>CM076570.1:1461378938-1461573832 GCA_034641835.2 Pinus albicaulis
CATAGTGAGATGTTTCAAGAACCAAAGGGTTTGCCACCCAAGAGGGGAATTCAACATGAGATTCAGCTGCAGCAGGATGTTCCACTTCTGAATATTGGTATGTATTACATGTCAATCATGGAAAGTTTGTAAATAAAGAAGAAAATCCAAGAGTTGTTGAATAAAGGTATCATATCCCCATCTACTTCACCATGTGGTTCTCCAATAGTTTTGGTTCCAAATAAGGACGTGACTTGGCGCATTTGTATCGATTTCCGTGCACTGAACAAAATCACGATAAAGAATCGATACCCACTTCCACTCATTGATGATTTGCTTGATCAGTTAAAGCATGAAAATTATTTCACTAAGTTAGATTTTACAAGTGGTTATCATCAAGTTAGGATAGTTGAAGAAGACATTTGGAAAACTGCTTTCAAGACTAGACAAGGATTGTATTAGTGGTTAGTTATGCCATTTGGATTAAAAAATGCACCAACTACTTTTATGAGAGTGATGAATGATTTACTTAGACCATTTCTAGATGAATTTTTCATTGTTTACTTATATGACATACTCATATTCATCATATCAAGAGAATAACATGTCATGCATGTGAACAAGGTACTTGATGTTTTGAGAAAATAAAAATTGTTTCTTAAGATGTCAAAGTGCGAATTTGGTAAGACTTTATTGGTATATTTGGGACACATAGTTGGAGGAGGTGAATTGAAGATTGGTCCTTCCAAATTTGAGGTCATTTTGAATTGGCCCAAGCCCAATACAGTTACCGAGGTAAGAAGATTTTTAGGGGTAACACAGTATTGGAGGAAATTTATTGCTAATTTTTCTTCCATTGCAACGCCGTTATATGCATTGAAAAGCATAAAGAAAGTCTTCCATTAGGGAGATTTGCAGCAGAAAGCATTTAATTCTTTAAAGAAAAAGATAATTTTGGCACCAGTACTAGCAATTCCAGATCTAAGACAGCCATTTGAGATCCAAACGGATGTAAGTGATTATGCTATAGGAGAAGTGCTCATGCAGCATGGTAAGCCTATCTCATTTCATTCTAAAAATTTTAATGGAGTTGTGACTAAATATCTTACATATTATAAAGAGTTATATGCATTGTTACAAAGTGTAAAGAAATGGAAGCATTACTTGATGGGAAAAGAGACCATTATCCATACCGACCATCAGCCATTGTAGTATTTACAATCACAGTCCAAGTTCCAGCAATCAAGACATTTTAGGTGGATGTGTTTTCTACAACAATTTCACTTGGTTATCAGGTACAAGAAAGGAATATACAATAAGGTAGTTGATATGATCTCTAGGCATATTGTAAATTCAGCTATTATTCTCAAGCACAATTCTATTATCAATGAAAGTTACATTGAACAGTATGTGAATGATAGTGATTTTCAAGATGTGTAAGAGAACTTCAGTAAGGGAAACCAAAATGAAGAGTTAGATTATCATGTGCAAAACAGTTTTTTGTATCGCTTGGGAAATTTATGTATACCATAGGGAGAAAGAAACAATATCATAAGGGAGGCACACACATCCTTGATTGCAGGACATTTTCGGTGTAGGCAAGACAATAGCGCATATGCAAAGGTATTGTTATTGGACAAGCATGAATGAAAGTGTTTCTCGTTTTATTAGAGGATGTTCTTTATGTGAAAAAAGTAAGCCTAGCAATAGGAAGCTTGGTTTGTACACACCACTTCCAGTTCCTTATCATCCTTGGGAGAGCATCTCAATGGATTTTGTAGGAGGCATTCCTATGTCAAGGAAAGGTCATGATTATTTGTATGTTGTGGTAGATAGATTCAGTAAAATGTGTATTTTTATGGCATGTAAGAAAACTATTACAGCTGAAAAAACCGCTAATCTTTTCTTTCAAAATGTATGGATCCATTTTGGTCTTCCTACTTCTATTGTAAGTGATCGAGATTCTCGATTTGTTGGGAATTTTTGGTCGAAATTATGGGACATGATGGATACGAAGTTGAAGAAGAGTACAACATTTCATCCGCAAACAGATGGTCAAACAGAGGTGGTAAATAGAACTTTTATTCATCTTCTAAGAGGCTATTGCAGCAAGCATCCCAAGTTGTGGGACGAACAGTTACACTACATACAGCATGCATACAACCAGGAAAAACATTCTTCTACAAATACATCTCCATTTGAGGCATGTTTTGGTTACTTGCCAAGATCACCATTGTACTTTATGTTTGAGAAAGATGTTGTTATAGATGGACATAGTGACATAGATAAAGCAAGAAAGTTCATTGAGAAAATTCAGTTGGTACATCACAGAGTGCAAGAGCAACTTGAGAAGAGTCAAAGAAGCTACAAGGCAAGGCATGACAAACATCGGGTTGATCACAAATTCCAAGTTGGAGATGAAGTTTGGTTGTACATAAGAAAATAAATATTGCAAGGGGAAGGTAAAAAGCTCAAACTAATCCGTTATGGTCCATTTAAAATTATGGAAAAGATTGATACAAATGTATTCAATCTAGATTTGCCTCCTTATATGCAAATTTATTATGTCATTAATGTGGAGAATTTGAGGTTGTTGGAACCTCCTTTGATTGATGATCAAGGAGAGCATGTTCAGCTACCATCAATAGATTATTTCTCGCTAGAATATCTTGATGAACTTCAGCAAGATCTCATACTTGAAAGGAGAATCAAAACTTCAAGAAGAGAGAATTTTGAATACCTTAAAGTTGGAATCAAAGGTCAAAATCATTCAAAGGAAAAATGGTTGGAGATTGGAAAAGTGAGGGAGTTGTACCCTCACTTTCTGAACAATTGATAATATCTTTGGGGGTCCAAAAGGCTTCTAGTGGGAAGGAATGATCTGAAGCTCAAATTTTAGCTAAAAACTGAAATTTCTCGAAATTGCTTCAAACATGAACGATCAGATAGAGTTCGTCGCTAGGATTCCGACGCAACTCGTTTCATCAAAATCTTTGTTCGTATGGCTGAGTTATTATCTACTGTTCATTTTCCAAAACAGGCAAAAAATGAGAAGAACAGGTACAGTGCTGATGTGGTAGGTATTGTCAGCATTTGCAAGAAAATCCTCCAAAAATAGCTAATGACACTATGCCAAGTGGCACCATCATATTCGTCGATGATGACTAGGAAGTGGAATTTTTTTATTTCCTAAGTCTAAGTGGAATTTTATTAAATTGGCATTTTTTTTATATGGTGGCCAATGGGGAAGGGCCACATGGCATGCCACGTACCCCCCCCTTAGCAGGACAGGTTGGAAGGTTGAATTACTGTCATATTAATGGTTGGACATTAGTTATGGTGGAATTAATTTTAACATATATAATATATACAGTTCAACATATATATTATATAGTTCTAAAGCCCATGGCGGACTCAACTATATTTTGGAAGAACTCCAACTAAATTGGCAGGTTTAAACTTGGAAAAGTTGAAAAACTTAGCGGAAGAAACCTTATTATAGAGCTTTGTAAAATTTTATGAGGCGGAGTGGGGTTGAACCCTTGACCTCTTGCCAGCAAACTGCGCGCATAACCAACTCTATTTTCGGGTAGTTCTTACCTGTATTGTTCTTTGTGTACATTTATAGATTAACTGCCAACCCGTTGGGGGATGGAGGGGCCCAGCCCCTCGGGCTAGCCCCCTCCCCATGTGACTGACTCTGACGACCAGGTGCCAAACCAAACATTCGGAAAAAATTAATCAGGATTAATTAATGTTTAAATTGTGGCTTAATGACATTAAGACGTCATTAGCATGTAAAGCAAAGATTATTTTTAAACCAGGTTTATCCACCCACTAACCCAGGATTAGCGCTAATTAATACAGCGCTTAGACTGGTAGAATTTTCAGAGGCAACGCTAATTTTGGCGGGATTGCCAATTTTAGAAATTTAACTGGCAGTTTCTCGAGTTTTGGAGGAGAAATTGGGGCAAAAGCAGTTTTGGTCATAACTCACACAATTTTCGACCAAACTGCACTCATTAAAAGTCATTTCTGGCTAATTTTCATGCTAGGAACTCAATGGAGCAGGTTTGAGAGGCAGAAAAGGTGATCTACAGGTGTTTTAGTACATTTGAAGGTTTTTGAAGGCCAGGGCCAACAGGTGTATGGGTAATTTCCAGAGCATCCAGAGTCCAAATACAACAAACAAATACTCATTTTTGGGATATTATGATGATATAAACTCATTTGAATGGGTTCCAAGAGGTTTTGAAGCTTGTAACAAAAATTTGAGCACACTTGAAGCTAATACAAAGGTCACACTATGAAGCTGGACCAAGGAGATGTAGCCCAGGAGGGGTGAACTCCTTTATCAAAATTCTCTGTGTTAAGCTCTATTATATGTGCTTGCTATGTTTACTATTGATTATGTTCTGTGTTTTAAAATTATATTTTTTTAATCTTATGGCAAACTCATAATTTCACTAAGTACATTGTTTTCCAATCACATGCTCTTAAACAAACTCATGAAGGATAAGTAAAAAAATGCAAAGAAAATTTTATATCTGAAATGAAACTAGCACAATGTTAACTATCAAGTAATTTCAAATCAATATTCTAGAAATTTATTAAATTATTTGTGCTTTCATTGCCCCAGAATTGGTGAATATTGATCAAATCAACGCAAGAGCATGTTGTGACCATGTTTGACCCAACCAACATGAGCATCACTAAAAATGACCCAGTGTGAGAATTATTAGTGCTCATTTGATAAAATACACATTTTTTTTAATGACCATAAAAATTCAATAATTTCTTAAAGTTTTTGGAAATTCTAGTACCTCCATACAAAATAGACCAAGTGTCAATACATTCATAGGTTAAGACTAATTGATACATGCAAAAGGAATTTCTAAAATAATTGGATGTATTATTTGATCCATATAATGTTGTATTCCCAAAGTTATATACTCTAAATGACTTGTTGTAGACCAAAAAGTGTTACAAACTCCAATACTATTTTGTTTTTTCATTTTTCTCAAAGTAATGGTTTTGATCCCAAAGTTACTAGTCATACAAACTTTCTTGTAAAATTCAATAATGCCCAACAACAATGATACACATGTAACAAATCATATTCAACTTTACCTTTCATTTTTTCAAACACATTAATGTATAATTATTACACTACAAGATTGGGATTTACTTTTTTGCATCCATGGCTTATGTACTTATTTTTGTTTTTATTCCAAACACTAAAACATAAAATGTATGTTATTAGTGATGTCCTTTTTGTGTCTACTTAGCCTGTTTTTTTCTTATTCGGTCGTTCATATATTCTTATTGCATCTAATTTATTTTATTTGTGCATATTTCTATTTTTTTTTGTAGTGAATTTGTCTCACTAGGGTTTTTAATTTGTGCATCCCTTACAATTCAAAGATGACACAAAGAGGATGCAAAAGAAACTATATAAAGGATGCAAATGGGACACAGAATGGATTCAAATATGACTCAAAAGGAACTAAAAAAGGATGCCAAAGAACACAAATGGAACACACAAAATTCCTTAAGCCACAATTTGTATTACCAATATAATTCATCGATTATAAAGAACAACCTTTGTTTTGATGTATTTTTAACAGGATGGGTCGTTTGTTAGGACTTTTTAATTGGGATTGTAAGAAAAAAAAAGTATTCCTCTTTGTTTAGAAAAAGTAGAGAACCAATTAATGATTAATGCAACTCAAGAAGCTATGTGGCTTCAGTAGGTCCTTTTAAATTTTTTATTACAACAACATCTTACAACATTATGATGTGACAATCCTGGTGTCATCAATCTCACCAAAGATCCATTTCAACATCAATGTAATAAACACATTGAGATAAACATGATGTTCAATAGAGATCTTATTCAAAATCACATTATTGAAGTTCTCTTTTGCCCCACAAATGATCATGTTGTAAAAATTTTCACAAAGTCTCTTATAGAAGCGAAGTTTTTCAATATTTGATCTATATTGGGAGTTTAGAAATTTTCCATTTAGGATAGGCTCTAATGCCTCCTTCATTCTCTTGTTATGTCACCTTTGTTAATCCTTCAATGTTATCCCAAGTTTTTCTTTAGGGGAGTTGTTATAATGTTCAAACACTTAGGAGTTAGTTAATATCAACTTGGTCTAATGTCTCTTTAGGTAAAGTATGTTTCTTTAATGAGTTTTCTTAATATATTTTTGTAATTATGAATCTTGACAATCACAAAATGTTATAGATATAAATTGATATGAAAATTCATATTCTCCTTGATATTAATGTCTATAATGGTCTATGTTTTAACACTCGATAAGTGCATGATCTCTATTCAAAGACCATTGAGGGTAATTTTTTGATGATATATGGTGATGAAACTTTATGTAATACAATAATATATTGGCTCAAGTGACCGCATTTATTGTGGCCATGGATTGTTTCCATATTTGAGGGTTTTAACCAAGTAATACACTAGTGTATTGATATTTTATCTTGGTATGAGAACAATTGATCAAGGTGTTCAAACTATGTGGAAATTTATTATTTTTCGAACATAATTTAGTTCCCATGTGCATGGTATGACAAAGATTTCATCTTTTGAAGCATGCCTCGGAATTATTTTGAAGGATCTCCTATCCATTTTGGTACCTATCCCCAAGATTATGAATGATGGAGGGTTCTAGACATGGAAATGTTGTAATGTATATTGACTACATATTAAAGGTGAATAATGATGTTCAAGACATTATGCACAAAATCCATTAGAAGCACAAAGCCATACAAGATCAAGATCATGTCTGATTATTAGTTTCACATAGGAGATATAGTTTCAGTATACATTTGGAAGGAGCACTTTAAGGATGAACGTAGAAATATAATGCTACTCAAAATATAACTATTATACCATCACTAAGTAGAATGGAAGAATGCATTTGTTGGACATGCTTCCCAGATCAACATCCAACTAGTCTTTAAAATGCATCACTTTGTGAGTAAATGATGCTTGATGGTGACAAAGAAGAATCTTTTACATAAATTCATGAATTCTTACCTTTTGATGTTTGTGTAGAGATCGAAGTGGATGAAATTCTACAATATAAAGAGTGAGAAACTAGACAACATTGGACCCTAGAATTTTAATAAGCTTGGTGAAAAAGATAGATTGCCTTAGGTTTATAAGTGATACTCTTTATATATTATTCAATCTGTTTTTTTTTTTGTTTTTTTTTCTATGAGAAATATATTTATATTCCATATGAGGAATATACATGGTTCAGTTGTTGGGGGACTACTCTAACTCAACAACAAGGCTTGAAGCCATTACAAAAAAACTCATCATGTCACTTTTGGGAATTTATCTTGGAAGAGATTCCTCCCAACCACCCAAGATAAACCCAATTGACATTAGTCAATCTAAGTTATCCTTTTTGGAAGGAAACTTTGTATGGACCATCAATTCCCAAGAGAGGAATTTTAAACTTGAAAGGATTCATGGACCAACTAATTCCATGACTAAAGGAATTTTTAGATCAAATATGACATTTAAGTATAGGTGCAAAAATCATATTGTTGCGTCATAAGTGAAAAATCACATCATAATCACTGTGAGATGTACATTATAGTGGTGGTTCTCTAACACCAAATGAAATAAGTTGGTCATCCTATCATATAGTGCACATGTGCCAAAAAAAATAAATTAAAAAAATGCTTCCATAAATAATTTTTTTATGGAGATTATTGCTACAATTAATCAATTAAAGAGAGAAACGAAAAATTGACAACTACCCCATCGATGACACAAGTTGCATGAAGTCCTTAGATGAGTGATAAACTGTCACCATGAAAAATCACTAATCTGAACACGACAAGAAACAGTGGTCAATATAGATCCAAAATTTTTCCCTATATGCCTCTTTAGTAAAGACCTATAAGAGGCATTTCTAACATACTAATAGGAAGTTCAGTGTCTAGAAGAAGAGTGATAATTCTTATGGTCACTTTTAAGATGTTGATCTAGACATTAGAGAAATTTTGAGGTAAAAATGGGCCCTCAACACAAAAATGTACAACCAAAACCAAATTTATAATAACCAATAGGATTCAAGTTGACGATGTCAACCATGGGGGATGATTCACCATTTTTAGAGTAAAAAAGAAAAAATATTAAAAAACTAAACAAATTTAAAAACTACTTTTTCAACTTATATCTCTACGGTTTTACTCAAATTTCGAACGAGAGAACTCGTTGGATGCAGAATTTAATTCATCATCCAAGGTGTACCCATGTTGCATACTTTTGATAGACCTTGCTACTTGAAAAAAGAGAAATACACGAAAAACATGATTTCAATCACGTTTTTTCATGTACTTCTCATTTTTCCTATAACAAGGTCCTTTGAAAGTATGCAACATGGGTGATTATTGGATGAGGAACTAGATTTCGCATCCAACGAGTGCTCCCACTTGAAATTTAAGTAAAATTGTAAGGACATAAGTTGAAAATGCATGTTGAAAAAGTAGTTTTATTTTTCCCCTCTAAAATTTGATGACGTAATCTAATATTATTTTATTATTTCCACTATTATTTTATAATAGTCCTTAGGAGGCCCATTTTAGACCTTATAATTTCTCTAATGTGGTATGTGCAATGAAAATAATTTGGTGGAGGAAATTTATAAGGGGCAATACTTGGTTCCTACTAAATAAATGGTGGTAGGAAATCCCATGGGAATGTGGTTTAGCAATAAGTAATGAGGTGATCAAGCTTGTACCAAAAAGACTCAAGTTTAAACCCCCTCAATGGGTGTGGCCGAGGCCACCTGTAGGTTTCGTTACCCATCAAAAGTGGGTGACCCATAGGACAAATTTTTCTCCTATCCATGTTTTCCAACCAACAACTAGAAACCTTATAGTTGATGTGATGTGACATTCATATCTTCACCAACTGCATCAGTCTATGTATCCTCACTCATTTCTCAAGAAAACATGTTCGAAGATGGGATTTTGATTAAAAGGTACTCTATTCATTTTTCAATCGAGTTCTTATGCATGTTTGTATTTGGGTATTTTGGAATGGATTATGGGGTAACTTGGAAGAAATAAGGGTCTTATTCATAGTCTTATTCCTTCACCTTAAATGGAGGGTTAATTTTCAATCCTAGTATAGTGGGACCTCCCCTAATGGCCCATGTATTTAAGAAGGGGCACTGCTTTGGAAGCCATGATTGAGATAGCGTAGCCCATCTCTCCCTATTTCATACTTACCATTTTCCATCTTAATTTATGATCCCATATTCCACCTCCTTTATTCAGGTTCAATTAACCATTGTTTCTTTGGGATTTGGCACCCACACATCCTTATACTTAGGTAGGACCTACAAATTAACCCTATGATTTGGTATTCCTTTGATACCAGCATGATCCAAGCTTTTTTCTTTGGTCGATGTTAACAAAATTACACGAAATAGCATGTAAAAACCATATATCAAAACACTTAAACAAGAAGAAACATAAAGGAGACCATAAAGACAATGCACACAAAATTTTGATAAGGGATTTTGTCCAGTGTGGACTACGTCTTCAGGACCTACTTCAATAGTGGGGAGTATGCTTCATTCATCTCAACAAAAAATGAAAATGAGTACATGGAAAAATACATCATTATACCTCCAACCCTAGAAGTGACTTGAAGTTCCACTACTCAAAACACAACAATCACAACACCAATAGGTTCGTCTGTTCCTTCTAAGACTTTTGACTGTAAACATGACCAAGTTCTGAAAGGTGCATTGTTGTCTCAAACTTCGTGCTAAGCAATGAATGAAGCATGTAGGATTTTTCCATGAGCCTTGATATCCACTGCTCAAATCCAAGACATGACTGCACCTGTGAAATCCTTGATAAATTCTTAGTAAAATTAGTATAAACTCACTATATTCTACCACTATCAACTCTGAACCCCCCAGAGAATCTTCAGGTTCCACAACAAATTATGAATTGTAATATTCCAAGGAATAGGCCCTGGGAATATAGCCTCAAGAACCACGCCCTCTTGTTTCCACACACGTAGGGTTCTGGCATGTGTCCTAGTTCAACACTATTCTGATTTTTGTCTCCTCCACATTTTTTCGACCCCCTCGGCTCCCTACGTTTAAATGGAACTTGGTGAATATAAATGTAATGCACCGAGCAGACTTATCAAAGGTCAATCATTTTGCATGATGGTTGGTCCATAGAAAATAGTATTGTTGGTTTGGTGAGTGGATCAGGTTCAAATATTCGTAGATATATTTTAATATTTAAAACAATATTTATTTTAACTATCGCTCATATACACCATTCGTCAGAACATTATCCGTTATATGTTGAATTGTCCGCCATTTTGAATATCTTCCATGGTCAGGGTATTACTTTTGGTGCCAGTTATTCTGTTGAATGTAACCATATATTTATATGGTTCAAAAAAAAAAATGCACACTCATATAAAACATCCACAGTTATGAAACTCTGATGTATTGGTTCCCTTGTATGTATGAGTCATTTGGCCTAACTAGTCACCAGTCAGGTGCCACGTGGAACCATTTTATTGGGTGATGTGGCATAATTTGATTGAGCCACATGGCCCCACTCTATTGGGCCATCAAATTTGCTACCAAAGTTAATGGACGTCGCTAGATTTGGTAATTCTACCAAATTTGTCCACAACTAAATCCCTTTGCTAAATTTATCCAATTTTTACCAAATTTGGCTGTTATTTTGGTCGGACTGCCAATTTGGCGATGCTCCAATTTTATCTGGAACTTTGCTAAATTTTATCATTTTTGTCAAGTTCAACTGAAAATTTGACGGATCATAACTTCTGTAGGAATTTACAAGGTAAGTTCCTTAGATCAAAAACCAAAGGTCATCGCTCATAAACAGATCACAAATCAGTACACCAGTATGTCACGTGGTTAAAACCCTCGAAGTGGGAAAAAGTCCACGACCTCAACCAATGCAGCCACTTCATGCAATTTATTAATAAAAATGAAATCTACATATGTTTCTCTCATAAATGCTTGCCGGACAAATAACCCTCCATGATCTTTAAATAGAGATCATGGACCAATCAGGTGTTAAGCCACAGATCAAGTGTCATTAATACCGAGGAGAGAGTGAACCCTCGAATCACTACAAATTGTGACCGTCAGATTATAAGTTACAAATGTACATAGTAAAGAAACACACTTTACCTAACTCTACACTAGACCAAGTTATACTTAACTATTTCCTATGTGTCAGAATATCATAACATCCCCCCTTAAGAACAACTTGGGATATGATTGAAGGATTTACAAAGGTGACACAAAAGGAGCCTATTTCCTATGTGTCGAAATATCCTAACATCCCCCCTTAAGAAAAAATTGGGATAGGATTGAAGGATTTACAAAAGTGACACAATAGGAGAAGGAAGGAGGCATTACAGCCTACCCCCCCCCCCCTTAATGAAAACTTTCCTGAACTCCAAGCATGGATAAAATTTTTGTAAACTTCTCTTCTGTGAGAGCCTTTGTAAAGATATTGGCTACTTGATCATTGGTTGGACAATACTGCACTTCAAGAACACGATCATGAATGAGCTTTCTGATGAAGTGTATGTGGAGTTCAATGTGTTTCATACGCTGATGTTGAACTGGATCTTTACATAGTTGAATGGCACTCTGATTATCACACCAAAGTGTAGTTGGATGCTGCTGATGAAGACCAAATTCAGACAGGATCTGACGAAGCCACATGGCTTCCTTGCTGGCTTCAACTGCACCACGATACTCTGCTTTTGCTGAAGAAAGGGAGATGGCACTTTGTTTCTTACAAGACCAAGTAATAGGTCCTAAACCAAGAGTGAATACATATCCTGCAGTGGACTTCCGATCATCAGGGTCACCAGCCCAATCAGAATTAGTGAAACCAATCAACAAGGGAGATGCTCCTGCACTGTAATGAATCTCGAACTGAACTGTACCTCGAATATATCGAAGTATTCTTTTAGCTGCTTTCCAGTGACTTTCATGAGGTTGGTGCATAAACCAAGCAACAAGACCAACGACAAAGGAAAGGTCAGGACGGGTATGGGTTAGATACAGAAGTTTACCAACAAGTTGACGATATAAGGTAGCATCAACTTCAGGGGTAGTACAAGTGACTGAAAGCTTGACTCCAGATTGAAAGGGAGAAGGGGTTGGCTTACAATCTTCCATGTGAAAGTGGTGTAGAAGATCACAGGCATACTTGGACTGAGAGAGGGTAATGCCTTCCTTGGATTGCAAGACTTGAAGACCAAGGAAATAATGCAAGTGTCCTAAGTTTGTCATTTCAAACTTCTTTTTGAGGCTAGACTTCACATGGTTTATATGGTTTGGATCACTACCAGTAAGGATAATATCATCAACATAAATAACAAGGATGGTGAAGGACTTACCCACTTTCTTGGTGTAGACAGTGTTGTCAGAATGACACCTAGAAAAGCCATTATCTAATAGAAATCTATCCATTTTGGCATACCAAGCTTGAGGAGCTTGTTTGAGACCATAGAGAGACTTCCTAAGGTGACAAACAAAGCTAGAGTTGTTTTGGATAAAGTCGGGAGGTTGTCCCTTGTATATTTATTCATGCAAATATTCATGTAAGAAGGCGGATTTAACATCCATCTGATGGACTTCCCATTTAAAGGGGGAAGCAAGGGAAAGAACAAGGTGGATAGAATTCATTTTGGCAACAAGGGAGAAGGTTTCAGTATAGTCAATGCCTTCAACTTTTGAAAATCCTTTAGCAACAAGATGAGCTTTATGTCTATCCACTTTTCCATCTGGTCCAAACTTTGTTTTGTAAACCCATCTGCATCTGACAAGTTTTCTTCCTTTTGGAAGAGGAACAAGATCCCAAGTATCGTTTGCCAATAAGGAACGATATTCTTCATTCATAGCTTCATCCCAATCTGGATGACCGGAAGCTTCTTCAATGGTGTCTGGATCAGGATTTTCTAGAACTTGAGCCAATAAGGAAGAGGCTCTTTCGAACTGAGAACATGTATGTCGTTGATCTGAAGGGTCACCTGTAAGAGAACCTGCTGCATCCCGAGTAGAGCGGACCCATCTTGGAAGCTGTGGAGCGAAAGAAATATCTTCAAGACATGGAGGAGGATTATCATCCTCCCTATCATCATCTGAACTAGAAGTAATGCTATCAAAAATATAAGAGATAGAGAGAGGTGGCACATATGCTGAATCAGGCTCACAAGCCAAAGGTGGCATACCTGCCCAACTAGGCTCGTAGGCTGATATATTTTCATCAAATTTTACATCTCTTCTAATGATTATATTTTTGGATTTTGGTTGAAGAAGTTTGTATCCTTTGACATCTTCAGAGTATCCAACAAAAATGCATTTTTCACTCTTAAGTTCTAAGGCTTTATGTTTCACATCTGGAATATGGGCCCAAGCATCACTTCCAAAAACACGAAAGTCACTTACATCTGGTTTGATTGAGCTCCAAGATTCTTCTGGAGTTATATTCTTTAAAACCTTGGTAGGCGTGCAATTTACTATGTAATTTGCACAGTTAATTTCTTTTTCCCAAAAATTGAGACTAAGTCCTTTAGATTGAAGCATATAATTAGCCATTTACTTTAAGGTGTGATTCTTCCTTTTAGCTACACCATTTTGTTGTGGAGTATATGGAACAGTATTTTGTAATTGAATGCCATGCTCAATGAAAAATTTGATAAATTTGTTGTTAACATATTCTCCTCCATTCTTTGATATTAACTTAAGAATTTGATGTCCGGATTGTTTCTCAACAAAGGCCTTAAAGGCCAAGAACATTTTAAAAACTTCACTCTTGAGTTTTAAGAAGTATACCCAAGTGCGCCTGGAAAAATCATCAAGGAAATTTAAGAAGTACTTGCAACCAGAGAAAGGAACAACAGGAAGTGGACCACATAAATCACTGTGCACAAGCCGCAAAGGGGTTGAAGCGTGCCAAGAGGCATGTTTGTCAAAACTATCTCGATGATGTTTTCCGAGTACACATCCGGAGCAAACACTATCTCGAAAAGATGCCACAAGAAGACCTGTCACCATATTTTCTTTACATAGAGTTTGAAGAGAGTGATAGTTTACATGACCAAATCGCTCATGCGAAAGTCTGCTCACTTCATCATTATGAGAAACAAAATGAAGGGATGACATGATGACCCAAAGTTGTCAAAATTATACAACCTTGTGGAATCATCAGCAATGCTAGTAGCTAAAATATGTCTAGGATCTTTGAAGTCCTTGATTACAACATCATGAGGTGAGAATTAAACTATTTTCCCTTCACCTGAATGAGTTATCTGATAAGTAGATAGAAGGTTTCATGACAAGGTAGGAACACATAGTACATAATTAAACTGACCATTATCTAGATGAATGGTTCCAGATCCTATAACACTAAGAGATCTATCATCACCAACATAAATATGTTTGGTGTTACAATCATTTAAAGAAGAAAACATGGCTTTATTTTTGGCCATCTGATAAGAAGCTCCAAAATCAATGAGCCACTCATGAGAATGAGAAGAAGGAGATACATTTAATGCATAACCAGATGCTTGACAACCACAAGCAGAAATTTCCATTCCTGAAGATGAAGGTGAAGAGTTCTCCAAATTGATGTTGTGCTTCTTCATGGCTGCTTCTAAGGCTTCCATATTCTTAAAACATTTGGACTCTATATGGCCATCATGATTAAAAAAGTTGCAATGTCTGTCTATTTTCTTCCCTTTATTTTTAGTTGCCTTATCAGTTTAGTGAGTTACTTTTTCAGTTTGCGGCTAAAATTGCTTAGGACCCTTGTTTGGTTTAGGACCATACTTTTTAGGATACTGCTTCTTGGGATTCTTTTGATATGGTTGTTGTTGGGAAGCTAAGGCTTTCTTAGAAGCATTTCCAGAAGTGATAAGACCAAGGTGTAAGAGTTTTTCTTGTTCTATTATCAAAGAATCGCAAAAGGAAACAAAAGAGGGGTTCTTGTAGGTATTTCTTGAAGAAATTATGGCTTCTCTAGTGGAATGGAAGGTGGAAACAAATACAGAGTAAGCAGGGCCAAGCTTAGCAATAATGGTATAGATGAGGCTACCATCTTCCTTTTTTAACTCACAACCTTCTAAAAGAAGTCTAAGGGTCTTGAATTTGGAAAAAAAATCTTCAATAGAGGAGAAATTATTGGGGTCCGAAGTAAGAAACTCATTTTCAAGTTGGTGGGCCCTGATTTTATTTTGACTGCCAAAAACAATATTTATCTTTTTTAGGGCTTCATTAGGGGTGTCAATGTCAAGGATATGAAATCGAAGATCTTGAGCAATGGAAATTCCTATCAACCCTCGTTCTTGATCTTGTTTATTTTCTCATTTAGCGGCTTTATCGTCATCAAAAGGTTTACTTTCTTGTCTTGTGGCTATTCTATAAATCCCTTTACTTCTAAGTAAATCTACCATGTGAAGTAGCCATTGGAAATAATTGGCGTTATTAAGAATAACCGAGCATGAAATTTCCTTTTTTTTTTTAACTAAAGCTAAAACAAGCTAAAAATAACTACTCCAATGGAAAGGTCTCGACAAATTAGGCCGATTGAAAAAAGACGGCTCGAAAAATGGCTTCCGAATGAAGAAGTTATGCCTTGTTGAAAAAACTGAGTTGTAGATGTTGAATAGTTACAGGAACGGTTGAAATTTGATGATGAAGCTCTACATTTAAAAAAAAAAACCCCGCCCCTTTAACAAAAACCTTTTTAGAAAAAGAAGCTTGAGAAAGAGACTTGAACCCAAGACCTCTATTCTCATAAACTAAATTCTCACCAAGTAATTGTTTCAAAGGAGGAAGGGTTTTTTTTTTTTTTTTTTTTTTTTTTTTTTTTTTTAAGATATGCATGCTTTTTTTTGCACAAAAAAACACAAAAATCCAAGCAAAAAAAATGAAATGCAAGACTTACGGCAGAACGTTAGCTTTTCGGTTAGCCTTACTAGCAACTATCTATTTTTTCACTATTTCTGGTTTCCCGAGATCACACAAAGATGTGGGGAAAGAGCATACGTAGCAAAAAAATATCATCTTCCTAATTCTGATTTTCCAATATTGCACACAGCGTAGAGCAAAGAGCATACACAGAGAAGAGGGTATAGATCTAGAAATAAAAAATAATAATAAGCCGAAATAAACAAAATGATTAATAAATATAACTACAAACTTTATACCTCCAGATCTAAAATGACATAACTTGGGCAACCGAAAACCTTTTCGCATGAAACAAAAGGGTTTCCTCACTATAAAAAATGCTCCAGACACAAAAAATTAGTTCTCCAGGCCCGAAAAAGTTCTGAAATAGTAGATCTAGAAAACGACAGCTGCATGTAGTCAAACCGGCTTCGGATTTGGATCAACAACGGATGCGGCCCTCAAAATAGCTCTGGAACCATGTAGGAATTTACAGGGTAAGTTCCTTAGATAAAAAACCAAAGGTCACCACTCACAAACATCACAAATCAGTACACCAGTATATCACATGGTTAAAACCCTCGAAGAGGGAAACAATCCACGGCCTGAGCCAACGCAGCCACTTCAGGAAATTTATTAATAAAAATAAAAGTTACATATGTTTCTCTCATAAACGGTTACCAAAAAAATGACCCTCCATGCTCTTTAAATAGAGATCATGGACCAATCGGGTGTTAAGCCACAGATCAAGTGTCGTTAATACTGAAGAGAGAGAGAACCATTGGATCACTACAAATCGTGACCATCGAATTATAAGTTACAAGTGTACATGGTAAAGAAACACACTTTACCTAACTCTACACCAGACCAAGTTATACTTAACTATTTCCTATGTGTCAGAATATCCTAACAACTTTTGCATACAAACTCAAATTGAGGAATCATTTGCGTTGTTGGATTCCTTGTGACAAGCTCTTTGATATGGCCCTTGTTTTTCCGAGATTCAAGGAATTTAATTTTTGAGTCATTTAGGGATCCACCTAGATCATTCCTCCTGACTAAAGGACTTTTGGTCCTCCAAAAGTATAAATGTTAATGTAATATCTATCTCCATAATGAATTTCTCATATAAGCCACCTTTCCTTTCCCTAACCTTTGTAATTTGGAACCAGGAATGATAAAGCTGACACCTATATCCATATGAAAATCTGTAGCTACCAATACATGTCCAAATTGCAAGACCCCAAGAAATACCATACTTTCTAAGAGTTTATAGCAGACTCATGGTCAATTTTTGCAAAATAACCCATATCCCATGCTATCCAACTAAAGCCCAATATATTACTACGTTGCATACTCAAATCATGTTATACACCTCATTACTTTTACAAGTTTGTTTCCCATTTATGGGGTCCTTACAAAGAAACATGTGATTTACAATGGTGGTGATACTCAACTACTTAAAAAGACTACCCATCTCTTACCTAACCAAGTTGTTTTTATTTCTTCCTATAGTTGGATTTCTTGTTGAACTGCTACATTGGTTGGTCCCTTCATAGATGTTTTCATATGCTTCCAATCCTTATTCAGGAACAGATATGGATGGATATTCCAACATGTGGATTTATGATGTCCACCCTTGTTGCAATGGCTGAAATGGTTCTTCTTCATCCAAATCTTCTTCACACTATTTTGTGTCTCCTTCCAGGGCAACATAAACTTCCTTGAATGATTGTCTTTGGTGCAGGTATGGTGAAGCAATCTTGACTCAGTTATTCTTATTAAATTCTCACTATCATTGGAAGGTTGTGATGTGCTCTCAGATTCCTACACTAGCTCAAGCTTGTCGCTTGAAGACTCTCCTATCTTTGTGGGGTTGGAGTGTATTTCTTCTACTTCCTTTATGACATAGCCCAATCCTACATATCGAGGTAGTTCCACCAATAGGATGGGATTTGCATTCCCTTTACATTAACTCCTAGGACCTTTCCTTCATATCCCATTTCCTTCATTAACTTTGAACCAATGCTTGTAGTGTGCTTTTCAAATGCACCAAAATCATGATCAAAATGAGAACATGAGACTAGAACCACTGACATTGTTTACCTTAGTTTTTTATTCTGAAGCAGGTGATGATGGCTTCACTAAGCCTTCACTACACTTCCACTTTTCCAAATCCTCTTATGTGGCTTGTAACCATGGGGGCTTCACTCAGTGAACCACTAACATAACACGTGTTTTCATGGCATACTAAACAATACCCTTAATTTCACTACATATTGGAAAATACATCTAAAAATAATTTTATTTAACCCCCTGCCAATACGAACCCAATACACCTTCCCAATTTAAAAAGCCCTTACTTTCACTAGATATTGTACCTATCTATTTTTTCATTAACATTTTTTACACCCCTTTATGTTTATATCCCTTTATTTTCATTAACAATGGTAAGCAGATTTTTCACCTAAAAAGAATAACCTAAATACTAGGTTGTTGAAAACTTGAAAGTTTCAATAAAAAAGAGGAAAATATAAGTTGGTTGATTTAAAAATACAAATTGTCGAAAATTTTAATTGAAAATGCATAGATTCGAACTCTCAATTGCATTTATCTTCTATTAATACTGAAAAATATACACTACAACAGTTCAAAATAAGACCTTGATAACCAACACAATGGCGCACATTTCATCTCGCTTATAGAATAGAAAGAGGAGAGAAAGTACATTGAATATGGACACATGAAAATCCTATATGGTTGGAATTTGTCAAATCATATCTCTAACCTGATCACCTAGTGCACCATAGTTTCATGGTAAGAGTTCCAAGTAAGTTGTCTCCATCAAAAGATGAATTGGATCATGCAAGCATGCATCCCTTCCTTGATATCTATGTCCTCTACCTATGATGGGAATTTAAAATGCATAAGTATTCTAATTGACTATGGATTTGCACCCTCTTAGTATGAATATATCATGCATGCTAAAAATAAAAAAATAAAATCTCTAATAATAGAAAAACTCTATCCAAAACTAAAATTGTTAAATTTGAAACAACATCCAAATTGGAAATAATTGGTGTGACATGCATGCCCTTAGCATGCATGCACCCTCTTCCAAAAAATAGTTTATTTCACTATCTCTTGTGGCATGCATGTGCCCTCTACCAATAAATAGTCAGTATCACTATCTCCTTCACTTTCATTCAACATGTTCATCACTATTGTAAGGAAAGGGAAAAGGTGATATATTTGTTGTCTTCTCTACTGCCCCATCATCTGGAGGATCACTAGCGTAGAAACGGGTAAAAAATATTAACGTTCAAATTAGACATAGATCACAGAGGTGTTAGCAATGTGATGCATGTATATTCTAGAGAAATGTTGCTTGGGAGTGGGAGCAGAAGTGGGAAGTGATACTAGAAGCAGGAAGTGGGAGTGGAAGCAGGAGCGAGGAGTGAAATTTTCAAAAGCTCCCAAGTTAGGAGTGTTTTTGGGAGTGAATATTATACATCTCTCTCTCTCTCTCTCTCTCTCTATATATATATATATATATATATATATATATATATATATATATTGATGCATATATGTCAATAAAATATTCTATAATGATGAATTTGTGATAAAAAAACATAAAAACATGGATTAAGCCATATAACAGCATTCATCTAGTAGTTATAATATTCAACAACCACAAGTCCACACATTGAAAGTTCTCATTTATATAACATGTAAGGTTGCACATAACCAAAATAACATCAAGTGAAAACTATATCTTAACTGAAAATACATCAAAAAATAAACTCTCAATGGCCTCTAGCATCGAAAAAAATCACACTACAACAAATACCTACATATCATCAAAATCATTGCCTATATTGGGATCTTTGCCATTAATATTACCCTCTAAGAATTAACATAAGATAGAAAAGACATAGTATGTCAAGTCAAGATTTTGTTTGAGTGATAGGTACATCTTTAGTAGGGTCATGATAGAGGAGTTTGAAAACCAATGTCACTAACATCAAGATACATAAAGGGTTTGGTTCTCTTGATTAAATACAAGTTCCATACCCTAGTACATGAAAAAATCCAATGGAAAAATTGCAATCGCCCCAATCCTGAAATCCTGAAAAACTAATAAGTCTGCTAGATTTTAAGTGAGATCTAAAATTCTAATTTCTTCATATGAAATTTAATGAGGTTAGAACCACTCTCAAACATCCCAATTCATTTCATGGTAGTGTTAAAAATTTAACTAAAAGGATGAAGACAAAAGATAAAGGAGAATGTCAATTTTACTTGAAGAATTTAACATTACCATGAATTGCATGTCAATAATGGGGCCATAGGTTTGAATATTAGGCTACTATGGACCTAATATTACCACTTTTTTTTTCTTTCTCCCTCCCACTCTCGTTACTCCATAATTATGGATGTAGCTTCCAACAATGATCCTCATCATGCCCTTGTTTCTTGCAATGAGAAAAGGAGGGCTTGTCTTTCTTTTTCTTTGTTTTCATTGTCTTATTTGCATGCTCAAATTTGTTATGCTTTCCCGTGATTTCAAGGTGAATAATTTTCACAATGGATTCATCAAGAGTAGTGGGATCAAACAACAACAATGGATTTTGAAGATAACTATGTAAAGAACCCATATATTTCATCAAAGTACCAGGTGAATCTAAATGAATACCCAATGCTAATGCTTTCTTCCTAAATTCCTTTGTGAAACTTTTAACATTCTAAACTTTACCCTCTGTCAAATGTTTCTATTGAATCATGGCTTTTTGTCGATATCCCAATGGATAAAATTCCCTCTTAATGCAGAAAAGAAAAAAAAAAAGGAGTTTACCCATATGCTTGCTACATTTATGAAGTTTTCTCTCCCACCATATAAGAGTTTTGCCTTCCAATCAAATAGATTCCAAATGTATCTTCACCTCATCCTCTTTTATCTTTTGTATTATGAAATATACTTCAATATGTTTGATCCAATTGTTTAGCTTTTTTGCATTAGATTCTCCATTAAACATGGGAAAATCAAATTTTACTTCCAACTTTAAAAAAAAGGCTTTTTAAAAGAATTCCTATGTTGATTATTATAATTATGAGAAGAATATGACTCAAGTATAACATTCACTTGATGATGGAGATGGAGGTTCAAGACGTTTTCCTCCATTTCCCTAATCTACCAAAGCATTGTCCTTTGTTTTATTTTTCTTCTTTCTTTCCTTTAACAATTTATTCTCATAATCTGCAAATAATTTATCTACCTTATTTTCCATGTTGTATAAATATTTACAGAAAGCTTACTCATTCTCAGTACATGCATCATCATCTTCCATTTTCCTTCTTCATGTTGCACGTCCAATTTGTGGGTCAAAATAGTTAAGTTTCTTTCACCCTTTTTTAGTTTGTCCCTGGTTATCATTCACACTTACAATTCACATAAGCAAGAAGACTGCTTTTATACCAAACATGATTAAATATTCCTCAGATACCAACATGATTCAGGATCTTTTCTTCAGTTGATGTTAGCACAATCTCATGAAAGAGCATGTAAAAACCATATATCCAAACACTTAAAAAAGAAGCAACATAAAGGAGACCATAAATACAATGCAAATAAAAGTTTTATAATGGATTTCATCTAGTGTGGAATATGTCTTTGGGTCCTGCTAAAATAGTAGGGAGGCCACTTCATTCATCTCAAAAAAAATTGAAAATGAGTACATGGAAAAATACACCATTATACCTCCAATCCTAGGAGTGGCTTGAAGTTTTATTGATCAAAACACAACAATCACAAAACCAACAAGTCTTTCTCATCCTTCTAAGACTTTTGACTATAAACATGACCAAATTCTGAAAGGTGCATTGTTGTCTCAAAATTCATGACAAGAAATCAATGAAGCATGCAGGCTTTTGCCATGAGCCCTGAGATCCACTATTCAGATCCCAAATCAGACCGCACTAGTGAAATCCTTGTGAAATTTTGAGTACAATGAGTATAAAATCGGTTATATATTTCCACCCTCAACTCCGAATCCCCAAGAGAATCTTCAAATTCCACAACAGATTCTACATGGGAATATTATACTGAATATTCCTGGAGTATACCCTCAAGAATTGCACCTTCCTGGTTCCATGCATACAAGATCCCTGATGAGTACATCATTAGGTATATTTTGAAGGGTTAATTGTCACATTTTTAGCCGTATTAGTCTCTCTTTCTCACATTTAATTACATTATGGTCATATTTTTCTTAGTGTAGATGGTGATTAATGGTTTTCATACTTTGAATGCCTAATATGGTTTAAATGCAGGATAATCACGAAGATATGCCATTTTCACTGAAGATTTTGAAATTAAAGCTCAAAGTATAAAACAAGGAGTTATTATAGGGGGTTTGATCACATCCTTAACTCCTAAAGGCAGCCAAAGTATCCTCGTGATTCCCTCCAACAACTCAAAATCAAAGGCAGCCAAGCAAGTGGAAGATTAAGTGAATCAAAGCTCCACTTCTCTTGTAGTCGAAGGGGACAAAACACCTGCTTTTTAGGGATTTTTTGGTAGCTACCCTTTAGGTTAAATAGGCCAGAGCAAGAGCTCATTAGGATTCAATTTTTGGAGAAAGCTAGAGCACTCTTAGCTCTTGTAATAGATTTTTGTGACTTTCATGTGCTATGTAATTAGATTGGCCCATGCAATAAAATAAGTATTCAGTTTTTCCTTCACTGATTTAGTTTCAAAGAGTTGAGCTTGTGGGTTAGGACCCAATCCATTGGCCTTATGTTTACTTTCCATGCCATTGTAGCTAGTTTACTTCATGTGTTGTTGTTAGTTTGCTTACATTTCATATTGTTGTGTTTATTTTTCTTCCATTTAATGTTTTTGTAGTTAGGCTCTTGTAGATCATGGTAAAGTAGCATATAAAACTCCAAAGCATGTGTCAAAGCCTCCCTCTCTCACCTCTTTCATTAGAGCTTGAGGCGGGAAGATCTTCACCACAGGCCCAAAATTTCTTTCAGTTTATGATTTCTTGGAAAGAATAGATAGGTTTCTTTATTTATCATGAACATGTTGTGAATTTTGAGTCAGGTTTCTGTTTCAAATGCATAGGTAGGTTTTCTTAAATTCAACTCATATTTTCCACCATTTTCATCATAGTTTTCAATGATAAATGCATGAATAGGTAGTTTTCTTGTAGGTTTGAGTATAGTAGTAGAGGAGGACTCCACCAACATCCCTAGCTTCATTTTCCACCCTTCACTAAACTACTTTCAACAAAATCGCCTTCAAATCTATTATTTGAGATCTTCACCACAACACCGAGAGCCACCTTGGAGGTGCAAGACTGGCTTTGAAATAAGTTCTAAGCTTGGCCAAGGGGTTCGCTACCTTCCATCCACCTAATTCCGCCTTCATTCAACCTTTCCTCACCATTTCTGGCCTCAAACTACCCTCAGCCTGTTTCCTGTAGCGTTTCAGGACATCCTGTAGCAGATTTTGTAGTAGTGCTAGTTAGCCACTTCTTCATCCCAAAAACCATCTTTCACCTCACCTAGACCTGGAACAACCTCCAAAACACCTTCAGATCTAAAACAATGAGTCCGGGACCTTCTTAAGCCACCTCAGCACCTCCTTCTTTTAATGCAAAATAGAGTATTTACAAGCATATTTAGCTCATGAATAGATGCATTGTTAAGCATAACATTCAAGAATGAAGTAGTTAGAGTTTAATCAACTATTTGGCCCACCAATGTGTCTTAGATTAGTTCCCCTTTCTGCAAGTTTAATTCAACAATTTACTTTATGAATGCCACTTATTTTAACTCTATTTTTTGCATTAGCCTAATTGTGGATTTAATTTCTTGCAAATAGCTAGATGTGTCCTTATGCTTTAGAATATTTTCTTTCTCATTGATAAAGTAATGATGTTGAGTTATTTGTAGTCTTAGGTTTCATTCAGATGTGTGACATACTTCATTCCCTAGAAGAAACCCTAGTAGTATCACCCCTCCATAGAACTGAGAAGAGCATGGCATGAGTAAAATGCATCTGTTGTGTATATAGAACTATCACCTCCAAGTTTGTATGAAACCTGGCTTGATAAAGTAAAGTTGAGTAGCCTCTGGGAGTTGCAAAACTCTTGGTGCAATACCAGGGCTCACAAATTTTTGGCGTCGTTGTTGGGGAGGTGTCTTAGTAGATGCTTTTATTCTGTGTTAGCATTATTTTCTTCTTTTCTTTTATATTCAGTTCCAAAATATTGAAAAATACAAAAACAATTTGGCTTTCATGCCTCATAGGAGTAGGGATAACCAAGGAAATTTTGTACCAAAAAACCCCCACATCCCCACATAGTCACCCTTTAGTGACTGTGAGGTTGAACACACTATAGGTGAGTCACTTGAAAACTTTGAAGAACCTATTGGAGAAGAAGAAGAACTTGCTTCACCTGAGGAACCTACTTCACCAATTCAAGCCATGGCTGAGACTAGGACCCAAGGAGTATTTCCCATTAGAGAAACAGATGTGGAAACTAGGATGAATAACATCAATCCCTCATCCCTTACACATTTCCATGGACTTAACTCTAAGGATCATGACACCTTCATGTTAGAATTTTGTGTTTTCTGCAGGACCTATGACTATGCCTTAGATAACCAAAAGTTGAAACTGTTCACATCCACCCTAAAGGATGCAACCTTGCACTGGTTCATGGGTTTGCCTAGGAAAAACATCACTACCTGGGCACTGATGCAAGAGTCCTTTAACAAAAAAGACAGGGACTACTGTAGATCCAAAGAAAATAAATAGGGCATATTTAGGATGACTCTAGGACCTTATGAATCCCTATAATATTATGAAGAAATATTCCATCTAAAATATAAAAGAGCCAACTGCACCCTTGATCCTTGATCACTTAAAATGGTACTCCTCTGAGGGAATAGGGAGGAGGTGATAGAAACCCTTCATATGCTATGAGGAGGATATATCTACCAGCTTCCTTATGAGGACATCAAAATTTTCTTTAGGAACCACTTTAGGGAAGCTAGGAAGAAAGGTAGAGCTAGCTAAAGCATGACCAACACCCCTTCCTCTTCCACCTCCATCAATCATAATATTGGAAATACATTGGAAGACTTCAAAAGTGAGATGATGCACACATTTTATTTGAAAATGGACACAATGTAGATCAAGAGGAAGCATAAAGGGCCTTGGCTATCTTTTTCCCTATATGTACTAGAAAACACCCTCGGAACAAATGTCCACTAAATGTCCTAGAGGTTTGCTTAGTATGTGAAGAGAATCACGCCACAAATAAGTGTCCCTCCTTACCTAGGCTCAATTTTTTATATCAAGGTGGGGAAGTAGGACCAGAGAAACTATATTTCATAAATCAGAGAAGGCCTCGAGGGCCTCGGTCATATCAGTAGGGTATGCAAGGTGCACCTTTCTCCTATTATCATAGCAATCATAATGAACCTATGTAGTCTTGGTACACCTCCACTCCTCCATCATGGCCTGCACCTCCTAATTTTCCTGAAAACCCTCCATATCACCCTCAACTTGTAAACCAACCATTCCAACAGTATGTTCCTCAACCACTTCAGTGGAGAAACCCATCAAAAGGGTGGAGGCACCAACATAATCAGCCACCTACTTTACTACCTCCACCCCAACCTCAACCTTAGCTCACCCATTATACTCCACCTAAGCTGCCTCAGATGCCTGTCCAGCCCAATCTGAACCTGAACAACAAGCAGGCACAATATGTTTACAGTGGAGATACATCCCATCCAACTTATGTTGTGGAGATACATGATATCAATCTCAGGTCAGGAAGAGTAGTCTCAGAAAATCATCCTCCATCTCCACTTGCATAGGTTGAGGAGGAAAAGGAAGAGATTAACACTCATATCCAACAAACTCCTTTTCCTGAGTGTTTTATCCACTCTAGTGATCATCACACCCCAGAGGAGAATGAACTTCTGGGAGAACTGAAAAAATTGTGTGTGAAAATGCCCCTTCTCTAGGCCATTAAGGATTTTCCTATTTACAATAGGCTCATTAAGGAAAAGTGCTTTTAGAAACATGGGAGAAAGAAGAAATACACCCCAACCATCAATGTAGTAGGACAGTTGTTTGACTTAGTGTTGGGAAGGGTGATCTTCCTGAAGTACCTGCACCCTGGTAGTCTAGTAATAGATGTACACATTGATGGTGTCATAGTCCCCAATACTTTGATTGATCTCAAGGCTGCCATCAATGTAATGACGAGGGAAACTATGCTTAAACTCAACCTCCAAGAGACTTTGAGGAAAACCACAATGGTTTTGCAACTTGCAGATGGGTCCACAGTAGCTTTGAAAGGAATTGTTGAGGATGTTAAGTTTTCAATCGACTCTTGGTAGTACCCTACAAATTTCCCGGTCCTCCATCCAAAAATAAATTTTAATGGATATCCTCTCATTTTAGGAAGACCTTGGTTAGCCACTTTCGATGCTTATATCAGTTGTATGGTCGGAAACATGACTATAAATAATGGGCCCTTGTCTAAACATCTGGTGTTGTATCCTCCTGCCCAACCTTCCATTTACCATGACCTACCGTTGTGGTTGGATGATGATGAAGAAGAAGATGAAGTATACAACACCACACCCTATCCCATTTGTACCATATATTTTGTTCATGAGGATGAGCTCATCGACCACATCATTCAGATCCAACCCCCCAATGAAATTCCACTTGATGACATAGTCAAAGAGTCTTAAATCCACCCTTGGATGGAGTTGCACTCAGTGGATTCAACCTATGAAACCACCAAGTTTTTGGAATTTGGCCCATCAAAATCTCTAAATATTAACTCATCTCTCTCAACTAAAGAAGAAGAGGATTTATGCCAGCTCTTAAAAGAAAACCTTGATGCATTTTCTTGAAACTAAAAAGACATGAAAGGGGTGCATCCCTTGGTTTACACACATCATATCTACAATAAAGAAGGATGAAATCTTGTGCACCAACCCCAAAGAAGGATGAACCTAGCTCTAAAGAACGCAGTGAAGGAAGAACTGCAGAAATTATTGGATGCAGGTTTCATCTATGCCATATTAGACATTGAGTGGGTGTCTCCTCTTGTCCTAGTCCCAAAGAAGAATGGAAAATGATGAATCTTTGTTGACTACCAAGAACTAAACAAAGCTACTAATAAGGACCATTTCCACTTTCCCTTTATAGATCAAGTCCTATATGGCCTTGTAGGAAGGAAGTGCTTTTCTTTCCTAGATGGGTTCAGTGGATATAACCATATCTAAATTAGCCCTAAGGACCAAGACAAGACTACTTTCACATTTCCCTGGGGCACCTTTTCTTATAGAGTCCTTCTCTTAGGGTTGTGCAATGCCCCAACGACTTTCCAAAGAGTAGTATTGAGCATTTTTTATGAACTATTCCATGACTCTGTCGAAATCTACATGGACAATTTCACACCTTATGGGGATGATTTTCAAGAAGCTCTCTCCAATTTGGGAAAAGCATTGAGAAGGTGCATTAAGATGCATCTCTCCCTGAGTCTAGAAAAGTGTGAATTATTAAAAAGAGTAGGAGTAGTCTTGGGCCACTCAATATCACAAGCAGGAATATAGGTAGACCTGAACAAAATCACCATCATAAAAAGGGTTCATGTTCCTCAATAGTAGAGAGATGTCAAAAGTTTCCTAGGTATGGCAGGCTACTATATGAGGTTCATTAAAGGCTTCAGCAAATTGGCGTCACCATTATTTGGACTATTGGCCAAATATTCTGAGTTTTTCTGGTCCATTCTCTGTCAAGAAGCTTTTGAGCTCATTAAAGAAAATCTAACTACTTACCCCATTCTCCGAGGTCCAAACTGGGTTCTACCTTTCCACATCCACATAGATGCATCAGACAAAGCTATGGGGCCATATTTGGGGCAGGTAGAAGACAAATTACCCTATTCCATCTATTTCATTAGCAATAATTTGTTTGAATCTGAACTTAAATATACTATCAAATAAAAGGAGCTTTTAGCCATTATCCATTCCTTAAAAAAAATAGGCATTATATTACTAGTTACCAAACCTTTGTACATACTGACCATGCAGCCATCAAGTACTTAATGAATAAACCTAATGTTAATGTTAGAATAATTAGATGGTTGTTGTTGTTTAGTAGTTTGACTTAACAATTTTTGATAAACCAGGAAAGGAGAATGGTATTACGGATTTCTTATCTAGACTAACTCTACCTAAAGATGAGGAAGGGATCGTGGATGATCATCTTCCTGATGAACACCTATTTTCTATCTCAACACTCTCTCCTTGGTTTTCTGACATAGCTAACTACTTGGTTGCTAAAAAATTCCCTCCAAACATTTCATCTGGGGAGAAGAGCAAGATTATCAACAAAAGCGCCACTTTCACATGGATTGGTGGAAATATCTTGAAGTTGGGTCCTAGCCAAATTATTAGAAAATGTGTGAGGGAGGAATATATTTTTGACATCCTCTCGGCATGTCATGATAGTCCTTATGGAGGCCACTTTGTTGCAAAAAGGACAACCTTCAAATCTTTGCAGGCATGTTACTATTAGCCTACCCTCCACCAAGATGCCAGGAGATACATCAGTAGTTGTGACTAGTGCCAAAGGATGGGGAGACCTACACCAAAGGATGAAATTACTTTGCTCCCTCATGTGGCTCTAGATCCATTTGAAAAATGGGGCATGGACTTCATTGGACCCATTGATCCACCATCTGGGCAAAAGAGGTATATCATGGTATGCACTAACTACTTGACCAAGTGGGCTAAAACAAGGGCTGTAAAGGTAGAAACAGAGGAGAAGGTAGCTGATTTTATGAGAGAGAATGTGGTATACAATTTTGGATACCCAAGAGAGGTATCATTGATCATGGAGCTCAATTTACATCTTATCTCATTGAAAACCTCCTAAAGAAACACAAGATAAAGCACAAGACTTCCACTGCCTATCATCCTCAAGCAAGTGGCCAGGTGGAAGTGACAAATAGAGCCTTGGAGAATATCCTCACCAAGGTTGTGAGAAACAGCAAAAAATATTGGGAAGACAGATTGGTGGAAGCCACTGGGGCTTACGATAACACTTGGAAGACAACGACGTGGTTTACTCCTTATGATTTAGTCTATGGGAAGAAAGTTATGCTTTCCATTGAGTTTGAGTACAACACCTTGAGAATGGAAATTGATATAGACCTAGATATCATAAAGGCCCAACAAGAAAGGTTGTTGCAATTAAATTATTTAGATGAGTTCAGAATGCAAGCCCTCCTACACACAGAGGTAATTCAACTGCAAAGGAGGTTTGGCATGACAAACACATCAAAGAAAAGACATTTCAAGAAGGATATTGGGCATTGCTCTATGACTCCAGGTTCAAGGATTTCAAAGGAAAATTAATGAAAATATGGTTGGGACCTTACCAAGTGGAAAAATGATATGAAAATGGAGTTGTTCAGATCAGAAAAATAGATGAGAAGGGAATCCCCCTGCTTTTCAATGGTTACAAGCTCAAAGTGTACAAGAAGCCATTATATAGGGATGAGTTTATTAATTCAATAAACATGGAGGTGAATGTCATTGGAAGCTCCATAGTTTCCAGTGCCTCCCCTTCCTATAAAAAAGAAAAATAAAGAGGCGTGGGTGAAAACCTCTTTGAGGCAACCAAGGCCATCTCCTGGGTTGAAAACATCCATGAGACGATCCTGGAGCATGATAAAATAAAATAATAATAAAAAATACTTGGGTGAAAACCTCTTTGAGGCACCCAAGGCAGGCTTGTGGGTTGAAAACCTCTATGGAGGCATCCCGCCTGTCTTTAAAAAAAAAAACAAAGAAAAAAAGAGAAAAAGTAAAGATGAAAACAACACCTATAGACTCACTTATTTCAGTTTTGCAGGTTGTTGATCAAGGGCGATTTAAACAAAGAGAAGCAGTTTTATTCCTCTCTTATCTCTCTCCTCTACCTACCCACTCCATGAGAAACCCCAACATGCATCCATCCATCCATTCCTCCCTTCAAGTGAGAAAAAATCCCATGGTTTTTCTCCTCTCTGCAAGTGTTGCAGGATGTCCTAGGTTGTTACAGGATTTCTTGTACTGCTACAAGAAATTCATATGAGAGAAAGGAAGCTCACTCAAGGACATCTAACCTTCAAGAAATGCATGAAAATAATATTTTTCCTATACCTACTACTCCTAACCCTCACTTAACTCCATGCATAGGTATTCACTCTTTAAACCCTCTTTTTCACCATTATCAACTAGGTCACCTACATCTTGACATGGGACCTATACCCTCATGTTTCCATCACTCAAATAACTCTATATCTCCATCAATAGCATCCCTACATTGTTTCCCCTCATTTCTTGGCAACATGGAGCTCCAAAGAAGAAGAAAGGGGACTGCTACATGAATTTGATCACTTTCTGTAGAAATCATGTACATGACACAACAAGCCTAGAAAGTGAGAGGAAGTTGATGGATATGGCTCCAGATGACCACCAGAAGACTCCAGGAGGATGACCACACCAGAAAAATCACCTAAGGGCCTCCATGAAATACCTGCAAAGATAACCAGCAAATAAAAATGTTAAGAAGCTCACTCATAAATAAGTTGCTCACTCAGAAAATATGCATAAAAAAAACACAGCAAAGGAAAAAACAATGATGGTTGTCACCAAACTCTAGCTCCATGCATCAAAGAATTTCTACAACTCCTTGGCAGCAGGTAGGCTTAGGTATGGACTTTCACCCTCTCGCTATGCATCATATTGGCCAAAATGAATAATTGTCGAGAATAGGAGGTTAAAAAGGAAAAATTGTGGCCAGTTAACTTGGCCACCATCATGAAGTTAAAGTGAACGAGAAGTGAATTTCTGCATGCAACCTAGGCATTCAAATCATTTAAGGATGAGTTCACAAGGATATGGAGGTGATTCCAAGGAAAAGGGAAATGATTAAGTTGAGTGGGACCAACGGTCCAAAAGAGGAAAACCCATGCCAAATTCCAAGTCACCACTCTGCTCCAAATTCATACAAGTTGGCATAAAGGGATGTTTGCTCATTCTCCTCATTCCAATGAGCATTTCGAGAGTAGTTGGAGAAGGAGAGTGATAGGAGCCATCGAAGAACTTCGCACCAAGGTTGAAGTCTGCATGCAAACCTGTGCTACAAGAAATCTACTTATGCTATAAGAAAGTCTACAGAAGGCTGAACAGTGAACAAAATTACAATTAGAGCCACTCACTGGTGGTATTAATACCCAAAACCACCATCTCCAAAGCAAGAAACCAAAAAATTTCAGAGGTAAGTGGATGTCACCTCACTAAATTGTAATTTTGTTTTATGAAAAATTATACACAGTCACAACAATTATTCATAATTTAAGAGGTTGCTTAAAGAAATAGAATAAAATTAGTCTAAGTTTGTGTTAAATTGTAACCTCTAAGGCCCAACATCACCAATATTCTCAGAAAAAAAACCATCCAGCCACCTCCTTAACACAGTCATAAAATGGGGGGAGGTTTTAATAGAAGGGAACCCACAGATATCAAGAGGATCAGAGTACACTCTCAGGTGGTTGATATTTTTAGGAATCATCAGTGGCTAGGATTATTTGAGCTCCTTGAGGGCTTTGATGAGGAGGTGGCTCAAGAATTTGAAGTGGACCTGCATTCACAAGCAGATGATAGGTCCACCACTGTGGTCATAGATCTAGCCATCACCATTACACCTGAATTGATTAGCAGAGTGACCACTTTTCCTCTAGGAGTCAAGTGGAATAGATAAGATAGGGTGTCCAGCACTATAGCTAAAAATAGCTTATTTTTGCCAAATGAAGAATCCATTGAGGATAAAAATGGAGTGAGAAGAGAAAGCCTCCCTTACCCTTGGGATGAAGTATTATTTCACATAATGAAATACATTTCCTGTGAGGAAAGACTCAGTGTGGTTTATGGATACCACTTCAGACTACTACATGAGCTTAGGTTCCAAGGAGATCTCCATCTATAACAAAGACTAAAAATTCCCTACTTGCTCCTATGTTCAATCAGGAACACTAGACAAAAGGTGAGGGAGAGAAAGTATCAACACTTAGCTCACCATGGCAATCTTATATTAGGAAATGCTCTAAATATATTGAATATCCTTGTACCTTGGTCCACCTTCAAAGATATGGATAGGGAAGCATTCATAGCTACATGAGCTAGAAAAACCCCTGCCTCTAGCCTTGGAGAGAGGGGAAAGGAAGAATAAGAAGCGGAAATTGAAGGCACAGAAGGAGAATATGAAGAAGAGGAGATGGAGACAGAAGCAGAAAATAGAGAAACCCTAGAAATAAATGAAGGGAAATAAGAAGCGAAAGAGAAATATGACACAAAATAAGGATATGAAAAGGAGGAGAAAGAAAGGGAAGATAAAAGGGAAGATAAGACAAGGAAGGAAGAGATACTAGACCCCATGTTGGGCACTGAAATATCTACCCAACAGACTAGCATATCACCAAAAATGTTAGAAAAAGAAGTGGCTACCACCTTAGACACACTAAGCACACCAGTGAAGGCCAAGAGAAAAATACAAACCCCAATGTATTTTAGAACCAGAAAGAGTACCAGGGTAAAGCAAGGGAAACCCCAGACTCCAACCAAAATCCCTATTACAATTGAGGATTCACCCAAAAATAAAGATGAGATAAACTTGGAGAAGAGAAGATCCAAGAGGTCACCTCAACTAAGAAGACACCTGTGACCTATAGGAGGAGACGTTCTTCAAGGTTGACATCTCTTAAACAAGTATCAACCCCCACAAACCTTCAAGAGGCAGAAAAGAATGGGTAACAAGCAAAGGAGGGTATGCTACAGGAAACTATGTTTGTGTTACAGGAAACTCCAGCAGTGCCACAAATAGAGCAGAAAGTCATGAGGGAGGGAGATAAGACACCCTTGGAAGAGAAAGACCCAAGATGTTGAAAAAGAGGCACAAATTGAGGGTCGGGACACAAAAGGAAAGGAAGAGGAGGAACAAAAGGAGGATCCTACCTCCCCAAAATCAATCCCAAAAGACATATCAGCAATTTCACACCCTAGCCCACAGCCAAATATGAGTTCCTACTACACATTTATTGAAGGAGGAAGAATGATTCCTCAAAAGCTCTCAGTCCCCCTATTTTATCAACTAGAGCAAGAAAGAGCATGCACACATCACTGGATGAAAATTGCCACTACAAAGGGTGTGCAAGATGTAGGAATCATGGAAGAAAAGGTCACTGAAATGGGGAGGGATTTGGTTGATATCAGACTCATATAAACCATGTTAAAGGAGAAACTTCAATAAAAACAGGCATAAATTGCAAGGTTACATAGACAACTCCAGCAAAAGGACAAACAGATCACCACCATAGTAGATTTGTGCATGGAGGAAATCCAACACATGGATCCTTCAAACTCCTATGATATCTACCTGAAATAACAGTGGTTGCAATTTCATATTAAGACACTAGCATCTTATGGATCCTTTCCTTTTCAAAACTGCAGGTATTTTATTGACTTTTACAATAATTCCAATTTAGGAGACAAGGCCAAGTTGGCAGAATTTTATATGCACAATCTTGTTTTTATTGATTTAAACATTTGGGACCCTAACCCTTGGTTTGGGGATATGCAGTTGATGGCCTTAGCCTCTTGGATGGTCAATGAGGAGGAAAGGGCAGAGTAAGTAAAAAGCGCAATGAGAAGAGAAGGAAGAGAGCCTCTACACATAAGGGCATAGTTATTCAACCCTATGGGATTCATTAAGAATCACTTCATGATAGTAAATGATGCCAGCCTTGTAGAAAAGTACCTCAGCACCCATGCACAAGCCATTGCACACCTTGATGAAATTTCTATAATGTTGGGAGATCAATGTGTAATCGCAAGTTAAAGAAGATGGAATGGCCTCCCTCTTAGTCTCAGGAACATGGAATATCATACCCCAAAGAGATTGATAAATTCCCTAGAAAGGGCAGCATTTTACAAAAGGGCTATGCAGATAATGAATATCTAATGGCTTGGCTTCAAACTTATTCCACCTTTTTTGCTAGGACTGAGTGAAGGGAAAGGCCAAGCTGATGAAAACAAAGAATGGGAGGAGGCAGAAAAGAATGTTAGATTCTCCCCTCCTGAGGGGACACCTTCACTTCTTCCTTGGGATGTTAAAGGGGCCACTAAGGCACTAAAAGAGATGAATAAGGAGGAAAAAGTTTCTCAGAGGATGAGAAACCATTTGGTATGGGGGTGATAATGATAATGAGTACCATCATTAGGTATATTTTGAAGGGTTAATTGTCGCCTTATTAGTCTCTCTTTCTCACATTTAATTACATTATGGTCATATGTTTCTTAGTTTAGATGGCGATTCTAGGTTGTCATACTTCGAATTCCTAATATGGTTTATGTTGATCAACGATTGTCATTGATGTCAACCCAAGTAGCACCATGGGCTACCCCAATATTGCATGGGAATTTTGACCTACCAAATTAATATATTCTGGGTCAAGAATAATTTTGATGGTTTCTACTTGTCGAGATGTTTCCGTTGATATATGGCACGCCACGTAATTCTTCACGGTTTGAGAGATATTCATGTTTGAAGTTTGTAACCCCAATTAGAGGGCTGAAACCCCATGGGGTTGTGGCATGGGTCATTGAAAAGTCATAATTGAAATTTTTTAAGGTCCTAAAATCCCTCTCACGTTCACTTGTTGAAGCCCCTCTCAACATAAGCATTTATATAAATTGTGATCCTCATATCCTCCTTATGTAAGGGATTTCGCCATCTGAAACAGGTCATCGTGGCATTTTCACTCTACCATTTTTTATACAAAGGTTCAGAAGCTGAAATTTTTATGAGGTAAAGCTAAAATCCTGAGGAAGCTCCTGTGAAAATTTCATATCACGGTGCGCAATATTTTTGGAGATATGATCTGTGGAAGTCAGTGTTTTTGTAGGCTACTGAAATTCATCTCAAAGAAGTTACCTTGGGAAAATCGTCATAACTCTCTCTCTGAGTATTGGATTGGAATTCTATAAAATGTGGCAGATATTGCACGGACTTTAATTTTTTCTCTTTCAATTTCATAGCCGAATGAAGAAAAAGTAACACGTAGCATGTCGTACAAGTTAGCTCTACTGAAACAGTCCATAATTAGGCATTGTGAGAGATTGGGCATAACTCTCCCTTGAAGAATCCAAATTGGGTCAGACCTATGGAATTGGAAATATGACTCAGAGGACTACTACAGGACCAAAAATCAAATATTGGGGATCTGAAATAATAGAGATACACCAGATTCAATATCGAGCTCCTAGAAGGCAAGAAAAAGCCAGATCATGTGTTGTCAAGGGCTGCAAAGGACTAGACTTTTTAGGGCAGAAAAGCAAAGCAAGGTGCAACATAGGGTAGCATGACAAGAGTAGCAACCAAGGTGTAGAATAGCAGCAAGAATTTCATCACATGAAGTCTTCAAGTGGGTAGCACTGCATACAGTCACTAGAAAGGTATCATTGTACTAAGCCATTGTAAATGCATTATTGTAAAAATTGTTCTAGTGTCTATCTACCAAGATTTGAAGAGGCAGTGTCAGGAGGTCTAGGATCATGATTAGGTGGTTGTGTCATAGTTGGGGTTATGGTCTAGTGTGTCTTCTTCTTCTACATCATTCTATATCATTGTAAAGTGGACCATTTTCCCTAGTATGAGAGTCCATTCTTCTTTTATTCTTCTATAGGGTGGTAGGGTGGTGCTAGGGTGAGTTGTAGCTCATTGGGTGTTGGGTCATCCATTCAGTTGACTACTGAAGAATCTCGGGCGTCGAGGCGTCTATCCAATGGGAGCTAGAGAAGAATGCTTTTCTAGATTCTAGGAAGTTGGAGCTTTATTTTCAATTGGAGTTGAATATTAAAGAATTATTAGAAAAGCATTAGGTGGTTTTTGTCCCGAAGTGGGTTTCCATCTTAAAAGATGTGTGCATTTGTGTTCCTTTTGTTTGCTACTATTATTGTACAAACACTGATAATAATTGAAGATTAACTAATGCTCTAATTGAAAGGAATATTGATTCACCCCCCCTCTCAGTATTTCCAACAATTGGGATGAAAGCTTGGTTCCTTCAATAGTAGTTTAATAGCTGGAATGAGGTCATGGAGCATACCAAGAATGGTGTACCTCTATTCAATGAAAATAATTATGCACTCTGGAAAGGAAGAATGGAGTTATATCTCTTGGCGCAGGGTTACGAAGTATGGGACACTGTTCAAAATGGATTTACATCAACTGTGGATGAATAACGTAAGAAGAATTTGGTAAATGATGCAAAAGCAAAGAATATTATTATCAGTGGACTTATTGAATCTACTTATCATAAAGTGTCGGGTTGTAAAACCGCCAAAAATGTATGGGACAAGCTTGAGAATATATATGCAGGTGACTCAAATGTCAAAGAAGCAAAGCTTCAAATCTATAGAGCAAAATTTGAGCAACTCAGAATGAAATAAGATTGCAACATTGCTGCATACTTCCAATACGTTGATGAAATAACCAATACTCTGGAAGGATTGGGAGAGCCAGTTGACGAGAAGACTATTATACAAAAGATTCTTAGCGATTACAAATTCAACTTGAAATTATCGATTATTGAAGTCTGATGCAAATCTGGACAAACTCAGCAAAGAGGACTTACATGGAGTTCTCATAGCATATGAAATGAGACTTGATGAAGAAGAGGGTACTTCGCATCTAGAAACTGTGTTCATTGCATCTAAGAAAAAGGAATATTTACTTGGTGAGCTGACATACTTCTTAGGGCTTCAAATATCTCAACAAGAGAAAGGAATATTTATATGTCAAGCCAAGTACATCAAGGAAATGCTCAAGAAATTCAAAATGGAAGATTGCAAACCCATCCTTACTCCGATGGTAACAGGTTGCAAATTGAGCATAGACGACTCATCTAAGGATGTGGATCAGAGGTTGTACATATCTATGATTGGTAGTCTTCTATATGTAACAGCCTCCCGGCCAGATGTTATGCAAGCAGTTGGACAAGTAGCAAGATTCCAAGTAGCACCAAAAGAATCACATATTGTTGCCATCAAAATAATTCTTCGATATATAAAGGGCACAGAAGAATATGGCTTGTGGTATCTCAAGGGTAACAATCTCATTATTCAAGCCTTTACAGATGCAGGTTTGGCAGGAAGCGTTGATGATCGTAAGAGTACTAGTGGAGCAACATTCTATCTAGATGGTTGTCTCGTATCATGGTTGAGCAAAAAGCAAACCTCAATCTCGTTATCTACAGCGGAAGCAGAATACATTGCAGCGGCATCATGTTGTAATCAAGTCCTTTGGATGAAACAAACTTTGCAAGATCTTCAAGTACAATTCAGTGAGCCTATTCCCATATTTTGTGACAACGCTAGTGCCATCAGCATCTCCAAGAATCCTGTCATGCATTCAAAAACAAAACACATTCCAATCAAATATCATTGTGTTAGAGAAAAAGTCGCTGAAAAGAATATCAAACTTGATTATGTTGGTACAAAAGAACAAATCGCTGATATCTTCACTAAACCTTTACCTCGTGAAGCATTTGAATATCTTCGCCAGAAGCTTGGGATTCTCCCAAGTTTTCATTAGATTTTCTGTATTCATAATATAAAGGGGGAGTGGAAGTGCGTAGAGGTTCGCAGGATGGTTGTGTGTCATGGGGAGTTACCCTTGGCCATTAATGTCAAAGGGGGAGAGAATTTTGTAGGAAGAGGTGTCATGATCGTAGGGGGAGTACTTGTGTTGCCATCAATGCCAAAGGGGGAGATTATTGATCAACGGTTGTCATTGATGTCAACCCAAGCCGCAACATGGGCTACCCAAATATTACATGGGAATTTTGACCTACCAAATTAATATATTCTGGGTCAAGTATGATTTTGATGATTTCTACTTTTTGATTTTTTTCCGTTGATATATGGCATGCCACGTAATTCTTCATGGTTTGAGAGATATTCATGTTTGAAGTTTGTAACCCCAATTAGTGGGCTAAAACCCCATGGGGTTTTGGCATGGGTAATTGAAAAGTCATAATTAATATTTTTTAAGCTCCTAAAGTCCCTCCCACGTTCACTTGTTGAAGCCCCTCTCAACCTAAGCATTTATATAAATTGTGATCCTCATGTCCTCCTTATGTAAGGGATTTCGCCATTTGAAACAGGTCATCGGGGCATTTGCGCTCTAACTTTTTTTCTACGATGGTTCAGAAGCTGAAATTTTTTTGAGGCAAATAAAAATCTCGAGAAAGCTCCTGTGAAAATTTCATATCAAGGTGCACAATATTTTCGGAGATATGATCTGTGGAAGTTAGTGTTTTTGTAGGCTCCTGAAATTCATCTCAAAGAAGTGACCTTGGGAAAATAGTCATAACTCTCCCTCTGAGTATCAAATTGGAATTCTATAAAAAGTGAAAAATAGTGAACAGACTGTAGTTTTCTCTCTATTAATTTCAGAACTGAATGAAGAAACAGTGACATGTGGCATGACGTACTAGTTCACTCTACTAAAACAGTCCATAATTAGGGAATTGTGAGAGATTGGGCATAACTCTCTCTTGAAGAATCCAAATTGGGTCAGACCTGTGGCATTGGAAAGATGACTCAAAGGAATACTACAGGACCAAAAATTAGATATTGGAGATCTGAAATAACAGAGATACACCAGATTCAATATCGAGCTCCTAGAAGGCAATAAAAATCTAGATCATGTGTTGTCAAGGGCTGCAAAGGACCAAAATTTCTAGAGCAATAAAGCAAAGCAAGGTGCAGCAGAGGGTAGCATGACAAGGGCAGAAACCAAGGTACAGAACAACAGCAAGAAGTTCATCAAATGAAGTCTTCAAGTGGGCAACACTCCATACAGTCACTGAAAAGGTATCATTGTACTAAGTCATTGTAAATACATTATTGTAAAAATTGTTCTAGTGTCTATCTGCCAAGAATTGAAGAGGCAATGTTGGGAGGCCTAGGATCATCATTAGGTGGTTGTGTCATAGTTGGGGTTATGGTCTAGTGTGTCTTCTTCTTCTATATCATTCTATATCATTGTAAAGTAGACCATTTTCCCTGGTACGGGAGTCCATTCTTCTTTTATTCTTCTATAGGGTGGTAGGGTGGTGCTAGGGTGAGTTGTAGCTCATTGGGTGTTGGGGCATCCATTCAGTTGACTCTTGAATAATCTCGGGAGTTGGAGCATCCATCCAGTGGGAGCTGGAGAAGAATGTTTTTCTAGATTCTAGGAAGTTGGAGCTTTATTTTCAATTGGAGTTGAATATTAAATAATTATTAGAAAAGAATTAGGTGGTTTTTGTCCCGGAGTGGGTTTCCACCTTAAAAACTATATGCATTTGTGTTCTTTTTGTTTGCTGCTATCATTGTAAAAACACTGATAATAATTGAAGATTAATTAATGCTCTAATTGAAAGGAATACTGATTCACCCCCCCTCGCAATATTTCCAATAGTTTAAATGCAGGATAATCATGAAGATATGCCATTTTTGTTGAATATTGTGTAATCAAAGCTCGGAGTAGACATCAAGGAGTGATTATAGGGCGGTTGACCACCTCCTTAACTCCTAAAGGCAACCCAAGGATCCTCAAGATTCCCTCCAACAACTCAAAATCAAAAGTAGCCAAGCAAGTGGAAGATTAAGTGAATCAAAGCTCCACCTCTCTTGTAGTCCAAGGGGACAAATCACCTACTTTTTTAGGGAATTGTTGGTAGCTACCCTTTAGGTTAAATAGGGTAGAGCAAGAGCTCATTACGATTTGATTTGTTAGACAAATCTAAAGCACTCTTAACTCTTGTAATAGACTTTTGTGACTTTCATGTGCTTTGTAATGAGATTGGTTATGCAATAAAATGAGTATTCAGCTTCTCCTCCACTGAATTAGATTCCAAGAGTTGAGCTTGTGGGTTAGGGCCCAATGCATTGGCCTTAGTCTCTCTTGTTTTTTTATGTTTACTTTCCATGCCATTGTAGCTAGTTTACTTCATGTGTTGTAGTTATTTTGCTTACATTTCATCTTTCTATGATTGGTTTGCTTCCATTTCATGTTGTTGTAGTTAGGCTCTTGTACATCATGGTACAGTAGCATATAAAACTCCAAAGCATGTGTCAAAGCCTCCCTCTCTCACCTCTTTCATTGGAGCTTGAGGAGGGAATATCTTCACCATGAGCCCAAAATTTCTTTTAGTTTATGATTTCTTGGAATGAATAGATAGGTTGCTTTATTTATCATGAACATGTTGTGAATGTTGAGTTAGGTTTATGTTTCAAATGCATAGGTAGGTTTGCTTAAATTCAACTCATCTTTTCCACTATTTTCATCATAGAGTTGTCAATTATAAATTCATGAATAGGTAGTTTTCTTGCAGGTTTGAGTAGAGCAGTAGAGGAGGACTCCACCAAAAACCCTAGCTTTAGTTTCCACCCTTCACCAACCTACTTTCAACAAAATCGCCTTCAGCTCGGTTTTTTGAGATCTTCACCACAACACCGAGAGCCACCTTGGAGGTTCTAGATAGACTTTGAAAGTATTTCTGAGCTTGGCCAAGGGGTTGGCTACCTACCATACACCTAAGTCCACCTTTCCTACCCCTTTCCTCACCATTTATGGCCTCAAACTACCCTCCACCTGTTTCCTGTAGAATTTTAGGACATCCTGAAGCACTATGGAAAATCCTATAGCAGATCATGTAGCAACGCCAGTCAGCCATGTCTTCAGCCCAAAAACCATCTTTCACCTCACCTAGACCTGGCACAACCTCCAAAACACCTTCAGCTTTGAAACCATAAGTCCAGGACCTTCTTAATCCACTTGAGTTCCTCCTTCTGCAAAACAAAGTATTTACAAGCATAGTTAGCTCATGAATAGATGCATTGTTAAGCATAGAAATCAAGCATGAAGTAGTTAGAGTTTAATCAGCTATTTGGCCTAGAAATGTGTGCTTAGATTAGTTTCCCTTTCTACAAGTTTAATTCAGAAAATGTACTTTATGAATGCCACTTAGTTTAACTCTATTTCTTGCATTATCCTAGTTGTGGATTTCCCTTCTTGCAAATAGATAGATGTGTCCTTATGCTTTAGAATAGTTTCTTTCTTGTTGATAGATTAATGATATTGAGTTATTTCTAGTCTTCGGTTTCATTCAGAAGTGTGGCAGACTCCATTCCCTAAAAGAAACCCTAGTAGTAGTACCCCTCCGTAAAACTGTGAAGAGGATGGCATGAGTACAATGCATTTGCTTTGTATATAACATTGTCACCTCCAAGTTTGTACGAACCTCAGGTTGATAAAGAAAAGTAGAGTAGCCTCTAGGAGTTACAACACTCTTGGTGCAATACCAGGGCTCACCACTCTTGACCTGTGTCCTAGTTCCACATTGTTCTAAGTTTCATCTCCTTTGTGTTTTGTCAGCCTCCTTGGCTCCCCCCGTTTGAATGGAACTTGTTGAATTCAAATATAATGTGTCGAGCAGACTTATCAAAGGCCGACCATTTAGCATGAAGGTTGACATATGGTAAATAGTATTGTTGGTTTGGCAAGTGGCCTAGATTCAAACCCTCATGGCTTTATTTTAATATTTAAAACAACATTTATTTTAACCACCACTCGTATATATCATCCGTTGAAACATTAACTGCTATATGTCAAAATGTCTTCCATTTCGAATTTATGCCATGGTTGGGGCATTAATTTTGGTGTTGGTTATTCTACTTACTATAGCCATATATTTATATGATTTAAAACAAATTTCCCACCTGTATAAACCGTCCACAGTTACAGAACTATAATATATTGGTTTCCATGTATGTATATATTAAAACAACATTTTAAAGCATCCAATGAACCGTCGAACCATTCGTCCACCACTTAGGTCGGTTGGCACAACTAGCTTCTAGTTGGGTGCCACATGGCCCCACTCTATTGGGCCATCAAATCTACCACCAAACTTAGTGGATGTCACCATATTTGGAATTTCTGCCAAATTTAACCATAGCTCAATCCCTTCGCCAAATTTATCCCAGGTCTACCAAATTTGGCTGTCAATTTGGAAAAACTGACAATTTGGCGATGTCCAAATTTATTTAGTGCTCTGCTAAATTTTGTCATTTTGCAAAGTTTGATGGGAAAATTGATTGAGAATAACTTATGAATACGAACTCAAATTGATGTGTTGTGTGCACCGTTGGATTCCTTATGATGAGATCTTCTATCTAGTCCTAGCTTCTTTGAGATTCAAGAATTTTGATTTTTGAGCCTTTTAGGGATCCACCCAGATCACCCTAGGTGGTTGATGTGGCTAAAATAAATGAAAAGTGCATATGATGGCCATAAGAAAAAAAATATAGAAATCAAATGAAAAATATGGTTGGGATGTACAAATTAGCACATGGGAAAAAACCAAGCATGAGCTCTACCTCATTCATATGGCCATCATTGCATCCCTGGGCCAATTTTTCCCTATCTCATAAAATACAAGGAACCCTTGCATGTCCCAATCCCTAACGAGCGATGAATATCCCCATCTCAAAGGGTTAATAACTGTTATACATCATGCAAAGAAAGCTCTTATTCCTTGAGCTACAAGCAATAATACACAGAAGAATCAAGAAAAAGTAAAAGGAATTTAAAGGGGTGGAAAGACAAAGGCCAAGGTAACTCATCTATCGACGATTCCTCCCTCCTCACATCTATACACCTAGGATGATGTATTCCATCATAGTCAGTGCTTTTGACCATGATGCTTCGACATGAAGTCTTCTCCCCTTTGTTCCATCATTATTCACATGGCGCCTATCGATTGAAGGGTGGACCAAGGACATGTCACTTCCCCTTGGGGTTTGGGAACACCTAAAAGGATAGTCTATTAACCACTCCTATGTAGCGAGGTAATACCATTTTGTGAAAAAGGCCCAAATTTTGTAAGAGTATCCTCACATGAAGTGTTATTTTTCCCATTTCTTTCAAGCTTGGTTCACTTAGAAGAAATAATTATTAATGTACCTTGTTATCTCTAAATTGGTACTGATGGGTTGCTCCACCAGACAACTTAGAGTAACTCTTTGAAACCCACTTTTGAATGAGGATTAGCCTATTCAGCCTGAGAGGGATCTCTTAATTTATCTAATGATTTTCTCAATTAGGTCTTAAATCAGATGGCTAACTATGTGATAATTATCTTAGTGCATTTGATTGCAGGTGAAAAATGGGATAGATTTCACTACCATAGGGCTCATGGAGTCAGTATGAAGGTATCTAGTGAAAAATGATTCTCCTTGTGGAAGCTTAGGATTTTACTGTTTCAATGGAAAATGATAATACTAACACAGAAGAAATATCCAATAGTTTAATGTCAAAAGGGAGTCAAAGCATGAAGGCATGAATTCTTAGTAATTTAACATCAAGATAATGAGAAAATATATTAAGAAAAAATAAGGCATAAACTCATTGCAACAGTCAAAGAATATCAAATTAAGTAGAAAACACCATCACTGTATATTACTGATATTCCAAAGTTTACAATAATAGTCTCAAAGTAAAATTCTCCAACCCTTTCTCATTTGATTTCCTGTCTATAAATAGACCTTTTTTTCTTACATTGGATCTTCCCAACTAGCTAGATCATCGAACCATAACCTTGACACCTATCTTAACTATAAACTACATTCTTGGAACTGAAAAAGACACCTAGTCTCTTAAGACTTATACTTCTAATAGGACTCTTCTTTAAATTTATTACATTCACTTTCTTCAGTAATGGGACAATTACATTGATAATGATAAGATGCTCGAGTGGCATTCACCATCACTAAGACATTCATGTACCCACTAGATTTAGAAAACAACAGTCCTAGTTTTTAGGAAAAGATAAACACAACTTTAACCCTTGTCCTCATGTTGAGCTGGATAGGTGACACTCTTGTCGAGTAGTGAATATTTGCTGGGGTGGCCCGTTGTCATCTTATATATCTCCACGTGGCTAGTTGTTCTTTAAAACACTTTTCAAACCTCAAAACACCTTTAAAAATACTTCGTTGTCAAAACAGAGTACCTTTAGGCAATTTCGTAGCGAAGTTTTAGTAGCACACTTACTTCAACCATCCAACCTCATTTTTTGCCTCCTCTACTGATCAAGACATGTTTTTTACGTCATATGGGCTAAACACAATCACTTGCCCTCCTTTTATTTCCATCAAAACTGATTTTTGTAGTAAAAAACATCCTACAGGGATTTCGTAGTGAAATCCAGCCTTCAAGCTTGGGCTCCGCTACGAAATTGCCTAATTTGGCTGAAAACACAGATTTTCAATCTTTCTTCAATATTTCAGCTACCAAACCAAAAATGATGTTTCCTGCATGTTGTAAAGTTTACCAAAAATGTTTAGATAGATTAACCCCTCAAACTTTGGGCACTTCATCCTTAGCATTAGCAAGCTGTACCTCTTCAGATTCATTTATCATTTTCATTCTCAGTCCTATTTTCTTTAGTTCTTCTTGAATCATTTCTATTTGGTCCTCCAGCTCTTTAACTTTCCCTTTGAGCCTTTTCCTCTCAGGCTGCAGCCATAGATTTATTTTCCTAGTGTTCTTCACCACTTTCTGTTGAGATTCAACAAGATGATGAGCTTAGTGAAAAGAGTCACCTTCACTAAGTGGGCCCGCAGGCTATTTTTGGCGCAAGTCTATTTTTAAACATGATGATCATATTTCAGAAGTTTCAGGATGCTATTTGTGGATGGTTGATCAAGTTGGAAAAATAGATGAAATTCTATTTTTAGAATATTGGGTGAAGTCTATTTATAGATCGTTGATCTAAAAATAGATGCATGTCGATTATTATTAGCTCTTAATAATAATCAGACACTAAACAACAACTTATTCTCTTGGAGCATTTTGTTTCAGTGCATAGATGTGGCACATCAGTGGACTAAGGGAATTACGCAATTCCCAAGGGTTTACTGGAGCTAATGCATGGAGGACCCAGTTAGAACTCAAGTGGCAGAGTTATGACACGATTGGAAGAAGTAGTTATGGAGTTGTATTCAATTTAACTCAGTTTAGACTCAGTTGAGCTAGTTGTATCTAGTCTAACTAAATGATACACTAGTGAGAGTGGAGTGAATTAATTAGTTAATTAATTCACAAATAATAACTCATTAATCAACTAAACAATACAACAGTTAACTACAGTGCATGGCAGTTTTAGTGGAGACCCAATGGAGAGATAGGTGAAAGGGCAAGATGGACTATCTGTTGTGACTATAGTGATGCATTGATTGCATCGCACACACATTGGAGTTGCCAATGAGGATTGCGCAGACAAGGCAAGGGTAATTCTAATTCATTCAGAGCTATTCTTTAGCAAGGATTGCATAGTGGAGGCAGGCTAGCAAGAGGGCAAGGATCGGTGCATGGATTTGCAAGATTGTTCTTGATTAGTGTATGACAATTGTACTGTACTAAGAGCTTGATAAGTTTTGTATGAGGGTTTCATATGATTCCATGATACATAATATATAGTTGGGGTTTTCGGCTTCAGGCTTTCCCAGTTAAAAACAACTGTGTTATGTGCGATTATTTTTATTTATGCTTTACATGTGTGTGCAATTAATTTTTTCCGCAAAAGATTAACAAGTGGAATGATTCAGTGTCTTGCATAAAGTTAAATAGTGTGAGATCAAGTGAATCTCGGACATATGCATGCTTAGTTCATATAATTTCTACATGGTATCCAAGCATTATTGATTGAAGATTGCAATTGTAAAGTGAGTTTGTGCTTGTGGACAATTCGAATTTGCTACAGAAGATTCTTGGTGCAAAAGTCGAGTATACATTGAAATGTCTTTCAACAGGTTGCGATTGGAGTATGCCTTTGATGGGAGCTCGAATTACATAGCCTAGAAGGATAGGATGGAGGTAGTGCTGGAGGATAATGGACTGAAGGAGTTCATTGATAGCGATGTTCCTAAGCTGGGATCTAGCGATGCTGCATTACTTGACGCATGGAAAAAGAAGACAACAAAGACAAGAAGGATTCTTTTGGAAGGTGTGAAGGACCATATTGTGTCTAGCCTTCATGGGAAATCCACTCCATTCTTAATGTGGAAGGATTTGACAGACTTGTTCCAAAGCAGAAGTGACCAGAGGAAGTTGGCGCTTAAAGGCAAGCTCAGAAAAATAAAAATGGAGAAAGGCGACAGTATTCCAAAATACCTCACCAAGTTTGTCCACTGCAAGGATGAACTAGGAAGTGTAGGGGTTACTGTTGATGATGAAGACTTGGTGAGCTTGGCTCTCCTTAGGCTTTTGAAGATTTGGTATAGCTACGAAGACTCTGTCAATGGATGGGAGAAACTGCCGAGATGGGAGCGACTTTGGTAGGATCTTGTGCAGGAGGAGATAAGGTGGGGTACCAAGGATGGATCTTCATCGAAGAATGAAGATGAAGAGAATTTCACTTTGGTTGCCAAAGCAAGGAAATGGAAGGGGAAGAAACATCCTTCAAAATCCAATGCTAAAGGCAAGAAGCAGGATTTGTCCAAAGTGAAGTGTTTTCATTGTCACAAACATGGACATTTCGCCACTAACTGTCCACCGAAGAAGAAGAACAAGAAGGCTACTGGATCTACAGCTGGAAAGGCCTTAGCCTCACAATTTGAACTTGATTTCTCTTTGATCGCATGCTTGGTTTCAAGTTGTATGGGATCGGCGTGGTATCTTGATAGTGGTGTGTCTTTCCATATGACGGGAGACAAAGAGTTGTTTAGTGACTTGGAGGAGAAGGACCTCTAGATGCATATAGATATGGGCGACGATGTTATGCATGTTCTAGGTCTGAAGAAGAACTTGGTCTCAGTCGAAATGCTGGAAGATAAGGGTTATGATGTTGTTTTCAGTGAGGGAAAAGCCTTCCTTCGACATAAAACAACGGGTAAAACCAAGAAGATAGGGGTTCAAATAAAGAATCTCTACAATCTGGACATAGATGGTTGCGCTACAATGGTGGGCAAAGCAGAAGAAGTGGTGAGCCGGGACGAGGGCGAATTATGGCACAGGAGATTGGGCCATCTTCACCATGGCGCTTTGAAGATTTTGCATCATATTTCTATTTGACTTCCCAAGGGTACTCTTGCGCAGTCAGACCAGTGCAAGGGATGTACTATGGGTAAGTTTGTGAAGACCACCTTTCATGAGATGGAGAACTGTGCTTCGGTGATCCTGGAGAGAATTCACACAGACGTGTGTGGACCTTTCTCAGTTGCTTCAACAACAAAACACAGGTATTATGTTATATTTGTTAATGAATATTCTCATAGATGTTGGATCTTCTTCATGCAGAAGAAGAGTGAAACGTTCTCAAAGTTCTGTGAGTTCAAGGCATTGACGGTGGAAGAGTCGGGAGACGAGTACCAGCTCTACGGAGCGATAATGGTGGTGAATACAGCTCGGCGAATTCAAAGACCACAGCAAGGAATTGGAAGAGAACTCGCAAAGCCTCATAACACACGAGAATGGGGTCGCGGAGGAAGAACAAGGACCATGGATGATGCAAGATCGATCTTTGCATGACCAGGGCCTACCGATGCACTTGTGGGTGGAAGCATGCAACACTGCGGTTTATGTGCAAAACAGTTGTCCTCATAGAGTACTTGGCATGAGTACACCTGAAGAAGCTTTTACTGGTAAGAAGCCTGATATTTCTCATTTGAATATTTTTGGCTCACCTGTTTACATTCATGTGACAAAAGACGCCAGGAAGAAGTTGGAGCCAACTGCAGAAGTTGGGATATTTGTGGGGTACATAGAAACACCCCATAACTATCATGTGTATTTTCCAGAAAATCGGATGACTGTTGTGCGATGGGATATAAAATTCAATGAGGTGAAAGCCATGAATTTTTCGCTTGAGAGGGAGCTACACTTGCATGCAGAGGAGGACCTTCTTGTTCCCAAAGATGAGTCTCTAGATGTGGATCAGCCACAAGAGGAGATTCATGGAGTGGAGGAGTCCACTCATGCTAAACCAAACATCAGACAAGGCAAACGTACACGAAGCTAAGGGCGGAAACGTGCGGGCGCAGAATGAGTCTACATCCACGAGCGCGGAGACGAAACAGATCTGACCGATATACTGGATACATGGCTCTTATGAGCAAGTGTATTGTGACAAAGCCATCTTCTTTTGAAGAAGCAGTGCAGGAGCCCACATGGGTAGATGCCATGGTGGAGGAGTATGACTCCATTGTCAGAAACAATGCTTGGGAGATTGTTCCAAGGCCGATGGGAAAATCAGTTGTAGGATCAAGATGGATCTACAAGGTAAACCAAGCTACTAAAGGGAGTGTCAAGAAGTATAAGGCAAGATTTGTTGCCTGGGGCTTCTCACATATTGAGGGGATTGACTATGAAGAAACCTTTGCACTTGTCACACGGTATTCTTCCATAGGGACCATCCTTGCTCTCTCAGTGCAGATGGGTTGGCACGTTCATCAAATGGATGTGAAGACTGTGTTCCTTAATGGGATCATTGAGGAAGAGGTGTACATTGAGCAGCCTGAAGGATTTGAGATCTTCAGCAGCGAGTCGCATGTGTGCAGGCTCAAAAGAGCGTTGTATGGGCTGAAACAAGCACCCCATTCTTGGTACACTCGAATCGATAGCTATTTCACTAGACTTGGCTTCACCAAGAGTGAGGCGGATCCAAACCTGTACCAGATTGTGGTGGAGGGTAAGCTTTTAATCATTGTACGTTATGTTGATGATTTAATACTAACAGGTGATGAGCAGTTGATACACTCATGCAAGGAAGATCTTGCAAAGGAGTTTGAGATGAAGGATTTGGGCCTCCTTCATTATTTCCTTAGATTGGAAATATGGCAGCAGGAAGGTGAACTGTTTGTGTCTCAAGGAAAGTATGCTCAGGAGATACTGGAGAAGTTTCACATGCAAGGCTGCAAGCCTATCGACACTCCTCTTCCAGGAAATTGGAAGAAAGAGGATGCTACATAGGCAGAGGTAGTGAATGCCACTGTTTATCGACAGTTGGTGGGTTCGCTCATGTATTTAGTCAATACAAGACTGGACATATGCTATGCGATGAACCATCTTTCACAAGTGATGGTTAAGCCTACCAAGCTCTTTTGGAAGGCAGGCCAGCATGTCCTGAGATATCTCAGGGGCACATATGAGTATGGTTTATGGTACAGACAGACGAATGAGGTGAAGTTGCATGGCTTCACGGATGCAGATTGGGCAGGAAGTCTAACAAAAAGAAAGAGCACATCAAGAGGGATTTTCAGTATCGAATCTATGGCAGTTTCTTGGTACAGCAGAAAACAAAGATCTGTGGCACTCAGTTCAGCGGAAGCAAACTAAATGGCAGCAAGTCAAGCTGCATGTGAGGCTATCTGGATGAGGAAGATCCTGGTTGGTTTGTTCGGTTCACATTTAGATCCCACAGTGATACATTGTGATAATCAGAGTTGCATTAAACTCTCGGTTAATCGTGTATTTCATGATAGATCTAAACATATTGATATCTGGTATCATCATATCAGAGATTTTTTGTAGCGGAAGATCATGTTGCTTCAGTACATTCCTACGGAGGATCAGGATGCAGATATTCAGACGAAGGCACTCACCAGGAGAAAATTCGAATACCATAGAGGCAGGATCAGGGTAAAGGATAATCCCTATCTTGTTGAGAGGGAGTGTTGAGATTCAACAATATGATGAGCTTAGTGAAAAGAGTCGCCTTCACTAAGTGGGCCCGCAAGCTATTTTTGGCGCAAGTCTATTTTTAGACTATGTCTATTTTTAGACATGATGATCATATTTCAGATGTTGCAGCATGCTATTTTTGGATGGTTGATCAAGTTGGAAAAATAGATGAAATTCAATTTTTAGAATATTGGGCGAAGTCTATTTATAGATCATTGATCTAAAAATAGATGCATGTCGATTATTATTAGCTCTAAATAATAATCAGACACTAAACATCAACTTATTCTCTTGGAGCACTTTGTTTCAGGGCACAGATGTGGCACATCAGTGGATTGAGGGAATTACACAATTCCCAAGGGTTTATTGGAGCTAATGCATGGAGGACTCAATTAGAACTCAAGTGGCAAAGTTATGACACAGTTGGAAGAAGTAGTTATGGAGTTGTATTCAGTTTAACTCAGTTAGACTCAGTTGAGCTATTTGTATCTAGTCTAACTGAATGATACACTAGTGAGAGTGGAGTGAATTAATAAGTTAACTAATTCACAAATAGCAACTCATTAATCAACTGAACAATACAACAATTAACTACAGTGCATGGCAGTTTCAGTGGAGACCCAGTGGAGAGATAGGTGAAAGGGCAAGATGGAATATATGTTGTGACTATAGTGATGCATTGATTGCATCACACACACATTGGAGTTTCCAATGAGGATTGCGCAGTCAAGGAAAGGGTGATTCGAATTCATTCAGAGCTATTCTTCAGTAGGGATTGCGCAATGGAGGCAGGCTAGCAGGAGGGCAAGGATCGGTGCATGGATTTGCAAGATTGTTCCTGATTTGTGTATGATGATTGTACTGTATTGAGAGCTTGATAAGCTTTATATGAGGATTTTCATATGATTCCATGATACATAATAGATATTTAGGGTTTTCAGCTTCAAGCTTTCCCGGTTAAAAACAACTGTGTTATGTGCGATTATTTTTATTTATGCTTTACATGTGTGTGCGATTAATTTTTTCAGCAAAATATTAACAAGTGGAATGATTCAGTATCTTGCATAAAGTTAAATAGTATGAGATCAGGTGAATCTAGGACATATGCATGCTTAGTGCATATAATTTCTACACTTTCCTCAGAGGAAGGGTTATCTTTAATATTTTCTTGGAATTTGACAATGTTTTGTCATATTTATCTAGCTGATCCTTCATTTCTTTTTCAAAGTCTACCATTATCTGTCTATCAACCTTGGCCTCTTGAAGTTCTAATTTGGCTTCAATGACTTCTTCTCTGGCCTCTCTTAATTGCTCCTATAATATTTGTTCTTCAGTCTTTTTTCTCAACTTGCTCCTTTCCTTTTCTTTGCACAAATACCTCTTCTATTGCTAGAGATAGGTCTATAATGTTTTCTGTGATAGGATTCTTGCCTTTGTTAATATTTTTTGCTATCTTACTCTCCATGGCACCCTTTGAAAGTTGTGACCTAGCCATTGGTTTCCTTGGCTGGAATATGAAACCAACACCTTCTCCTGCAAAACCTAATTTTTTGACAAACTTGCCTTTCTATTTCTTCCTTCTATCCCCTTTAATGTCTTATGCTTGGACAATTGGATATTCTTCAATGTCTATTGCTTGGAAGATGTCTTCAATATTTCCTTTGGCAATGGTTTGGCTCCTGGTTATCCTCCTGCTACCATGTTTGAAAATTTTATATTTTTGACTTGTAGGTGATGGTTGTGGGATATCTGTCTCTGGTATGGATTCAGCCTCAATATCCATTGACTCAACAATAGTCTATCCACCTTCTTCATTAACTTCTTCTTTCGTGGCTAGAGATGAAGTAATATTTGGCTTTGAAATAATTTTGGGTGTCGTTGAATCTACTTCATATCCACTAAGAAAGAGAAAATATGCCCAATATCTATTTAACTTCTTTAATTCCTCTAGCACTAATAGTTTGATCGGGCCATAGTGAAAAATTGATGTCTCATTGCCCTCAGCCCTGGCTTGGACCTTATCATACATCTTCCCCAAACTTATAAACAAAAAGAAAGGCAAATCAAGGGGTTGCTTACTAGTGAAATGCAAAAGGAGACTGAAATGATATAAGTAGACCATATGAAACCTCCCTTCACAGGTAAAATAATTTTGGACCACAAACAACAACTTTGAATAATTTTCTTTCATGTAACTCCTGGGGATTCCACTTGCCATGTCAGCTCCTATGTGCTCCAGTTTGAAAAATTCCTCACAGCTCTGCATTTTGAATTTTGTAGCTTTGAACCATTCCTCACCTCCTCTGGGTATCTTTGTATCCTAAGAGATAGTATCAAGTGATACTGTGAAATTCAAAAATCCTACCTTTGAGGTTGTCCCTATGAAATTGGCTGCAAAATATTTTGATATCTAAGCATGAAAACCCTAAAGCTTCTGAGAGAACTGCAGACAACCAACATTCTTGAAAGCATCCATGATACTAGGATATTCATTCACTAGTTTTAATTCCATAGGCTTGTATCTCACACAAAAACCTCCTCTATTCACTTTATTCTTCGCTGTCATTTCTTCTTTATACCCTCATTGCTTCATAGCTGTGACACCTACAGATGAACAAACCTAGACAACAAGTTGTTTGCGCTGTGAATCAACACTTCAAGGATTACACTGTGATGGTACATGCAAGACTTTAAACAATGAATGACAGAGAGGTGCTTAGAGGTGAAAGTTAAAATGCAATTCGACAACTTCAGGGAGAATGATGAAAAATTTGACCACAAAAAGAAATGATGAGTGAAATCATGATCTTGCATGCTTGGTAATCATGGTAACTAATTTGGTGATCTCACCTTTACCCTTGGCCATCGAAAACATGACACCTCAACCCGCTCTATCTTTTCTGTAGTAAAACACAGTTTCATAGAAAAAACAGTTAAAAACCTGACATATTCGCTACAAAATTGTCAGGTGATTCCATAGAAAAATCCATCATTCTGCCATTGTATTCGCTATCGAATGGTGAAAAAACAGACAAGTGCCTTATTTTTTATTTCAAGGTATGGGTGCGGAAACTAAATGACATGGAGTGGATTTGATTGACATGACATGACACATGGTGGGTTCAAGACTTAGGATAAAGCTTATTACATGTGTTTTTTCATAAATTTCTTGAATCCAACTATGAAAACAAAATGAGACCTAGATGAATGATGTGAAAGAACTTATCAAAGAAATTTTGAAAACTATGAGTGATAACATACCTAATGGTGAAGGCTGCAACACTGGATATTTTTTGTAACTCGCAAGTGGTTCCATCTATAGGTCTAGAAAAATTAACTTCAAAGGGACATATTGACACCCACGGGGGATGCATTGAGAGCCACGAGACCTAGGATAGTTATAGAACATCATTCATAGGCATGGGCAACTTCATCACCCATAAATTTCTTCGCATTTTGCTTTATTATTCATGGGGTGATGCACCTAGACTAGCATGCCCCCAACCGACCTAGAAATGATCACATGGTTTGGTAGTTGATCCAAGCCCTAGATTATTTTTGTCTCACACCTTGGGACATGGGAAGGCTAGCACCATATTTAGAGCCCTAAACGTTGGAGCATAATCGGGCATTCTGACCAGTGGGAAACCCACAAGATCGAGTTTTATGCCCCAAACCCACATTTGGGGGCTACAAGATGATTTTCACAGAGATCTAAGGGCCAACCCCTAGATTATGATTTGAGAGGTTCTCTACACTTGTCATGACACTTGAGGAGACCAACGTAGGCCCTAGAAGGAAAATTTTCTAGCATCACATCATCATTTTTCTCACTTCAGCTCACATATATGGAGATATTTATGTTTTAATGAAAGTTACAGGGTCTGCTTGTGACCTTGCCTGTAGTTTCCCATTATTTTATTTTTTGAGGGGATTTTAGACTAGAATAGGGTTTTATTAGTCACATATAAATTAGACATCACTTCATTATGATCTCTCATCATCACACATTGGAATTTCAGCCTCCTTAGACTCACACTTGATCTTTTGTGGATGTTTGGAGATCTTTGGATGCATTTTGATGTTTGGAGATATTATTTGGTCTAATGGATGAAAATATTGCATGTTATCTTGTAATTGTACTTTATTGTTGAATACATATTTCTTGAATGTCTAATGTATGGAATTATTGATTCTAGGCTATGCTGAATTGTGCTCTAATTTATTGAAGATCAATTTTGAATTTTTATCTAGATGAATATTGCATTCATTACTCATACATAACATGTAATGAATTTTCCTAGTGGTGAAATCCTAATATCTCTAACATAAAATTCCATTTTTCCATTGATTGGGTAAATGTTTGAAATTTGATTGCTAGGGCATCAAATTTTGACCTTCTTAGGAACAAATTTGGCTAATATTTATCATCCTAGGCTCCATATTCCCAAGGGACAAGGCACTAATATGGTTTTTTGGTGATCATTCTTAAATTTTCTCCATGTTTTCTCTCTCTCAATTTCAGCCCTTTCAGGGCTTAGTTAGGGAACTAGGGCTTGGTTTTAATCCCTAGGAAATAGGAATTTTGGTGGTTGGAGAGCTTGAACATCAATGGGATAGTATTTTCCACTAAATCTATCATTTTGTTAGGAATCCACTTCAATTTCATCCATAAAGTTCCTTGCCCTAGTTTTTTGCTTAAGGGAAACCCTAGTCCTCGTTCCTTCAACTTAAGGGATTCCTTTACGGTTTCATGAGCCTTAGTATAGTTGATATACATTGTAAGAACCTTTTCTCCTAGCCTTGATCTTGAGTTCTCCAACACTTGTAAAATTTATCAAAACTTAGGCCTTGTTCCCTTATTTCTAAGCCTCTTTATAGAAAGTGAATTGCTTGAATATTTGAATCTAAATTGTGTTTTCCTTGAAGAGTTCCTAGTGAGATAATTTTACACATTAACCCTAGAATATCAATTATAAGTGATATCCCTCTTACCGATATTCCTCCCACTAATGAAAATTCCATAAATATTAGGGGGTTTTGGCTATGGTGACAGTGGACCATAGCCCCATTGTTGTTTCATATTCTAGCTTACGCTTTGTAGGGTTTCCCTCTCAAAGGCATACTAGATTTTACGATAACATTTTTGGCGTCATTTCTGGGGAAGAACTAAGTCCACCTTTAAGAAAATTTACCTTCTTATATATCAACAAGATAAATCCTTTTTGAAACTCCATTAGAAGAACAAAGTCTTAGTTCTTCATTGATATTTAAAGATAAATGCTTCTAGGGTGAAACAAGCATTATGTAGGGAACTTTAGATTCGCCCTAGTGAGTCTAATGTAATTTATATATGGAAGAAAATAAACTTTGGATAAAGGTTGCTTGCTTTGGATATAACATGGATACCAGAATACATCCCAAAGGTATTAGAGTGAAAATATATAAAGAATGTACCAAGATTTTTTGGTGATCTACATTCAACAACCAATCATGTAGCAAGATTCATCATACATGGTTCAGGGATCAACGTGGACTAGCCTAGTGTCATGATTGAATTATTTATTATCTCCAATATTTCACACACAGACTGGCTCAAGAAATCATACAAACATAGAAGCATTCCCTCTTTCTCTATATTGGTGGGATTTTTTCTAAATCATAAAGGACCAAGTTTTCAAACTACTAAGGAAGCCTATCATAACTTGGATATTTCCCTCCAAAAGGAAGGCCTCATTAAGTATGTTGAAGAAGTTGAATAATAACAACATGAGCAAGTGGAGGGGGTTTTTCTAGATCGTCAAAATTAAATCATTAGTGAATATGTAGAGGGTGATCTTAAAAGGGAGCATGGTAAGGATATTGATGAAGATGGTTCCTTAGAACGTAGAATTGAAGATAACCCTAAATTTTTCAACGATTTTATTTCTGATGATATACTAGTTGAAGACCTTGAAAAATGTGACCCCATTATTCCCTTTGAGGTTGAAATATGTGATTTATTATGTATAAAAAAAGGGAAATGGGATGTATGTGGCCACTTCTTTGATAAGGACTATGTTCATGATACTGATTATGATGACATTGCATTGATTTATTTCCCTCAATAAAGAAGGTTTGCTTGAGTCATCTTTAACCCCCGTATCATTCCCCAATGTGTGAGCTTGGAATATGATGATCCTAGGTTGACCCCCCATTTTTCAACATGATCCTCATAATAAGAAACCTAGTTGTGATGATCCTCCATGCCAACCATCTCCTTTGTTATAACCCTGCAGATGTGTCCGTAGAAATACTAAAGAGAGATGCATCTCTAAGGAGCTTTTTGAAAATAATTGCTTGAGCTTAAGCATTCACTTGTACATGTTCAAGCTTGAGGGAATGATCCAATGGTGTGGAAATGATTCCCCTTCTTCCCTTGCATACATGGATGCTTTTCATAATTTATAGGGTCATCTTATTTTCCCACCTCACACCCTTGTGATATTGCATATGCATGTCATGATTATCATGATCGTTCTTGTATTTATCTCATAATTAATCATATGGGTAGGAAGTGCAATGTTGATTTGATGATGTGTTGGTTGCATTGGTTCTATGATTATACTTAGCTCATACATTGCATACTATCCATTTAACCCATTCATATTTTCCAACCAACAACTAACAACCCCTAAGAGCTTACGTGATGTGCCATTCATATCTCCACCACCTACATCAGTCATATGTCTCCTCACCCTTTTGTCAAGAAGACATGTTGGAATGTGGGATTCTGATCAAAAGGTATGTTATTCATTTTGCAATCAAGTGCTTCTGCTTGTTTGTATCTGGGAATTTTGGCATGGATTATGGGGTAACCTGGAAGAAATAAGGGTCTTCATTGTAGTATTTTTCCCTCGCATTAAATGGAGGGTTAATTTTCAATACTAGTCCAGTGGGACCTCCCATGATTGCCCATGGCATTAGGGAGATTTACCACTTGGGAAGCCATGATTGAGATAGTGTAGCCACATCTCTCCCTATTTCATACTTACCACTTTCCATCTTACATTATGAGCCCCTATTCCACCTCCATTCTTCGGGTTCAACTAACTATTGGTTATTTGAGATTTAGCACCCACACATCCTTATAGTACGTAGGACCTAGAAATGCACCCTGGGAGGTTGATGCAGATAAAAAAAATTAAAAGAGCATATGATGGCCACAAGAAAAACAGAAGAAAAATATAAAATGCAAAATATGGTTGGGACTTACAAAATGGTACATGAGAAAAACCCAAACATGAGCTCTACCTCACTCATATGGCCATCACCTGATGCATGGCCAATGTTTCCCTATCTCATATAATATAAGGAACCCTTGCATGTCCCAACCCCTAATGGGAAATGAACTGCCCCATCCCAAAGGGGGTAATAACTATTATACATCATACAAATCAAGCTCTTATTCCTTGATGTATAAGCAATAAGACAAAGAAGAATCAAGAAAAAAATAAAAGGCATTTAAAGGGGTGGAAAAAGAAAAAGGTCAAGGTAACTCATGCATCCACGATTTCTCCCTTCTCTCATCTATACACCTAGGATGAGGTATTCCATCATAGTTAGTCCCTCTGGCCATGGCACTTGGCCATGAATTCTTCTCCCCTTTGTTCCATCATTATTCACATGGAACCTATCGATTGAAGGGTGGACCAAGGGCATGTCACTTCCCCTTGGGGGTTAGGAACACCTAATAGGATATTCTATTGACCAATCCTATCTTCGGAGGTAGCACCATTATGTGACTAAGGCCCCGATTTCGGAAGATAAGCCTCACATGAAGTGTTGTTTTTCCCATTTATTTCATGTTTGGTTCACTTAGATGCAATAATGATTAATGCACTTGATGGTGAAGGTTGTAACATTGGATATTATGTGTAATTGGAAGGTGGTTCCATCTATAGGTCTGGGAAACTTAATTAGGGTCTAGCTCCTTCAGAGGGAAATATTGACACCCACAATGATGCATTGAGAGCCATGGGACTCTGAAAAGTTGTAGAGCATTATTCATAACAGTGGTCACCTTCAACACCCATATCGTTCCTACATTTTTCTTTATTATTCATGGGATGATCCACTTGGACTAGCATGCCCCCAATCATCTTACAGTGATCACATGGTTTGGGAATTGATCCAAGGCCCAAATGAGGTTTAATATCTCACACCTTGAGACATGGGAGGGCTAACACTATCTTCAAAGCCCTCAACATTGCGAGCGAGAATCGGACATTCGCACCACCAAGAGACCCATGAGACCCAAATTTTTGCCCCCAAACTCACATTTGGGGGGCTATAGGATTATTTTTGCGAGAGATCTAGGGGGCCAACCCCTAGATTGTGATTTTATAGGCCCTTTATACTTGTCATGACACTTGAGGATCCCAACACAGGCCCTAGAGGGGTAATTTTCTAGCATGATGTCATCATTTTGCTCACTTCGACTCACATGTGTGGAGACATTTATGTTTTAATGAAATCTACAAGGTCGCCTTGTGACCTTGTTTCTTCCAATTATTTTATTGTTTGAGGGGCTTCTAGGCTGAAATAGGCCTTAGTTAATCACATATAAATTAGAGATCACTTCATTGTGATCTCTCATCGTCACACATTAGAATTTCGGCCTCCTTAGAGGAAATCACACTTGATATTTTGTGGATGTTTGGAGATCTTTGGATGCATTTTGATGTTTGGAGCTAATTTTGGATATTATTTAGAGTCTGTTCTTTGGTTTAATGGATGGAAATATTGCATGTCTTATTGTGTGTGTACTTTACTTGTTGAATATCTATTTCTTGAATGTCTAATATGTGGAATTATTGATTCTAGGCTATGTTAAATTGTGCCCTAATTGATTGAAGATCAATTTTGAATTTCTATATAGATGAGTATTGCATGCATTACTCATACATAACATGTAATGAAATGTCCTAGTGGTTAACTCCCAGTAACTCTCCAATAAAACTCCATTTTTTTCCATTCATTAGGTAAATGTTTGAAATTTGATTGCTAGGGAATCAAATTTCAGCCTCCTTAGGAATAAATTTGGCTAATATTTATCATCATAGACACCATATTCCCAAGGGACGAGAGAACTAGTCCAACTTGTTGGTGATCATTCTTAATTTTTTCTCCATATTTTCTCTCTCTTGGTTTTGGCCCTTTAAGGGCTAAGTTAGGAAATTGGGGCTTGGTTTGAATCCCTAGGAAAGAGGAATTTTAGTGGTTGGAGAGCCTAATCATCAAGAGGATAATATTTTCTACTAAATCTATCATTTTGGTGGGCATCCACTTCAATTTCATCTATAAATTTCCTCACTCTAGTCGTTTACATAAGAGGGAAACCCTAGTCCTCCTTCCTTCAACTTAAGGGTTTCCCCTGAAGGTTTCATGAGCCTTGGTATAGTTGATACACATTGTGAGAATCATTTTCTTTTAGTCTTGACCTTTAGTTACCCCAACACTCATCAAATTGATCAAACCCTAGGCCTTATGCCCTTATTTCTAGGCCTCTTTATAGAAAGTGAATTGCTTCTTTGTGAAGACTTGAAACTAAATTGTGTCTTTCTTAAAGAGTTTTTGGTGAGATCATTTCACATATAAACCTTATAATATCAATTATAAGTGATCTCCCTCTTACCAACACTCCTCGCATCGATGAAAATACATAAATAGTAGGGTGTTTGGGTTGTGGTGACAAGTGAGCCACTACCCCATTGTTGTTTTTTAGTCTAGCTTATGCTTTGTAGTATCTTCCTTTCCAGGGGTCGACTAGATTTTTTCATAAACATATTCTAAATAACTTTGATGACATATGTATGCTACTTATAGTACAACAACTTAACCAAAAAAAATTCTATAAAATATATTTCTCAAAAAAAATAAATAAAAATGATTTAGTTTCTTTAAATCAATAATAAAAAAATCATAACATATAATGCATACTCAAACTTTAACATATGATAAAAATGATAAAAATAAATAAATTAACATATGGAATAGAATTTGGCTCCTACACAATATTGACAAATGAAGCAACTAATGCAAGATTTTGCTCACTTGTAAAATTATCAAAATGAATGACATATAATGACGAGGTCTCAAAATGGTCAAAAATATATTGTCATATATTGTCATTTAGCCATCTCAAGTTCAAGTTCAATAAAATTATGATTACTTAACTCAGACTAAAGTTCAATAAAAATATAATTACTTAACCATGTTTACTAAGTACACCACATTTATAACATCTTCATTGAACTTACTCATCAAAGTAATTTTAAACCTAATAGGATATTCTATTGACCAATCCTATCTTCGGAGGTAGCACCATTATGTGACTAAGGCCCCGATTTCGGAAGATAAGCCTCACATGAAGTGTTGTTTTTCCCATTTATTTCATGTTTGGTTCACTTAGATGCAATAATGATTAATGCACTTGATGGTGAAGGTTGTAACATTGGATATTATGTGTAATTGGAAGGTGGTTCCATCTATAGGTCCGGGAAACTTAACTAGGGTCCAGCTCCTTCGTAGGGAAATATTGACACCCACAATGATGCATTGAGAGCCATGGGACTCGAAAATTTGTAGAGCATTATTCATAACAATGGTCACCTTCAACACCCATATCGTTCCTACATTTTTTCTTTATTATTCATGGGATGATCCACTTGGACCAGACATGCCCCCCAATCATCTTACAGTGATCACATGGTTTGGGAATTGATCCAAGGCCAAAATGAGGTTTAATATCTCACACCTTGAGACATGGGAGGGCTAACACTATCTTCAAAGCCCTCAACATTGCAGCAGAATCAGACATTCGCACCACCAAGAGACCCATGAGACCCAAATTTTTGCCCCAAACTCACATTTGGGGGCTATAGGATTATTTTTGCAGAGATCTAGGGGCCAACCCCTAGATTGTGATTTTATAGGCCCTTTATACTTGTCATGACACTTGAGGATCCCAACACAGGCCCTAGAGGGGTAATTTTCTAGCATGATGTCATCATTTTGCTCACTTCGACTCACATGTGTGGAGACATTTATGTTTTAATGAAATCTACAAGGTCGCCTTGTGACCTTGTTTCTTCCAATTATTTTATTGTTTGAGGGGCTTCTAGGCTGAAATAGGCCTTAGTTAATCACATATAAATTAGAGATCACTTCATTGTGATCTCTCATCGTCACACATTAGAATTTCGGCCTCCTTAGAGGAAATCACACTTGATATTTTGTGGATGTTTGGAGATCTTTGGATGCATTTTGATGTTTGGAGCTAATTTTGGATATTATTTAGAGCTGTTCTTTGGTTTAATGGATGGAAATATTGCATGTCTTATTGTGTGTGTACTTTACTGTTGAATATCTATTTCTTGAATGTCTAATATGTGGAATTATTGATTCTAGGCTATGTTAAATTGTGCCCTAATTGATTGAAGATCAATTTTGAATTTCTATATAGATGAGTATTGCATGCATTACTCATACATAACATGTAATGAAATGTCCTAGTGGTTAACTCCCAGTAACTCTCCAATAAAACTCCATTTTTTCCATTCATTAGGTAAATGTTTGAAATTTGATTGCTAGGGAATCAAATTTCAGCCTCCTTAGGAATAAATTTGGCTAATATTTATCATCATAGACACCATATTCCCAAGGGACAGAGAACTAGTCCAACTTGTTGGTGATCATTCTTAATTTTTCTCCATATTTTCTCTCTCTTGGTTTTGGCCCTTTAAGGGCTAAGTTAGGAAATTGGGGCTTGGTTTGAATCCCTAGGAAAGAGGAATTTTAGTGGTTGGAGAGCCTAATCATCAAGAGGATAATATTTTCTACTAAATCTATCATTTTGGTGGGCATCCACTTCAATTTCATCTATAAATTTCCTCACTCTAGTCGTTTACATAAGAGGGAAACCCTAGTCCTCCTTCCTTCAACTTAAGGGTTTCCCTGAAGGTTTCATGAGCCTTGGTATAGTTGATACACATTGTGAGAATCATTTTCTTTTAGTCTTGACCTTTAGTTACCCCAACACTCATCAAATTGATCAAACCCTAGGCCTTATGCCCTTATTTCTAGGCCTCTTTATAGAAAGTGAATTGCTTCTTTGTGAAGACTTGAAACTAAATTGTGTCTTTCTTAAAGAGTTTTTGGTGAGATCATTTCACATATAAACCTTATAATATCAATTATAAGTGATCTCCCTCTTACCAACACTCCTCGCATCGATGAAAATACATAAATAGTAGGGTGTTTGGGTTGTGGTGACAGTGAGCCACTACCCCATTGTTGTTTTTTAGTCTAGCTTATGCTTTGTAGTATCTTCCTTTCCAGGGTCGACTAGATTTTTCAGAAACATATTCTAAATAACTTTGATGACATATGTATGCTACTTATAGTACAACAACTTAACCAAAAAAATTCTATAAAATATATTTCTCAAAAAATAAATAAAAATGATTTAGTTTCTTTAAATCAATAATAAAAAATCATAACATATAATGCATACTCAAACTTTAACATATGATAAAAATGATAAAAATAAATAAATTAACATATGGAATAGAATTTGGCTCCTACACAATATTGACAAATGAAGCAACTAATGCAAGATTTTGCTCACTTGTAAAATTATCAAAATGAATGACATATAATGACGAGGTCTCAAAATGGTCAAAAATATATTGTCATATATTGTCATTTAGCCATCTCAAGTTCAAGTTCAATAAAATTATGATTACTTAACCCAGCTAAAGTTCAATAAAAATATAATTACTTAACCATGTTTACTAAGTACACCACATTTATAACATCTTCATTGAACTTACTCATCAAAGTAATTTAAACCTAAGCATCTAGTATGCTGCAATTTAACAGCATACCCACATCACTCCATTGTTGGGAGAATCTAGACAGTAGTACATTTATTCTTGTAATGTTTGTTCTTTGTGCACTGTTAGACAACCTATTTACCCAACGCTTTAAAGCTGAAGCAAGTCAAACTTCATTATATTAATTGACCAGGATATACGATTTGATAATTCTCATTGTGATTATTGTGGGTTCGATCAGTGTTTTGGCTTGCATGCGACGCCTTTTGTATTGAAGCTTGTCTATTGCATATAGTTAGCCAGCGATTTCCCTTGACTCGTAATGATTTGTCTCTGATTTCTGCTGGTAATGAATGAGCAAGGATGCGTTCAAAGCTGCATGAGTATGCAACCTTTGTTTTGAATAAGATGTAACCTTCCTACGCAAGGATGCACTTGTCCTCTATATCGATGGTTTGAATCCTTTTACCAGATTTTGTTTGTAGTTATTTTTCTTGTTTGGTGTGTTTTTTTTTCACTAAAAAATTCCAGGTATACATAACCTTGGTTGAGATTCCACTAAAAAAAATTCAGGTATACATAATTTTGCTTGAGATTAGATCACAAAATTTGTAAAAACCAAACTTTCCCACAAAACTTGTGAAAACCAAACTTTCCCATTAACCATTGGACCACATCCAAGAAACTAGTTTGGTATGTTATCTTAACAACACTAGAATATTAGAACCTAATCCCAGCCTAAAGACATAGCAGTCTTGTTGTTTGTGGGGAATAGACATTAATTGTAAGGTAATTCTTATCTTAAATATGGTATAAAGCCTGAAGAGAGACAGTCTTGTTGTTTGTGGAGAATAGGCATTAGTTGTAAGGTAATTCTTATCTTGAATATGGTAATTAAAAGATCTAGGAAGGAATAGACATTAGTTGTAAGGTAATTCTTATCTTAAATATGGTAATTAAAAGATTTGGGAAATCATAGTGTTTGCAAACTGATCGTCTTTTTACAAAGCACTTGTAAGGTTGAATAGTGATTAGAAGAGTTAGGGTATTGTTATGGGGTAATTAGAGCATTAGTGTTAGTAAAATGGACAGGTTATAGAGCATTAGTGTTGGTAAAATGGACAGGTTATAGTTCTATCTTCTATGGATCCACTTTTTGTATAAAGTTTCTAGTGTGAAGTGATGTATGTTGTTGATAACATTTTATAAAAAATATATATTAGTGTATTTATATAAATTAAATGGTTGTTTGTAAATGTAGATTGATATAAAATCATTTACTTCATGATATATCTCAAATTGTTAAGATTGAGAAAAAATGAAATATATGTAATAGGATTCTTAATTATGGAGATTCAGCTTCATTTTACCTTGGAAAATTTTACTTTGTAAGTGGAGTTGTTTATAAGTGCGACTTTTTGGAGTTTCCATCAGATTTATAACCAGAATCCTGTAGGTTTTAACCCTGTACAGAAATTACTTGCGCACGAATTCTTAAAACATAAAATAAACAATGGTGAGAGCATAAAACATAAAACAGGTATACACTGAGATTTTCCCCTGGATCTCAAAATCGGGACTACCAGATTGATTTTTCATTATATTTCTTTCAATATTACAACACATATATATACATGTTGAAGCATTCATAAGCCCCAATCCATTAACCCTAGATTAGAACATAACGGTAATTCCCTTGACCAGATCTACAAAATACCATGGACATAATACCATCATGCCCAAAACCATGTGCAAAACTCATTCACAAAACCATAGGTAGGTCTGCCCACCTAATATAGGGTCCAAAAAATCTTTTCCAGGGCGTTGCCCCAGACCCCCCCCGTGTAGGGGGATTGCGCCCCCCTGTGACCCCCATGTTGTGCCTGACGCAACAAAGGGCAGGTGGTCGCCTCCCGGCCCATCCCCCCCAAACCCCCAAAAAAAAGAATTTGTGGTCAAATCTTGATTTGTGTTTTTTAAAGTATTTTTTTTACTGCATATATGGATTCAACACCCTAAAAAACCTTTTGGGCACTTCGATTCTGAAGAGTCCACCCATCAAACTTGTGATTTCAATGAATCCCTACCAGATTCTAGACAAATTGGATCAAAATAATAAACCGGAAATTTTTTCAAGAAGTCACACTTATAGACAACTCGCCTACAAATAGGCTTTGTTACAATACCATGGCTTACTAACACCACATGCCCAAAAAACTATAACTCATATTCATATGCCATTTTTTTTAATTAATCAATGTCAACCTGCTAAATCTCAACCTTTGATTTGTAAATATTACTAAATATTCTAGAATATTTCATGGAAGTTAAATGTCTATTATCAACCTAATAATTATTGATTATTCAATTAAAATTCAGAAAGTCCTAACCCAAAATAGACACACCTATCAACACAATTATCATCTTAAAGTGAAACAACCTAATATTAATTTTGGAATAAAGCCTAACACATATCAAATTTTTATAATGAAATTTTATTTTCCCAAGAAAAAGTTGAATAATAAATCCATATTCTCTATTCTAAAAAAAACTATTATTATAAAGATGGTAAACATTCTAACCAAGCTTAAGACTCTCTTTACATGATAATTTTAAGACTCTCTTTACATGATAATTTTGGAGAAAAAAATCTACTTTTCCTTTTACAAAATCATCCAAAATTAAAAAAAAAATTAATATCATATCATAATTAATAATAAATAAAAGTTGGAAAAATGTGTTGATGAGTGTACCTATATAAAAAGATGGAAAATGTGTTGATGGGTGTACCTAAGTGTAAAGGTTGCAAAATAAATATAAAAAATCAAGTTATCGATGTTAAAATAAAAAACAAACAAATAACCAAAAACATCCTCTTATTATAATTACTGAAAAATCAGTGTAACTTTTAATACAGAGATCTTACATAAAGAAAATTTGATCCATAATTTTTAATGATTGTAGAAGGGGGCATGTCATTCCTTGTTTGAAATGAGTTGTAACAAGTTTTTTTTTAAAGAAACATGCCACACACAAGGAATGATATTCTACTATATATGGAATGCTTGTCAACAAATCAATGTTAGTCTATAATGCGACCTTTTGGAGTTTGACGTGACAAGTTTATGGATGGTTACATAGCATGGTGAAGATGCATGATTTTCAATGTTAGTCTATAATGCGACCTTTTGGAGTTTGACGTGACAAGTTTATGGATGGTTACATAGCATGGTGAAGATACATGATTTTCCGGCCGCGCTTTCTTCCGGCAACTCTGACTCGTCCTTACACGCATTCAATGCCAGGTCGATGTCGAAAATTTGAAATTTAAAACGTTATCTTCCCGCCTTCAAGCTAAAGGGTTGCGGGCAGTGTTTTTCTCGCATCCTCGCCATCCAATCACCGTCTCCCTCCAGAAAAACTCTTAGAACGCCATTTGAGCTGGCGCTGGAGGATTCCGACCAGGCCCTTGGGATAGATTCCAACAATGTCAAAGCACTCTACAGGAAAAGGCGCGCATCGGGCTCAAGCATTATGCAGCGGCATGCGAATGTTTGGAGAAAGCCAACGAGGCCACCCCCGGCCAGATGGAAACACAAAACGCGCTTCGTCAAGCCAAGACTCTGTACTCTCAGAGCCGGAATGGCAAGCATGACATCTTGGACTACCTGCTCGGACGCGGGTCTTCTACTCAGGAAGTGGCCGATTTTACTGACCCGGTAGAGATTAAGATGACCAAAGACGGCCGTGGCCGAGGACTCTACTCCACCCAAGAAATAAGGTCCGGGCAGCTCTTGCTGGTAAGCAACGCTGTAAAAGTGACTCTACCGCCGTGTATCATGTGGACAACAGGCGTGAATTGAATTCCACCTCTCAAGAGGAACTCGTGGCCGTGGTAGTCTGTGCTGCCAGGAAATCGCAGAGATTGCTCCGTCAACTTTATAGTTTATTCGATTCCTCTACGCCCAGCAGCCTTCATGTTTCTGCCATAGATCTGTTTAAGACGGACGATCAAATCCTTGCGGGACAAGAAGTAGAAAATGGATTTTGTAGGTGGACGTTAACTGTATTTGATCTGCTAGAACGGAAAAAAAGCATGTTCTGGCTGCTGCCGTCCCTCATTAACCATTCCTGCCTTCCGAACTCTCGCTTCTTGTTAATCGGAAGTGGCTTTTTTATCCAAATACTAATAGCATGTTTTCCCAATGGCGCAGAGGAGCAGATGAAATATAACAATTCCACATTTTATACGGGGATGTAGCTCAGATGGTAGAGCGCTCGCTTAGCATGCGAGAGGTACGGGGATCGATACCCCGCATCTCCAATTTTGTGATGCGTAATTATTATTATACTTTTTTGGAATTGTCCTGTTTTCAAACCTCCCTTAAAACAATGATCAGTGTTCTCACCTCACCAGATCCCATATTATATGGGAATTCATTGAGTGTTTCGAAACCTCCTATTTCTTAAAACCAGGATCAATACTTTCGTTTTATTAGATTAGGGATTTTGAAACTTCCGTCTCATTTCTTTAAGCACCCTTCCCGCCGTTTTTTTAAATTGAAACAATGATCAGTGTTCTCACCTCACCAGATCCCATATTATATGGGAATTCATTGAGTGTTTCGAAACCTCCTATTTCTTAAAACCAGGATCAATACTTTCGTTTTATTAGATTAGGGATTTTGAAACTTCCGTCTCATTTCTTTCAGCACCCTTCCCCCCGTTTTATTAAATTGGGAGTTTTCAAAAAGCCTCTTGTTTCAACTTTGCTGTGCGCATTGGAAGCTCGTGGGTCAAATTGAATCTAACACACTCCCAGCCTTCAGTTTTCTGTCAAATTGACATGTTCAATTCGTCCCTTCAAACATGGTTTGTCAAATTTGTGAAATGGAGATGCGGGGTATCGAACCCCGTACCTCTCGCATGCAAAGAGGGCGCTCTACCATGTGAGCTACATCCCCAACCTATAATATTCTGCTTCCTATGTTTCTCAGATATTCTGTTATGTATTAATGATTTCAAAATCGTCTCAACGACCCTATGCCAATGCCAACGCCACTATGATGAAGCTTAATCGTAGATTGAAGACCACAGTCTTCAATGTGGTTTGGAAATAAATATTATTATATCATCAAATATACACTCAACAAAGTCATTCGAGTTCTCAAAAAACTATATCATCAAATAATAATAACTAATATAGCATGCCATATACAACATTGAATCTGCTCACAACACTTAGATAGATGAATATTTACAATATTTTATAGCATTTATTTTAAAAATTTATTATTGTTTTCGCAACATTTTATAAGTGATAAACACTTTCTCATTACAAAGTTTATTTACTAATTCAATTTGTGATCTACACACCTTCTCATTTCCAATTTTACTTACTAACTCAATTTGTGATCTACACACCTGTCTAATTAAAAGTTTACTAACTCAACTCGTCATTAGTAGCATCTTACAACATAAATCTATGGCACTAACACCTAATTCCACGGTTATAAAAAACAAGTTAACTTTTAGATGCAATGTATTTATCCTTTCCTTGAAAATATGAGCTAAAGAGATTAAACCATATTTAACAATCCAGTTACCAAATGATGCAATCCTCAACTCCTTATACAAGAATGATATTACCACTTCACTGTATAAGTGGTATAACCTTAATTTGTGTCAAATTAAACAATTCCCACACATTTTTATTCAAGAGAAACATTTAGTTAAATACCTTAATTTATGTCAAATTAAACCAATCCCACACATTTTTATTCAACAGAAACATTAAGTTAAATCCATTAGCAATCTTATCTTCTCCTTGTATCTATGCTTCACAAGAAAACCTTTTCGTTTGCAAACATGAATGTGTAAACAATAAGTTCAACAATACTTTGAAAAAATACATGTTCAGTCAAATCCAACATATGATTATACCAACTAAAAAAAATCAAAGTTTCACCATTACTTTAATATAGTCATTTCACATATTAGATAAAAAGTTGTAAAGAACACTTAGGACTTGTTGTAGTAATACTATGTATACAAACTTGAAAGCATTCTCTTCAAATGTTTTTTAATAGCTTTTTAGAGCACATAAAAGCTTTTATTTAAAAATATATAAATATGAATTATAATTTTAAGCTTTGTTAAATTTTTGTATGCCAATTAAAAGTCTCATGTTATAGAAATATTTCAAATTCGCTAATTGCACTACAAGAAAAATACAAGGAAAAAACTTAACCACAGTTTCTAACCTTTTACAAGTATAATAGTTGGATGAATCCCATTGAATATAGAAAATTTTGAAGGCTATTTTATCAACAACATAATATGTGGATATAATTTATAGCTAAATCATTCACTAAATTACAAATTCTAGTAAACTTTTGGTGAATCTTTCACTAAATTATAAAATTTTGTAGACTAGCTTAGCCATATAAATTAAATGGTTTGTAAACATCAATAGGCATCAATCTACAAAAAGCATCAAAACACTTACTTCATGATGCATCTCACATTGCTAAAATTTACAAAAATTATAAAACTAACAAGATTCTTAACGGTGGAGATTTATCCCCACTTAAATTATTTTTTCAATGGATATTTATCCCCCACTTAAATTATTTTTGCAATTCAAACCGCCAAGATCATCATACAAAACCTAGTCCTAAAACAAGCTAGTAAATGCATAAGTAAAATCGAATTTCAAATAATTTGGATATGCTAATAATGTGTGGATATTATAAAACATGTTTCCTAATAATGGCTACGCATTTTTTCTAAAATATAAAAAATTAGTTAAACAATTTTGCCATAACTTTCTATCTCCATAATTGTTTTTGGAATTATTTAGCACAACAAAAAGGTCTTAAAGAGATTTACATGATTATGTTAAGATTTTAAATGTTTATGCATATATAATCATTATTTTCAAAAGAATATAAAATGAATATATATCATAATATTAAAATACATGTGCTTTTTATTACCTTGTAAAATATATGTGTGTGTGTGTGTTACACTAGCATAAATCAAGATCTACAATATTTAAAAAAATGTGTGATTATGTTAAGACCCTTAAACCCTACATTAATACATGAACTCATAATTTCAAGGCCATAATTATTTTCATAATTTATAAAATTATACAATTAGCATTAAATTTGGAAGAACCGTCATGTGCGTGAAATACTTTGGAATAAGTTCCTCTCTACCTACAGTTCACATATACAATGTCAAAGGTATGTCAATTTCTTTCATAAAACCTTCTTTTCAGTGTTGGAAAAATCCTTCTCCTTCCTACTACTACTCACACTCTATTTGGAATACACAGATATATTATTTTACTAGCATATGTGATCTCCTCCTAAAAACTAGATACTCTCTGAGAAATTATAGAAACATCCTTTGTGTGCTTTTCTCTTCATGCCCTGCACATATTTGCAACTGCAACCCTTGATGTAAATCTTTTGTGCCTAGATCTGCTTAATGAATCAAATGATATACTCACTAGAACTACTTCCAGACAAACACACTGCTTGCAAACTCTTCTTCTGAGCAAATTGAAGTTTTTCCTACACTCTGCCTTTGGAAATCAATTTATGCCCAACAATTCACACCCCTGGCCTGACCTACATGAATCTAGATCCTATGCTTCAGATCTCCCTCTGAAACTACACAATCTCACGACCTTTCGCTTATGAGCCTCTTATCTGATCAATAGTCCTTTTATACCATGTGGAATTTCCACAAATGTACCAAAAGGATTATAATATTCTAATTATTCGTAGTTTATTTGTTTCCAACAAATAATGATTAAATCAGTGATTCATTCTTCACAATAAAAATATGTTGTAGAAGTAAAATTCAGGAACTAAGAAATGAATTCCCACATAGAAATTGACACAATTATTTTCAACTAGACGTCCCTAGAAAAACCCTGAAGGGAAAATAAGTGCAACAGATGAGGGTTTATTTTATTATTATGAAACAAATTTAAGAATACAATAAATTGGATTCCCAACTAGTAATCCTCCAACAAATATCTCGCCAAAATAATCTGGATAAAAATTATCTCCTTTGCAAATCTATTCAACCCCTTCTGGCATGTTCGCACCCCACACTAGCAGCTCATACTACAGCCTAGAATTCACACTACTGGCCCTAGGAAATTTGTACTGCCTGCAAATTTAATCCAAGTGAGTCGTCATGCCTCCCTATGTCACTAGAAACTACTCGCACTACCTTCCGAAAATAGTTCAGGCCTCTAGCTATTGATTTTTGGTTCCTTTGGCAACTCGCACAAGAGTTTCTAACAATTCACATAGGCTTTTGTGGCCCTTTATACAAATAATTTTTCCTCATATCTCTTGCTAATTCAACATTCGAGAAACACTAGAAAAAATTCTAGAATCCTCTTCCCAAGTTGTTGCTTCCTCACTCTGATGCTCTACCGCTGGCTCGAACTGTACCCTCACTAAAGCTGTGAATTGGGTAGGTCCATTTTCCAAGACAACTCACTCCTCAACTGTGTCTATCTCCACCCCATTGACTTGCTCTTATAATATCTCGTTGAAGCATCAACGACTAATATATAATTTTTATCGATGGATAATATCATTTTAGGTTTCATCAAATCCTTTTCTAGAAGTCTCTAGAGCATGTTAATTTCCTCAATTAATACACATAATTTAATCAATTTTCTTAAGTTATACTTAGTAGCTTTTTAATGAAATATCATTTAACTTAATTGAGGGGTATCTAGGTGTTTTCTCCGAAAACCTTTTCTGGGTTTTGGAGATCTCGTGTTCCTTAGCCTCTCTAACACATTAGAGACTAGAACACATGTCTCATGCTACCATAATATCTAAAATCTAACATCCCTTTGGTCTTCTATTTAGAATAAATGATCATGTTTGTTGGCAGGGGGAATTGGTCACTTCCTTCAATTGAAATCTAATTAGGAAAGCTACGTGGACCATCTCTGGATATAGATGCATGTAGAAGTGGATGTGAGTGGTGACCTCTTCGAGGAAATTCAACTAAACTTGTAATCTTTATCTTAGACTTGGAAAATCAATTATTGGTGTCTTTCTTTTCAGTGTTGCACTTGCCATGTTGTTGTAGGGGCTAGTGGACTTAGTCGACTAGTCCAACCAAGTCGAGACAATAAATAAAGTATTGTAATTTGGCTGACTCTCTAGTCGAGTCGATTGGCTGAGTTAGTCTAGTAAAGTCAATTGAGATAGTTAAACTATTATATATATATATATATATATATATATATACTTTACTTTATGTACAATTTAGCATTGTTGTTTAGGATATATTAATACAAGTTTTGACTTGATGGTTCTCCACTACTTTGTGTCTCTTTACTCTTCCATGTATTTCATATTATTATGTAGTTTACTTGTTGTTCCTTCCTTCTGGTAATCGATTCCTACTTTTTTCAATATTACAACATTTTTTCTATTGCTAGTAGTGTTGGACCCAAGTATACACAATATGCATACATAAATGTTAACACTAGAATATATACAAGAGAGTTGGGAGAAACAGATCAATAACCACCTGAATTACCTTTCACCTATGTAAAGAATGAGTCTATATTATCAGACTCTTTCATACAAAGAGTTCCAAAATCTCTTCTCAGCATTTGAAGTTTTGTTGTCTTCACCTTTTCCATGCATTGATAGGATGTCTGGAGGATATCCCATGCCTCCTTAGACTTCATTGCTACTGCAACCCTTGGGAAAAGGAAGAGAGCTTTGGAGTCCTTCTTCTTATTATCTCTCAACAAATCTCTTTCTTCCTGTGTCAAAGCATTGTATGTTGCTGCATCTGCTGGTTCTTGGAAACAATTTTCCACCAGCTCCCAAATATCTTGTGAAGAAAACAAGACCTTCATTGTAATGGCCAAATAATCATAATTTTTACCATTGAACTGTGGTAGTTGTCGATTAGTCAATCTTGTGCTTGCTGTTGACATCTTGACTGTGTAAACAAAACCTTTTGATTGTGTAAAAAGCTTTCTCGCTGCTCAAAATAACCTTCAGCTTCTTCAGTAAAGAGCTCGTTCTTGCACTGAGAGCCTAGACCTACTCCAATACCATGTTGGAAAATGGAAATAAACAACAGAGGGATGTGTTTCCCCCTTTCAACTTAGAGAATGCAAAACGCATAAGTAAAATCACACACAGACAGAGAGAGAACACACAAGAGAGGAAATTCTTTTTCCATTCAACTCTGTAAGCATATGAAAATTACATTATTTTTAATACAAAATGGCGAAGCCTATAAACTTAATGTTATTCAATGCTAGAACAGACATATAACAACCAAAACATCCTTCCGCTCTGCTTTTTTATTTCTAGACAAAACTGCGTACAAAACACAAACTGTCGACTTTAAATTTTATGGGTTTCGGCTTTGAAACCACACCGCATCTGCGCCCTCATCGCAAATCGCATTTCGGCGATTTTAACTTTAACTCAGTGCATACGGGAAAAATTACATTCTTGCGATTGTGATGTGCGATGGCGCGATCGCATCGAAACTTAAATATTTTAACTTGTGGGTGTTATCCATTTGAGCTTGCGGTATTCGATATGTGATCTCATCGCATTGCAACTTAAATAAGTTGCGAAGCGCTATTCTCCTGAGCTTACGACGTGCGATTGCATTGCAACATAAACGAAATAACTTGCGGGCGCTTAAAGGTAAGTCATAAAAAGTGCGAAATGCAAAATGCAGGTGCTAAAAAGGTAAGTTGGAAAATGTGCAAAGTGCGAAATGCGGGCGCTAAAAAGGCAAACGATAAATCATGCGAAGTGTGATATTTAAGATTTGCGATGTACGATGACGATGTCACATCACAACATCACAAGTTTTGTGTGGGGCCTAAAAAGTAAATGCTAAGATGTGCGAAGTGCGGTATGCGACGCGGTAAACAGCGAGACGTGCGAAAAGGAGAAAGGTGAGGAATAAGGTAATAACAAAGGTTTGCATGCGGCTTTGGTAATCCAGTAAGGTATGATGGGTCCCATCAAATCACATCGGTGGAAATATAAGTTTTGGCGAAGTCTTAAGGGGAAAGGCTTAAAACTTGCAGGCTGTGATATGCAAGAAAAAAGAAGTATACGGCGGGAAAGGAAATTAAACATAGAGTGATGGCTTGACTGTGTTTTTTGAACATTGTGGAGATTACGTGAAGCAAAAAAAAAAGGCAGATTTGAATCCTGAGCTTTGTTCTTCCCTGCAACAAAAATTCAATGTAAGTGTGGGCTGCTGCCAGTTTTATTCATGGCGATGGTTGGGAGTATTTCCAACATGCAACTGCATATACATATAATGTTCAGGAATACATTAATGCAAAAAAATATACCACCCAGAAATGGATCCTGCCACATGTGGACCCCTCTTGCATGTATAAGGCATATTGTTCACTACCTAGATGCCATTAACCAAAAAAAATTCCATCTGTCCCCATCATGTCATCTACCTTCAAGACAAGAAGATTCCATCTATTCCCACATCGTCATCTTCCTTCGATTTGGACTAAGATAAGAAGATGAATGTCTTCTGCTATTGCATGTATTCTCTATTTACCTTCCCACATGAAGGTTTAGATGAAGAACGATAAGGTCTACATGAAGAATGATAAGCTCTAAAATTATCAAGAAAATTATGGCTACTGGACTAAAAATTGCAACAAATAATTTCTAAAATTGTCAAGAAAATAATTGCAGCAAATCATTTCTAAAATTGTCAAGAAAATCATGGCTATTGGACTAAAAATTGCATCGAATACAGGCCCCTATTTGCTAATACATCATGCTTCCAAAACATCCTTAAGGTTGAATATATGATTCTCTCAAACATGTATCAGGTGTAAAGTTTGTTAAGAGAAATTTGTAGAACCGGAAAGGCTTTCGTGAATCATGTCTATGTTAATTGTTTTTAATATAAAAACAATACCATATACAGGGATTCAGGAAAGCCTTTCCTGTTCTACTCAATGCAAAGTTCAATGGCATGATGATTGTTTGTCTTTCAAACTTTGCTTAAATTGTATCATTAGTCTACTATAGATTTATTTTATGTTCCTGAGATTCTGTAGTTTTTAAAAATGTTATATATACTGAATAATAGGAAATTAAGATGAAAGTGGAGAGCTTCTTCCAGAAAGTAAAAAGTCACAATTTCATAACTTCAAGATATACTCACTCGAACGCTTGCTTCAGTGCTTATCCATTCTGCGATTTTTCAAAAAGTTCCATATAGTGAACAATTATCTATTCAAGTGCATGTGGAAAGCTTCTTCTAGATAGCAAAAAGTCACAAGTTTGGAACTTAAAAAGGTATGTTACTCACTCGAATGCTTACTTGCTTCAGTACTATTCCATCCCCCATTTTGTTGGTTCCCTCTTATTTGTATGTTTGTCTCCATTCGCCACCCCTAATATTCCACATCTGATTATGGTTATGAAAATTTTTGGGGAGTGGGATTTTTCCTAAGTGTATTCTTGGATAATTACAATGACTATTAGGAGAAAACCCTCCTTTTCATTTTTCTATTGTCATAAATGTCCCTCGACCTTTCTATATCTCCACTTAAAAGGAAAAACAGAGATGCAATGAAATATGAATAAATTCATGTCTATCAAAATCATCCAATCGAATAAACTAAATGGTTGAAATTTTAAAAAGTAAGTAATTAAATATATAAAGCTAAAAAATTACATTTTATTTGATTTGGTTGGAATTTTGCACATTAAGTTATTACTGTCTAATTTTATTTGATTTGGTTAGAATTCTACACATTAAGTTATTACTGTCTAATTCTCGTATCTCCCTACTTAGATTCTTTATAAACTAACATTTACAAGGTCGAGACATGACCTACTCACCAACGAGCTTGCCTATATGAATTGACTGAATATTTTCCACCCCTGCTATTCCACATCTGTTTATGGTTATGAAAAAATTTGGAGAGAGTTTTTTCCCAAGTGTGTTCTTGGATAATAACAGTGACCCATAAGGTAAAGCCATCATTTTCATTTTTCTATTTTCATAAATGTCCCCAAACCTTTCTATATCTCCAATGAAAAGGAAAAACAGAGATGCACTGAAATATGAATAAACTCATGTATATCAAAATCATCTAATCAAAGAAATTGAATGATTGAAATTTAAAAAGGTAACTAATTAAATATGTAATGCTAAAAATTCACAGTTTGTTTGATTTGGTTAGAATTCTGTGTAGAAATTTGAATAATTGATAACTTATTCACCGAGATTATCCTGATCACACACTATTTAATCTTCATGCATAATACATAACCTCTTCTACTATCGATCATCAATTTGCGGAATTATAAACAATCGCATGCGCACATTAAAACCATAATCAATCACACATATAAACACAGTATTTATGGGAAAGCTTAAAGCTGAAAACCCCCAACTATCTGTATATTATAATGATAGAGTTCATGTAACAATCATTGTACAAACTCCTCAAAATCTCTCAGTACAATCTCCAATTGTTACACACTACACAAGCTCAGATCTAGCGAAACACATGCTCCAATCTGCTCCACATGTTAGTCTGCCTCTACTGCGCAATCCAAGATGAATAATTGTGCAATCCAAGTTCGAATCCCCCAGGTATGCACTACGCAATCTTTATTGGCATCTCCATCAATGTGTGTGCAAATCTCATGCACCAGTATAGTCACAACTGATAGTCACACTTGCTCTTTCACCTACCTCTCCACTGAAACTGTCCATGCACTGAGTTAATTGATGTATTCTTTAGTTGATTTATGAGTTTAATAATTAGTGAATTAATTAATAATTAATTCACACCACTCTCACTAGTGTATCAATCAGTTAGACTAGATACAACTAGCTCAACTATGTTTAACTGAGTTAAACTGAACACAACTCCATTAACTCCTCAATCAACTCCACTAAACTCTGCCACCTGAGTTCTAACTGAAGTCAATCATGCAATAACTCCACTAAAACCTAGGAATAGTGTAATTCCTTTTGTCAGCTGCATGTGCCACATCCAGGCATCAAACTGAAGTGCTCCAAGAGAATAAGATAATGTTTAGAGTCCAAATATTATTAAGAGCTAATAATATTCGACATATCTATTTTTAGACTGGCAATCTAAAAATAGATTAACTAGTATGTCTAAAAATAGAAGTCCATCTATTTTTCCCGACTTGACCAACCATCCACAAATAGCATCTTGCAACTCATAGAACATGATCCTTATGTCTAAAAATAAACATATTAAAAATAGACTTTGCGCCAAAAATACCCTGCGGGCCCACTTAGTGAAGGCGACTCCTTTCCACTAAGCTCATCATCTTGTTGCAATCTCAACACTCCTTCTCAACAAGATATGGATTATCTGCAACCCCTATCCTGCCTCTGTGGTATTCGAATTTTCTCCTGGTGAGCACCTTCGTCAAGATATCAGCATCCTGATCCTCCGTGGGAATGTATGAAAGTAACATGATCTTCCGCTGCACACAATATTTGATATGATGATACCGATCCGTGAAGCCATGCCACCTCAACTCATCCTCCTGTCTATACCATGATCCATATCCTGATGTGCCTCTGAGATATCTCAATACATGCTTGCCTGCCTTCCAGAAGAGCTTGGTTAGCTTAACCATAGCTTGTGAAAGATGGTTCATAGCATAGCATATGTCGGGTCGTGTATTGACCAGATACATAAGCGACCGCACCAACTGTCGATAAACAGTGGCATCCACTACCTTCGCCGAAGTAGCATCCTCCTTCCTCCAACCACTAGGAAGAGGAGTATCAACAGGCTTGCAGCCGTGCATGTTGAACTTCTCTAGTATCTCTCGGGCATACTTACCTTGAGAAACAAACAATTTATCACTGCACTGCCAAATTTCCAATCCCAGAAAATAATGAAGGAAGCCCAAGTACTTAATCTCAAACTCTTTTGCAAGATCCTCCTTGCATGAGAGTCTCAACAGCTCATCACCTGTCAAAATCAAATCATCTACATAAAGTACAATGATCAGCAACTTACCCTCCACCACAATCTGGTATAGGTTAGGATCAGCCTCACTCTTGGAGAATCCAAGTCCAGTGAAATAACTGTCTATCCATGTGTGCCGGCGCTCTCTTGAGCACATACACACGCGACTCACTATTTGAAGATCTCAAAACCTTCGGGCTGCTCTATGTACACCTCCTCCTCCGTGACTCCGTTGAGGAACAAGATCTGCATCCATCTCATGAATGTGCCACCCCATCTTGTCTTTGAAGAGCAAGAATCGTCCCGTATGGAAGAATACCTTGCAACGAGGTGCAAAGGTCTCCTCATAATCGATCCCCTCAATGCGCGAAAAGCCTCGGGCAACAAATCTTGCCTTGTACTTCTCCACACTCCCGTCGGCTACTGCTTCACTTTTGTAGATCCATCTCGAACCCACCAGCGATTTCCCTTCCGCCTCGGGACAATCTCCCATGCCGCATTTCGACAATTGAATCATACTCTTCCACCATGGCATCTACCCATGCGGGAGTCTCCATCCTCCACGACTTCCTCGAAAGATGATGGCTGCATCATGATACACTTGCTACATTCACTCACAAGAGCCATGTATCCAGTGTACCGATCAGTGGTAATGCTGTACGCGACGCGTTGTAGGTGGTCTACCAACCTACCATCTTGAGCCGGTCGCTCGGCCCCCATAGTCTTCCTTCCTACGATGGTTGGCACTACATGAGTGGTCTCTTCCTCCATGAACCTCCTCTTGTGAGTGATCCACATCCACCGAGAGCCTCATCCTCGGGAACTAATAGCTCCTCATAATGCAAGTGTGGTTCCCTCTCAAGCGAACACTTCATGGCTTTCTCCTCACGAAATTTGATATCCCGTCGCACAACAGTCTTGTGACTGTCTGGAAAATACAACACGATAGTTATGGGGCGTATCAGTGTACCCCACAAATATCCCAACCTCTGCTTTCGGCTCCAGCTTCTTCCTAGCATCCTTCGTCACATGAATGTAAACAAGTGAACCAAAAATCCTCAAATGGAAAATATCAAGCTTCTTACCAGAAAACACCTCCTCTGGTGTACTCATGCCAAGTATCATGTGAGGACAACGGTTCTGCACATATACTACAGTATTGCATGCCTCAACCCACAAGTGTATGGGTAGGCCCTGATCATGCAACATCGCCGTGCGGCACCCATGATCGTGCTGTTCTTCCACTCGGCCAACCCCCGTTCCTTTGGGTTATAGTCTTATGAGCAATTGAATTCATACGCCTTTGCCAAAAGTCAGCAGGTCGCCGGAAATGAATTCACCACCATTGTCGCTCCTGAAGCCTTCCTACTTCCCCAATTCTTTCTCAACCGATGGCCTTGAACTCACGAGAACTTTGGTATGTCTCGCTCTTATTCTGCATGAAGAAGATCCAGCACTTACAAGAAAAATCATCAACAAATATCACATAATACCTGTGCTTTGCTTTTGAAGCTACTGAGAAAGGTCCACACACGTCTGTGTGAATTCTCTCAAGGATCGTCGTGGCGCGACTATCCTTCTTGTGAAAAGTGGCTTTCACAAATTTTCCCAAGGTACATCCCTTGCACTGATCTGACTGTGCAAGAGTACCCTTAGGAAGCCCAGTAGAAATCTGCTGCAGTATCTTCAAAGCTCCATGGTGAAGGTGGCCCAATCTCCGGTGCCACAACTCGCCATCATCCCGGCTCACCACTCCTTATGCCTTGCCTGCCATTGCTGCGCAGCCATCTACCTGCAATTGATAAAGGTTCTTAACTCGAACCCTATCCTTCTGGTCTCACCGATTTCCTTATTACGCGGGGAAAGCCTTTTCCTCGCTAAAGACAACATCATATCCCTTGTCTTCTAACATCGCCACAGAGATAAGATTCTTCTTCAATCCTGGAACATGCATCACTTCCTTCAATACGAAGGGTTTACCAGACTCCCTCTCAAAGGAAATGGTACCGATACCGGTCGCACTGTATCTACCATCATCGCCCATCTCGATGTGCACTCCAAGATCTTTCTCATCCATATCAGTAAACAAATCTCGATCTCCTGTCATGTGAAAAGACGCACCATTGTCCAAGAACCACACTGAACCCATCACAGTTGAAACCAAGCATGCGATCAGCGAAAAATCCAGCTCAAACTGCAAGGCTAAGGCCTCTCCAGCTGCAGATCCAGCAGCCTGCTTATTTTTCTTCTTCTGCGGACAATTTGTGGCATAATGTTCGTGTTGGTGACAGTGAAAGCACTTCATCTTGGACATATCCTACTTCTTGCCTTTCGCACCGGATTGAGAAGATTTCTTGCTCTTCCCCTTCTTTTATTTGGCAGCCAAAGTGCAATTTTCTTCATCAGATGCCTTTGATGAAGATCCGTCCCTGGTACTTCGCCTTATCTCCTCTTGCACAAGATCCGACCAAAGTCGCTCCCATCCTGGCAATTTCTCCCAACCATTGACAGAGTCCTGATAGGAATGCCAACTCTTCGGAAGCCCAAGGAGAGCCAAGCTCACCAAGTCCTCGTCATCTACAGTCACCCCCACACTTCCCAGCTCATCCCTGCATTGGATGAACTTCGTGAGGTACTTGGGCATACTGTCTCCTTTCTCCATCTTTATGTTTCTGAGTTTATCCTTGAGCGCCAACTTTCTCTGGTCGCTCTTGCTTTGGAATAAATCTGTCAAGGCTTTCCACATCAAGAATGGAGAAGCCTTACCATGCAGGCTGGACACTATGTGATCCTTCATGCCCTCTAACAGAATCCTTCGACACTTTGTTGTCTTCTTTTGCCATGCGTCAAGTGCGGTAGCATCGCTAGAAGTAGGTTTCTGGACTTCTGCATCTATGAAATCCTTCAACCCATTGTCATCCAACACTACCTCCATTCTGTCCTTCCATGCAATATAATTCGAGCTGCCCTCAAGGGCATATTCCAATCACAATCCATTGAAAGACATCTCAACTTTGACACCAAGAAAACACTCCTGTAAATTCGAATTCCACCAGCTCCAAACTCAACCGCTTCAATGTTTTTCAATTGCTCCGATGATCAATATCGCTCTGATACCATGTAGAAATTTGAATAATTGATAACTTATTCACCGAGATTATCATGATCACACACTATTTAATCTTCATGCATAATACATAACCTCTTCTACTATTGATCATCAATTTGCGGAATTATAAACAATCGCATGCGCACATTAAAACCATAATCAATCACACATATAAACACAGTGTTTATGGGAAATCTTAAAGCTGAAAACCCCCAACTATATGTATATTATAATGATAGATTTCATGTAACAATTATTGTACAAACTCCTCACAAGATCTCAGTACAATCTCCAATTGTTACACACTACACAAGCTTAGATCTAGCAAAACACATGCTCCAATCTGCTCCACCTGTTAGCCTGCCTCTACTGCGCAATCCAAGATGAATAATTGTGCAATCCAAGTTCGAATCCCCCAGGTATGCACTGTGCAATCTTTATTGGCATCTCCATCAATGTGTGTGCAAATCTCATGCACCAATATAGTCACAACTGATAGTCACACTTGCTCTTTAACCTACCTCTCCACTGGTCTCCACTGAAACTGTCCATGCACTGAGTTAACTGATGTATTATTTAGTTGATTTATGAGTTTAATAATTAGTGAATTAATTAATAATTAATTCACACCACTCTCACTAGTGTATCAATCAGTTAGACTAGATACAACTAGCTCAACTATGTTTAACTGAGTTAAACTGAACACAACTCCACTAACTCCTCAATCAACTCCACCAAACTCTGTCACCTGAGTTCTAACTGAAGTCTCCATGCAATAGCTCCACTAAACCCTCAGGAATAGTGTAATTCCTTCTGTCAACTGCATGTGCCACATCTGTGCACTTAACTGAAGTGCTCCAAGAGGATATGATAATGTTTAGAGTCCAAATATTATTAAGAGCTAATAATATTCGACATATCTATTTTTAGACTGGCAATCTAAAAATAGATTCCGCCCAGTATGTCTAAAAATAGAAGTCCATATATTTTTCCTGACTTGACCAACCATCCAAAAATAGCATCCTGCAACTCATAGAACATGATCCATATGTCTAAAAATAGACTTTGCGCCAAAAATAGCCTGCGGGCCCACTTAGTGAAGGTGAATTCTTTTCACTAAGCTCATCATCTTGTTGCATTCTCAACATTCTGCACATTAAGTTAATGTTGTCTAATTCTCCCATCTCCCTACTGAGAGCTATTATAAACTAACATTTACAAAGTCAAGACCTGCAGTGCTCACCAGCGAGTTTGCCTATATGAATTCACTGAACATTCATCAACCCTATTATTCTAGATCTACTTATGATTATGAAAAAATTTAGAGAAAGGGCTTTTTTCCCAATTGTATTCTTGGATAATTACAGTGACCCATAGGGAAAATCCCTCATTTTCATTTTTCTATTGTCATAAAGCTCCCCTACCTCTTTCTATATCTCGAGACCTTTCTATATCTCCACTTAAACGGAAAAATAAAGATGCAGTGAAATATGAATAAACTCATATATATCAAAATCATCAAACCAAATAAATTAAATGATTGAAATTTAAAAAGGTAACTATTTAAATATATATTGCTAAAAATTCACACTTCGTTTGATTTGGTTAGAATTCTGCACATTAAGTTACTAAGGTCTAATTCTCGCATCTCTCTGCTAAGAGCTATTATAAACTAACATTGACAAGGTCAAGACATAACCTGTTCACTAGCTAGTTTGCCTATATAAATTGAGTGAATATTTTCCTGCCTTATTACTAACATTGACAAGGTCAAGACATAACCGGTTCAGTTTGCCTATATAAATTTAGTGAACATTTTCCTGCACCATAATACTACAGACAAATGAGTTTGTCCTCGAAGCAACAAGCTAGCGTGATAGCGTGAGATTAGCTAGTTCATGCAATAATTTTGTAGAAATCGGTGGCAAAGCACCAACCTTCCATGGTAGAAATCGACAATAGATGGCAAGACCAAAAAGTAGTGTATAAATTATTCCAATTCCAATAGATAAAAAAGGATAGCAGTTTTCAAACTTTGAATAAAAAAGTGGACGGGCTTTTTCAAACTTGAATCGGCTTTTACAGACTTGGATAAAACCTTCTTTTGGATTCGTAAATTTAGCACCCGGTCAATAAGACTTCAGACTTGAAACTAGGGATGAGCAATTTTTAATAGAATGTTATTTAAAAACATTGCTTAAATGATCAACTAAACTTAATATAGAGTAAACGCGCAACCTAACGCTATAGTCCGGTAGACGATGCTTCGATCCCAAACAATTCCCATATCACATCAGGCATCGATGTCTCAAACAAGGAATAGAACACGTCAAAACGATTCCGGTTTCATTCAAAATTATTTCAAATGCTTCAATCACAAACAATTCCCATATAAAATCAGGCATCAATGTCTCAAAAAATGAATAGAACACGTCAAAACCACTCTATTTGTATTCAAAATAATCTCTGTACCCAGTATATAGTTTAACTTAAAGTAATTCGAGGACAAAAAATCCAAATCCGCCTCTGATGTACGTCTTGATATGGAAAATGATATTGCAGTGGCAAGGCAATGGCTGATATACTATTACTAAAACATAAAACATGAGTCACTTTGAAAAAATGAGGACGAGCGCATTGAGAACATCTTCACTCTGTCTTCCAAACACACTGATGCATGCCTCCCTTGCCTCGTCTGATGCACGTTGCGCTTCATTTTCATCCGCCGCGACCAGATTCCTTAAGTCTCCCTGCACCGTGCTTTGAACAACCTCGTTAAGTTTCTCCCCGGAGAAGCAGTTCAAATTTGTAGATAGAAGGTAGGCAGACGAAAAAGATGCACCAATCCAAAGCTTCTCTTCTTCCGTTTTTAACAAATGGGAACTCTTGATGATCTCCTCTGCCCCTTGAAAAAGCCTTGCAAATTCTGCGTGTTCCCAAATATTCATATCGGGGTGCTGTTGTTGAGACTTTACATCAACTCTTTTTCTTTTTCATTCAACTGCTCAAACCTTGACCTAGTTATGGGGTCCAGGGATTTCCTGAAAGAGTGCTACAAAATGCATCTCCTACACTTACACTTGAAACCCCAGTTCTTGCACTTGGCTTGGTGCTGGGACAATGGAACAAGGACATCACAGTATGGAATAGTGATCTCTTCTCCTCTCCCGATGGGCTTGGAAGCATGTATAAACAAGCCATTTCCGATTACCAAGAAGCCAGAGTTCGGAAGGCAGGAATGGTTAATGAGGGACGACAACAGCAAGAACATGCTCTTTTTCTGTTCTCGTAGACCGAATCCGTTCCATTTTGAAGCAATCGTCCCTATGCCTTCATCAAATGAGTTCAGTCTTACAATATCTCGAATACGGTTAACGTCCACCTGCAAAATTTCGTTTTTTACTTCTTGTCCCGCAAGGATTTGATCGTCCATCTTAAACAGATCTATGGCAGGAACATGAAGGCTGCTGGGCGTAAAGGAATCGAATAAACTATAAAGTTGACGGAGCAATCTATGCGATTTCCTGGCAGCACAGACTACCGTGGCCACGAGTTCCTCTTGAGACGTGGAATTCAATTCACGCCTGTTGTCCACATGATACACGGCGGTAGAGTCGCTTTCACAAGAAACTGCGACAACGTTTCTTACCAGCAGGAGCTGCCCGGACCTTATTTCTTGGGTGGAGTATAGTCCTCGACCACGGCAGTCTTTGGTCATCTTAATCTCTACCGGGCCAGTAAAATCGGCCACTTCCTGAGTAGATGACCCACGTCCGAGCAGGTAGTCCAAGATGTCATACTTGCCATTCTGGCTCTGGGAGTACAGAGTCTTGGCTTAGCGAAGTGCGTCTTGTATTTCCATCTGGCCGGGGGTGGCCTCGTTGGCTTTCTCCAAACATTCTCATGCCACTGCATAATGCTTGAGCCCAATGCGTGCCCTTTCCTGTAGAGTGCTTTGAGATTGCTGGAATCTATCCCAAGGGCCTGGTCGGAATCCTCTAGCGCCAGCTCAAATGGCGTTCCAAGAGTTTTTCTAGAGGAAGACGAGGATTGGATGGCGAGGATGCGAGAAAAACACTGCCCGCAACCCTTTAGCTTGAAGGCGGGAAGATAGCGTTTGAAATTTCAAAATTACGACATCAACCTGGCATTGAATGTGTGTAAAGACGAGTCAGAGTTGCCGGAAGAAGCGCCGCCGAAAATCAAGAAACCTTCCACATGCATCTTCACCATGCTATGTAACCATCCATAAACTAGTCACCTCAAACTTCAAAAGGTCGCATTATAGACTACTCCATCTCTTCAATTATAGTTAGCATTGTCCTTTAGTTCAGAATATCCACCATTTTGTTTGAAGTTTGCACATATAATTTTCTTTACATAACTTAAATATTTGCAAGGATACATCATAATTATGGACTTTCAAAAATCAGAATTTTCCTAATAATTGCTTGAGCATTGCATCATGAACTATTGGTCTTGATCTTGGAGATCATACTTTCCCTTGATTGAATGGTGTTAGTAGAGGAGACACATTTTCTCCTTGACTCTTGATCATGCCTTAGTTATTTCTTCATGGTTGCATGCCTTTGGTGGATGGATTCTCATATTAGTGGCTACTTGATGGTGAATGCTTGATACTTCATGTGATTTTGTTGGCATATTGATGAGTTAGTTGATTTGGCTAGAATGTACCTAATGGTTATAACATTTTTTGATGCAACCTCATTCTTAAATGGTGTTGTCTTAAATGGTATTGGCATGATTGGGATATTTTGACTTAGCAATTATTTAACACTTGGCACATTTCATGGAGCGAAAACTTTCAGCTTAGGATCTCCTTAAGTTTCAAGTGTAAATAATGTGATGTTTGATGTTATGATAAATGGTGTTATTCCTAGTTAGCCCAATTTGACATTCACATATCATCTCATTGTTTTTTTCATCATAAAATTTGCTTATGATGAAGTTTATTAAGATTTACTACTTTCATGGTATAAAATATTTATATGATATGTGATATATTCTGTGTGAAAATCTTTATATGATATGTGATATACTCTTTGTGGGAACATATGTGAAGGAGGTAATTGTGTAATTATGATCCACACTCTTTTATTTCATATATTAAACCTGGACGTCACTTTATGGAGAAGCATACATGTGAATGTACTTTAAAAAAAATGGTTTTTTAAAAAGTTTAACCAACATTTTATTTTTCCATGTGTTTGGGGATGGGGAGTGTGTGGAAATATGGATAATATATTTAACTATTCGATATTTTGATTTTCTTGTCCGTAATTTAGTAATAAAACTTTTTTATGAGAATGTGAATTTTTTTTATTTAGAATATATAAATAAATTTAATGCTTTACAAAAAAAACATTTAAATTGTACAAATTATACCAATTAAATTTATGATTGCAAAAAAAATTGCCACAATTTAAACGAAATCCAAATGTAAATAAAAACAAAAACATGAAACACTTAAAACACACAGTGAATGCAAAATTTTTCATTTATGTAACAATATGATAAGCATCATTATATTGGATGGGGGGCATATTTATTTTCCTTTGAAGTCCATGGAATATAAATGGACCACTCCCTTCAATTACCTTGGCTTATGCCCTTATGTCATGGCTTAATGAACATATCTATTCGAGGTAATGTCATGAACATAAAATCAACATTGTAATGGGGTCGCCCCCTTTATTTATAGCATCACATGGTAACGCACGAGTTGCCATCATAACCATCAGATTTTTGTCACCCAGATTAATCGATGGGATATGTTATGCCATGGAGTCACCCTCCACAATATTATATGAGCTTTGGAAGACACATGTGAGAAATCATTAGTGGGAAGTAAATCATTGCGTGAACGTGTTCCAATCATACTTTGTGTTTGGGAGTTGTCTACCGACACAACAAAATAGTCTGGATGGTAGTTTTTTGCTGGAATCCGGTAAAAAGGAAATTCAAAAAATTAGGTATTTGGAGTGTTTGAATTGCATTTTTGATGGTGGAAATGGATTCAGAACCATCAAAAACCCTTAGGGCACCCAAAATACTGAAGTTTAACGACTGTAACCTAGATTTTCAAAAATCTTTGCCAGAATTTTTCATAATCTTACTGGAATTTTTGGGTTATTTTGTGGGTTTTTTATACTACGGCTTGTGTTTGTATTGCAGTGATTTCCTTGGGTATTTTTTTCACAAAGGAAAAAAACGACTAAATTTCATTGATAATAAAAGTAGTTGCATTTACATGATTCTTAAGTTGTTGCATTTGCGAGATGATATCCCCAGTGTCCAAAAGGAGCAGTAGCCAAGAGAACTGAGAAAAGAAAATCAAAGCAGCAATTGACAGGATACAAAAACTAAGAAAAAGTCTACAATGACCCCAATCAAAAAGCTAAATACAAAAATATATCCTTAAAGGGTATACAACGATTCAATCAAATACAAACGGTGAAGTCTCGCGATGTATCCAGGATAGACCTAGGATGAAAATATACCAAAAGAGAAATATTGCAGAGGACCTCAAAACCTCCAAAGGAACCCTACTACAATCAACACTTCCACTAGAGAAAGAAGACCCCATAGCTGCTTACAGCTCCATCGACCATAATTTTATAATGAGCAAATCCAAGCGGAACATAGCAACCTCTTTTGGAGAGGAGATCAATCTCTGTGGTTGTCAGCCAGGAAGCACACCACAATACACCCCACAAAGCCACCATTTATGCCCTGCTATTTGTACCATTTGGCCCCTAGACCAAGAGAAATGATAAGATAGGCCATGTTGCATCACGATATAAGCCCCACATTCACATTTTCCATCCAAGGATGTTATGTTGAAGAAGCCCACTAAAGCACACTAGAGAAGACAAACCGATATCCCTAAGGGCACAAATTCTTCTGTGTGGCTTAGGACGCCATGGCCCAATTTCTTGAAAGGAAGCCAGGATCTTCAAGCTTGTTAGCTTCATGTCATGGACTATTTGTTGGAATATTTTTCCCTTTCTACTCTTCCAAATTCCCCAAAAATATATAAAGGGAGCATTATGAATTCCTTCTAATGCTCCAAATAAAGGATTTGTTGAGGATTTGTCCACCTCAACATTTAGTTTGTAATGCTTTGACACCTCATTCCAAATATCACCAGTGAAGGAGCAAGCCAGGAAAAGTGCACCACCTCCTCATTCTATTAGAAAATGTAATTCCTACTTGTCTCAGTGGTGATTCTTTCTATCTAGAGGATTTTGTTCCTATTATGCTTCCTAAATTGGTGTGTGGTTGAGAGATTCTCTCAACCAAGTGATTGTGTGTCTAGGATAGTTTCCCTATCTTGAGACAACACTTCATGTATTTATTTGTAAAACAATTTGATTAATGAGATATAGATTTCCTTATGGAAATTTAGCATGGTATCAGAGCCCATTTGAGCCTAGCCTTGGCCCCTCTTGGGCCGAGGGAAAAAAGACAACATATTTGTAGTGTTTTATTTTTTTGTTTGTCCATTCGTTTTGGTGGAGGGGTATTGGAGCAACAATGCTCCTACTGGCGCCCATCGTTTGACTTAGCAATGGTTGAGAGATGTGAACTGGTGTGTGTTGATTATTGTTATAAAGAGTTCTGCAGATGTAGTCTCCAGGTGAAGCTCCTCACCTGTGAGCTGCTCAGTTATTGAATATAAAGTGTCTTTTAGTTTCTATCATGGTATTAGAGCATGGTTATGGGTAATCTGATAAAACCCATGATGATGATGTTGGATGGGGATTTGCAGGTACAGGTACATGTATGCAGTTATAGCGGTTGACAGAACCATGTATGTGAAGGACATCCTACGATACTGGCGGTTGCAGCAATTGCCACCCATGCATTCTAGTGGTGGTTACTTCTTTATATGGACGTTGACATATCATTTTGTCATGTTTGACCACAACTTGACTTTGCAGATTGATATAGAGACAAGTATTCATTAAGGGGGTGTGTTGAAAAATGTAATTCCTACTTGACTCAATTGTGATTCTTTCTATCTAGAGGAGTTTGTTCCTATTATGCTTCCTAGATTGGTGTGGTTGAGAGATTCTATCAACCAAGTGATTTTGTGTCCAAGATAGTTTCCCTATCTTGAGACAACACTTCATGTATTTATTTGTAACATTATTTGATTAATGAGATATATATTTCCTTATGGAAACTTAGCACATTCGCACCTTTGCACATAAGACATATCCCTAACAATCCTCTTTTAGATAGATTCTCCCAAATGAGAATTCGATTATGATATACAAGCCATAGAAAACATTTTAAGTTAAGTGGTGTCTCCCATCGTTACATTTTAGTCAACCAAGGAAACCAAGAACCAAATTTGTCTCCCTGATATATATAAGAGTATGACTCTTTCAACGAAATATTCCCATCAAACTCATTACCACCCCATGCAAGATGGTCTTGCTTCTCAGACAACATGATACCCGCGTGGCATAGATTGAACCTGTATTGTTCCCACTTAGTATCGAATGTCACTAGGAGTGGGAGATCTCTAGAGCTCATCCAAGATGATGGGATCAAGGGAGAGCGATATTACATCAAAAAAAAAAAAAAAAAAAAATTGAAGACAGAGAAAACATAAAACAAATGGTTTTCATTATAGGAGAGGCCTTTCCTTACTTGGATTTCTCAGGAAGAGACAATATTACAAATTTATAGATGAGGGTAGAAGCTCTAGAATTATTTAATTCTCCATGTGGATTACATGACTGCACAGTGAAGTGTGGTTGGCGTAGGTGGACAGTCCACTGAGGACGGTGAGAAGTTGGTTGTGGACGATGATGTCGACGCCGAAATCTTCCATTTGGTTTCACGTTTAACATTCTCCCACTTGAAGCCGAATGAAGAATCCTTAATCAAGCCACACCGAGTCTAACTATGCCTCTACATAACTCATGTTTATTTTTTGGTATAATCTTAGTAAGCATATCAGCAGGGTTATTATTTGTATGGATCTTTTCCAAGGATATTTTTCCTTCCTCCACACATGTCAGATCCAATGGTACCTTAATTCAATGTGTTTGGTTTTTGAGTGAAATGTTGGGTTTTTCGCCAAGTGAATGGAACTCTGACTATCACAATATAGCACAAACTTGTCCTATTTGATTCATATCTCTCCTAGGAATCACTGCATCTATTATGAGTAAAATATATAGAAAATATTGTAAAAGACAATAACCATAAATAATGATAATTAATTAGTAATTAGTACTAAAGAGGGATGTCTGATGGGACATGACCTTCCGTGAAGAGGCACCTGCCTAAGTATATAAGTAGACATCATTTGTAACATTGATAATCATTCTTCATACATTTTATATATATTAATATTTATATCCCCATGGATATTTTCATATTCCCAGTCTTCTAGAGTATTTGACTTGAGGTACGAACTTTTTTCGTTCCATTTGGTATCATAGTTATTCGATCCTCTGGCCACTCAACTGCTACACAGAGCTAATCTGACCCAGGTCTTTGGCCATCAAAATTCGTCAACCTTGTTGTCGTTGAAAGCATTTCGCTACCATATCTAGAGCTTCTCCAGTTCGTTGTCAGGCCTTTACCCATATAAAAATAAATAAATAAATAAAATAAAATAAAATAAAGAGTATATTGAAAACAAAGAAAAAGAAAAGAAAGAAAGAAATAACAAAATGAATTATTTAAAAAAAAAAAAAAAAAACTAGAGAGAAAAAAGGGGACTCATAAATAAAATAAATTCAAAAATAAAAAAAAACAAAAAGAAATTATAAAAATATATATATAAGAGGTACAATAAAAGAAAGATAAAATAATAATATTTATTATAAGAAGTTAGGAAGGGGTTAACTTAACAACCCTAAAGTTGATCTCAAAAAAACAAAATGGAGTCTAAATCGGAGTCAAGGAAAGGAGGATTTTAGGAGTCTCAGGATGCGTTGCTCCAATGCTATTGAAATTAAAGGGACTCTTGAAGGAAAAGATGTTATTATTTCTATCTCTCGCACTTAAAGGAAAAATTATATAAACTCTAATCTTGTTAACCAATTGGTGATTATGGAGTCAAATATCATTGAAAAATTATACTACTTGGGTAGAGAACAATATGACATAACCGAATTACAATTAAACTATGTTGCATTTCTTTTGGGGACGCAAGGATGGCGGGGAAGCGAGGACAAGTTTCTGGTACGGCTAGAGCACACCCCCAAATTTTCCAAGGTATGACTATATATATATATATATTAAATTCCATCCATTTTCACCTCCATCATCTAGGCATGTAAACGATGGAGGTAATCCTGGGTAACAAATTCTGACATCTCACTTACAACAATCTCTCCCTCTAAAAATCCATGTTGCTGGGGAAGATGAATATCTTCATTAACAACATTTTCTCCAACCAAAAATTAATGATGTTGGTGAATATGAAGATCTTCATGTTTGTTTTCGGAGGCTATTTCCACCTGTCATGATAGTTGGCTTTATTGTGGTTTGGATAACAGAAGGTGGCTCATATAATTTTTAAAAGGTAACTGGAGTTCATGGTGGAGGTGAAGATGGATGTGACGAAAAACCAATATCCATGTCTATATTTTATGTTTTACTTTTGTTGCAACACTTTTTATTTGTGGAAGTGGCATTGAAATGCCAAGTCCAAATACCACTCCTTTGAGAAGTGTATAGCTTCCTCCTATCTTAAAAATAATGAGATATCTTGCAGGGAATGATCCATCAAGTATTCCATGGATGGTTTTGCCAATCAGAGAATCAATACCCAGGCTAGCCAATGAATTGTCCCCATTTTCATTACTCATATTTTGTGATCACTTTAAGGAAAAGACCCTCTAGCGGAGGTTATAACGGAGGTTTTTAGTGTTATAAAATTGGCCAAAATTGTCAAAAAAAACATTTTCTACAACATTTGTTTTCGGTAACGGAAGTTTTGGCCAAACTTCTAACAGAATTTCAACACAATTAAAAAAAATTGGGCGGTCAGAGGTTGCTACGGATATTTTTCTCATCAGTGCGCTAATCAGGTGTCAACGCACAGGTGCATTTTATAATGAATGCACTGGTGCTGTAAACCTACCAAGCACCAGGACAGAAAAAAAATTGAGAATGCCCCGGGGCATTTCGCAACGTGCTGGTGCATGTCAGCGACACAGTCGCCCCGGGGCGGTCAAAGGTGCATGCACTGGGCCGTTAAGGTCTAAAATCGCACCAGGCGCACTGTAGGTGATACAACTCACCGGGTTGTTCTAATTGGCATTGGTATTTGTGCAGTTCCCATAGGTCGTATCAACGTACCAGTGCATACTATTATACAAACGCACTACAACACAGTATCACAAAAATGCACCGAGCATTCTAATTAGTATTGGTGTTTGTGCGGTGCCTATAGGTCGTAGAAACACACCAGTGAGTAGTCTCACATAAACGCACCGATGCGCAATATCACACAAATGCACTGAGCGTTCTAATTGGTATTGGTATTTGTGTGGTGCCCATAGGTCATACAAACACACTGGTGAGCAATCTCACATAAACGCACTGGTGTGCAGTATCATAGAAATGCACCGAACGTTCTAATTGGTATTGGTATTTGTGCGGTGCCCATTGGTTGAAACGCACCGGTGCGCCTTAGCATACAAACGCACCAGTACACAGTAACTAACATGCACCGATGTTCATTTTTGTATTTTTTAAAAACATCTACCTGTGACAGTGAAATTATTGTAATTTTTTAAAATTCATTATTCATCAAAAGTTGACATGTCTTATAAAAATATTCATATCAATTAATTTTTTATTAGTGCATTTGAATGTGATGTTTGGATTAATTTGTTATATCATATCATAGTTATTGTGATTTTTTAAAATTCATTATTCATCAGAAGTAGACACATATCTTATAACATTATTCATATCAATTAAATTTTTATTAGTGCATTTAAATGTGATGTTTGGATTAATTTGTTATATCATATCATCAGATTTCACATCTCTTCATTATAATATTTAATCATCCATATATTTAATCAGTGGTGTTACATTTCACAGTGACAATGGAGAACGCAATAGAATAAATTAAACGTATTTTGTTATATATATATATATATATATATGAATAAGACACTCTTTGTCATACAAAATGGGACAATTATTGGTATCCCTATGTCTTTCAATTGGGACACTATGTCCATTACATTAAAAAAAATGTCTGATTTCACAGACAAATATTTCAAAAAATACAATGCCTTGCTTTGATATCCAAACATAATGATTAGCATTCTTCGCTTGAACTGATGTCACTGCTCGAGTTACTTCCTTGACTTGGGTTATTTTGAGGAATGTTTTGTTCATGGTGTTGATTGTTTTCTTCTTCTTCACCTTCCATCTACAACCATAAAAATAAACTGTAATGAGTGTATATACATTGGTGAGAATAATGAAAATTTAAATATTAAAATATATACATGAATGTATTTGAAAATAAATGACGTACCATTGCAAGAATTGACTCATGAACTATACACATTTCAAAACCAAATTTCATGTCATATTTCAACATTTCATTTATTGGCGTAGTTCCATACTTTGTTTCCTGCAAGTTTTATACCCCATAACAAATCATATATTTAATATAAAAATATTTTTTGCTCTATTAATTATAGACGGAGCTAAGTAAAACAAGATCGATAGATGCTTACAAATTCCACAATTAATTTCTAATATGCCAACATGTATTGACAACCCATATTTAACCCAATGTCAATCAATTCATCTGATGGTTCTTCTTTATATGTTAGCACCTATTTGAAGACATCCAATGATGATTTTTGTAAAACAAATTAAAATATACAAAAATGAAATCTAGTTAAGTTGTTATAAGGAAGTAGAAATTACTCACAAACTTAGATATCAACCATTTTCTTCCTTGTCGTCATGTTTTGTGTGTTGAATGGGTTCCATTTTCTTTTCTTTTCTACTAGAAAATACTTGAAAATTAATATTTAATGCTAAATTATTTATTTATTGTACCTAATCGAAAAATTCAATGATTACATATTACATTTGAAGCACGTTGTTATTGAGATGGCTCCTCGTGCGATGCAATTATGTCCATTTCTTTGACCATCTCCTTGTACACCATTTTGGAAATTCTTACTGGCATATTTCTGATATCAAATCGTTCATCCTTTGAGATTTTCATAATCTTCCTGAAAATGTAACATGACAATAAACTATTTAATTTTCATATTGATATATGAAAAGTAAATATAACAAAAGTGATATTTATAAATGATTTCTTTCTAGTAATATATACATATATTCTAGAAAAACATTTAAAGGAATATTACTTTTTCATTCATTCTTTTTTTTTTTGTATTTTTTTTCTATTAAAAGTCTGACATGTCTCATTAACCAATTCTCTTGAAACTCATCATGTAGTTTAGATAAAATTTGGTTATTGGAATCATTGGATTGATTTTTGTATTGTAAGTGGAAAGAATGTCTATACATTCATTCCAATAGATCACTCAAAGTTTTGTAAAAGTTTTCCCCCCTTTCGTTAACCTCCAACACCACTCCAGATGAGTTAAGAAGCAATTCATTTTCATTTGCATGTTGTATTTTTTTTCTTTTCTTAGAACAACATTCATTTTCTGAGTTGTTGGTCCCTATAGAACATTAAACATATGCGAATTAATATATTGTTTGAAACATGTTATCTAATATTTTTAAGTATATTATTAATGGAAATTAAAAAAAGAAACTCATATTGGATCGATAGTATTTTTCCATTCACCTCATTCATACATTTGCATTTTTTCCATCAACTTTTTATGCTCTTCTGGTCCTAGATCAAAAATAATATTATCGAGCTTCGTCATTTTGTGGCTCTGCATGATACACAGTAAACAATACATATTAGTTAAACTTACATATATTTCAAAAATAATAATTTTTGTAAAGAATTTACAAAGAACTTTCCTTTTTTTTCTTTTCTTGATGTGTTATCAGTATTTTTGTTACTTGATCTCTTGTCAGCCATTTCTTTATCATTATGAAACCTGTACCATACCATTCATTAATATATTCTATAAATAAATCATAAACTTTTTAAGTAAAAAAAAAAATTCAAGAAAACGGTGTGCCTTTAATGATGTACGCACCGACGTCGGTGCAGCGTGTTCTTATAAACACACCTCCAAAACAGTAGAAACACCATATGATGGTCTCAGAAAGGAGAATCGGTTCGTTATATGTTAACCAGTACACCGATTAACACAAACAAATTAATAAAATTCCTTCAGTATTAGTTTTTGTAGCATATGATGTTGTGGAGGGGGCAGTGTGGCATATTCTTATAAATGCACCATGAAAACAGGGAACCATCATATGGTGCTCTTTGTCAATAAGGAGACCCGGTGCGTTATATGTTAAATGGTGCACCTATTAACACAGACATAAAATAAAAAAATTGTTTTTTTCAAGCATTGCATGCGTGGTGCGCTATAATGAAATAGCGCACTGGTGCTCTATTTTACATATGGCGCACGGATTAAAAAATATACGTTTTTAAATTGTTTTTATCAAACAATACATGTGCGGTGTGTTGTGATAAAATAGTGCACCGGTGTGCTATTTTACATAGGGCGCACTGATTAAAATATATATGTTTTTTAAAAATTCACGCAAGAGCCGACATGGATTGAGATCCGACTCTACAAGTCGTCTCATGGGTTAGATGACATAGGCCTATATATATAGCAATACAAACCCTATAAATCTAAAATGAAAAGACCTAATTTTGAAGTCACAGAAATAGGAAGAAGCACGGGCAGAAACAAAAAGAATCAAGGGTTTAGCGTAATAATGGTTTTTTTGTTCTCTCTCTGAAAATGAACAGTAAAATTTAAATTTTTTACTTACCATGTATTAAATCAAACAGAAAATGTAAAAAAAATGATTATTACAGTAAAATTTAATCACCAAATGGTTTGAAATTCTATGCTACATGGTTTGAATCACCGGAGGTTTGGAATTCTGACTGTCTCAATAGTTCTGTTCGAAAGTATTTTGCTGCTCCACAGTGCTCTCGTGCTCTCTTGCTCCAGGTATGTCTCTCGTGAAAATCTATCCCTGAAAATTTTTGCAAAAATAATGAAATAATGAAAAGTCTTTACTATTTAAAGAATTTTTTTATGAAATTAGATTTTCAAAAATAATTTGCAGCCCATTTTTCAATTTACTGTTTTTTTTCACTTTAAAAAAAACAAAGTTGTGCTTTTTTAATTTGCAGCTATTCGACACTGGTTCGTCGATTACTAATGCAGCACCAGTGCGCCGTAACTAAAACGCACTGGTGTGGTTAATTGTACATTAGCATCAATAACAATAAGTCCATTTTTAAGGCACTTAAATTACTTTTAGGTGTATACACCAATATTTATTGTTGATTTTTCTCAAATGCAGGGAGAAAATATCATAATTATATTGAATGGAAAATTCTTCAAAATCCAACTCGTTCCATAATATTTCTCAAATTCCATCGTGGAGTTCTCCCTATCCATCTCGAGACATAATATTTACTTCATATTTTATTTATATTTTCATTAGCTAATTGATTTTATTTTATTTATCCATGTCAATCAACTTAATAAAATTTATAATGTATACAAATTTGCAGGTTCATGCAGATTCGTAATCAAGTTCAGATGCACAAAATATTCAAAGAGCTCCAAAACGTCGGAAGCTCTTATCAGGGGTAGCATACTGCAAGGCGCATTTGGTAGATGAAAATGGATAGCCGCTTCACCCTGACAATTGTAACAATATTGCATCTTCTAGCGACAATCCTGGGACAATGATGGTAATAATAATTATTTGGTCTATTAATGTAATTGTTTCAACTTCAAACACATTAATCATGCATTGTCGACGTGCTTACTAATTGATATCATAGATTTTGTACTAAACATGTTCAAATATATTTTTTGAAATTATTAGGATTCTAGTGATGATGAGCGACCTACCTACCATCTTCTGTTGCACCCCACGACAATGTCAAATCGAGAGAAGGTTGAATTAAGAGAAAAAATCAGAGAGGAACGATACCAAGAATGGTTTAATCAACCACATATTCAATTCCCACTACATTCATATTCACCAATTAGGAATGACTACAGAAATAGTAGTTCTTCACAAGCTGGCAACGGAGGCAATCAAATAGAGGTTGGTATGGATGATTACTTAAGGGATACAACTGCCATGGAGACAATGTTGTTATATGCATTCTAGAACGATGATCAGCTAGGGGATGATGCTCATATCACTGACACCTTTTTCGAAAACCTTAAATTTTCTTCCTATTGGCTTGAGGGGTCCTAACCCAGGTTCGGAGGTTAAGGTTTGCCAACAAACCCCTATACTACTGGCCCTTTAGGCAATGACCTACTTTCACAGGCCAAGGTTTCACCCGAATTAGTATGGGAGGGTGCTGGAACCAGGTTTTTGCACCCTAAGAGAGAGTAGGTAATCTAAGGAAAATCTAGGTTGCAGTTTATTAGGTTCGCACAGAATGAGTCTATTCGCAGCTCTTTTGGCAGTGTAATCAGCACATAACCATAACAAAGCTATTATCATCAACAGATCTAATCAACACATTCGCATCCACGTGAACATTAGAAAATACCATCACATAACATTATAATCGTAGCTAATTCCAGATCACAGATACATTCACAGCTTAAATAAATATCACAAATGCGCTTCAGCAGTAAACACAATCAATTCAGATAACACAAAGATACTTCAACTATATTCTAAATTCATTAGCATCAAAGATCTGCTTACAAACCAAACACAACCTAGCAAGGTCCGCACATAGTAGGACTGAAGATCTCCGCGCACACAACCAAAAGGAGTCCTTACCCAAAACAACCCAAACAGATCTTAACAATTCACACGTAGCATCAATTTTATGTCTTACTTACTTACTAGACCCAAATATCTATCTATTTATAACATCGTAGCCTTAGAGCTACCCTTTAACCCATTACAAAACATTAGGGGCTTTGACCCACCCCAAAACCCCTACGCAAGACCAACTATTACAAAATTATATCAAAAACGCAGGTTAGGGAACCCCGTTCCAACATGCCCCCAACACAATCTTGTGACTCATCCTGAGTCACTGTGGTCGTGCGGTTTGCATCTTTGCCTCTACTTGATCGCATCAACCAGTGGGGGAAGCACTCCTTCACTCTGCGCAGCAGGGTTCTAGGAAATATCCACCAACTTATGCGAAGTTGGACCTTCTGTCGCAGTAGTGACGCCTTCCAAGGTTTAGTTCAGTTGCTTAACTGCGATGTCGACTTCCTAAGAAATCTTGAGGGCTTGAGGGGTCCTGACCCATGTTCGGAGGTTAAGGCTTGCCAACAAACCCCTATACTACTGACCCTTTCGGTAATGACCTGCTTTCATAAGCCAAGGTCTCACCCGAAGTAGTATGGGAGGGTGCTGGAACCAAGTTTCCTCACCCTGAGAGAGAGTAGATAATCTATGGCGGATCTAGGTTGCAGTTTATTAGGTTCGCATAGAATGAGCCTATTTGCAGCTCTTTTGGCATCGTAATTAGCACATAACCATAACAAATCTATTATCATCAACAGATCTATTCAATACATTCACATCCACATGCGCATTAGAAAATACCATCACATAACATTATAATCGCAGTTAATTCCAGATCACGATACATTCACAGCTTAAATAAATATCATAGATGTGCTTCAGCAGTAAACACAATCAATTCAGATAACACAAAGATACTTCAACTATATTACACATTCACTAGCATCAAAGATCCACTTACAACCCAAACACAGCCCGCGCACACAGCCTAGTGGGGTCCGCACACAACAGGACTGAGGATCTCTGCGCACACAGCCAATAGGATTCCTTACCCAAAACAACCCAAACAGATCTTAACAATTCTCACGTAGCATCAATCTTATGTCTTACTTACTTACTAGTCCCAAATATCTATCTATTTATAACATCGTAGCCTTTGCTATCCGATGGTTTGCGGACCCTAAAGCTACCCTTTAACCATTTACAAAACATTAGGGGCTTTGACCCAACCCAAAACCCCCATGCAAGACCGACTATTACAAAATTATATAAAAAACATAGGTTAGGGAACCCCATTCCAACAGGCCCCCAACACAATCTTGTGACTCGTCCCAAGTCACTGCGGCCGTGGGGTTCGCATCTTCACCTGTAGCTGCTTGATCGCATCAACCAACGGGGGCAACACTCCTTCATTCTACGCAGCAGCATTCTGGGCAATATCCACCAACTTCTACGAAGTTGGACCTTATGTTGCAGCAGTGATGCTTTCCAAGGTTTGGTGTAGTTTCTTAACATGTTTACTTCCTTAGAAAGCTTGAGGGCTTCATCAGCCCAAGGCTTGAGGTGGTCACTGAAGGCCTTATTTTTTTGATGGAGCTCTTCAATGTCATCTTTAAGAGTGTGGCTGGTACGTAGTCATGCTAGGCGCTGAGTGGAAATCAAAGTTGACATAGTAGCTTCGAGCTATTCAAACTCTTCCTCTTGGAGACTACATCTGCACCTTAGACCACAGATGCATAGCTGTCTCCAACAACTCTATGCCCTAAGCAATCTAGGATGTAATAGTATTAGTGGCCTCTATGACCATCGTGGCTCGCTGGGCTCTTACCTCAGGTGGAGTTTTTGGCTGCAATTTTTCCTGTAAGGCAGTAATCTAATGTTCCATCTCTGTCTTGACAGCCTGAATTTTGGTCCTCGAAGCCCTTAGCGCTGCAACAAGCCCCTAAATATTGGCCTGGTGGGTGGCAGAAGCTGGGATATTCTCAGTGACATCTGCACAGATCCTACTGATTATGCGTTCCAACTCTTTCTGTTGTGTGGCGACGAGAGTGCATGCAGCCTGTGCCTGGGACACCTCGGCGGTTTTCTCCAAAATCATCTACTCAGTTGTACTGAGCTTCTGGTGCACCAGGCGGTCTCTGTGTTGAATCTCCTCAAAAAGGGATGCGTGGAGGACCTGCAGTGGTTCATGCGGCAGTCGGGCTAAATCAAATTGTACCTTTGTGCAGGCCTAGACTTGCATTCCTAAGTCAGGTGGGCTCAGAATGAGGGTTGCGCCTGGTAGAGGGCAGAGGCGACTTTCCGTTGCGATGATCAATTCGTTGCTTGTCGCTGGGGTCGGCCTTGTCTGAATCATGCTTGTTTGCAGGGTATCAGTCTTGAGCTACAGAGCTCGAAGCTCAGACTGGAGTGTAGCGACCGTGGCCTTCTGCTGCTCATCGAAAGCCAGCTATTTATCTTCTGAGGTGAGGGTGACTGCATCTGCGATCTCCTCCAGGTCCTCCTCTATCAGAGTAACCCTGTTTCCAAACCCGTACTTGTAGCTCGTTGTTTCTTTCGTTGGCCTTTAATAGGGTCACTAGTTTGTTTTGTACCACGCAGGGATTCGGTACCCTGCGAATCCAGACCCTTTGTGCCCAGATCCTGTTGCAACTCCTGCTCTACACCCTTTTCAACGTCCTTGCCATGTCCTTTTGTCTCCTTGGTAGTATTCGGCGGGGTGACTTTCTTGGTGCTCGTACCTGCAGTGTCCTACGTACCTGATTTGAAGCCTAGCTTCCAGTGGGGAGGCTACATAGATATAATATGGTCAATCTCCTTGTCTGCTACCATATATGGCAGCAATACCCACATTGGATCCTTGCAGCCCCAGATCTGCACATTGTGCATCGTAACCTAGAATGCTGTGATGATTTTATACTTGTCATAAATTGGTGGTGACAAGCGTGGCTAGGAGTGGATGGTAGCTACGAGCCCACTCTGAAATAGAACCGAGAAGATCTTATTATATTCAATGCACTTCTCATCCTTTGATCGCGCCCCTTCACACATATCTGGTTCGAGCTTAGGGAGGACCGAATTTTCCGGGGCTTCCCACGTGACCAACGCGATGAGGAGCAGCAACCAAGAGTAGCAGAACTCCCTTCCGTGATCCTGGGCTTCATGCACGTTCTCCAGAAATTCACTACACAGGAACTGGGACAAGTTGAAGTAGACCCCTTTTTCGCAGCGGCCAGCCAACTGAACTACATATGCGGGGACCGTGGCAACTTGGCACTTGCGCATCATCTTTCATGCTAACAACAGGGTGCCCATGCGTGCACCGAGGTCGCTAATAGTGTTGATCATGAACCCCCTAGTGTTTTGTTCGACGTGGTAATCATCGCGCACCTTATCAGCAATCTGTTGCTCATATTTCTTACTGATGTGCTCCATGGGATTTAGTCCCTTCATGGGCAAACCCATGATACAGTGAATTAGCACTGCATATATGGGAATGTGGTCTTGGATCCAAAAGCAATCGTCATGGACCAGAGCTAGCAGCTGGCGCACAATTCTGTCGGTGATATTGTAGTGGCCGAAGTGAGGCATCTGCAATAGGTTTAATAACCCGGACCCAGCCAATCCGCTTGCCCATGGCATAGGGACTACCTTCAGTATGTCATCCTCTAATACCCTTTCTAGATATAATTTTGGTGCCAATTCGGGGAAGGCCTCCAGGTTTGCTAGGTCGTGATCGTCGAACTTGACCGTGTGGAGCTTGCCAACGGATTCTCCACTGATGGGGACGTCGCCCAAAATCAGAGGCATCTGCAGATAAGCATGCATCCCATCAAGATTCTTAGGCGTGCGCATCGAGGGCCTGCAAGGCTGAACATAGGTTGGTAGCCAGCTTATTGGTTCAGTTAGCCAAGCCTTTTCTTGAGCAGAAAGAGGTCTCTTTGATGGGTTAGGCGAACGTGCCTCGGGCACCGCTCACGGGGATTTCATGTTTCGAGGGGAGTTACATGGCTTCACCCCAGCCCATTTCGCAGTCCTCCCCGGCCCTTGCTCCTGACCTTTTCCCTTCCCCTTCTTTTTCTCCACCTGCTTTCCCTTGCTCGGTGTGGACACAACCTCCTCCACTTTAGGGGTGACTTCTAGTACTTCCTCGAATTCTCTCTCCGTCGAGGCCACAGTCTGGGAAGATTCAGCGGGATTAGTCGCAGTCATTATTGCGTGGAAAATGAACTCAGGGTTGCTACTATCAGAGGGTTTAGCACTCCCAGACATGAACATAGGACAATAGCTACCAGAAATTGCAAGGTTCAAGTTGTTCAGAATGCACAAAACCCTGTTTTGAGCTCCCCTCCTGCTTTTATAGCCCTGGGTGGTGACCAACAGTTGGGTGAAGTTTATCTGAAACTTACCATCACGTAAATGGTAAAAAATCTTCGGAAATCTCCCGCTCCTTCCAACAATAAAATTAGCTTTTTACCCAGTTTTACTGTTCCAATGGCTAGTTTTCGCAATTATATATTACTCCTGCGTTGCCAGCGCACCTCTTGTGTTCCCAGCGTACCCTTGCACTCCCAGCGCACCTATCTATGCCTCCAGACCTACAATTGATACCTGTGTGAACCACGGTCTGGCCTGCATTTGTCCCCTTGCCTGTGCATATTCTGCCCCATACAACTACTCCAGCCATATAGTCATTTGATCTGGAATGGTTTGAGCCTGTTGCCATTGACATATCCTGGTACCATATCACCACACAGTATGGCTAACTAGACAACTCCTCCATCAGTAATTTCCTTTACCATATAGGGACCTAGCCAGTGCTGACAGAACTTCCCCGGGTGCTTCGCAAACTGGCTATCGTATAGTAGGACCAATTCTCCTTCCGCAAAGGTCTTTTGCCGAATATGTCAATCATGCCATGCTTTTTCCTGGGCCTTCTGGACATGGAAGTTAGCAATGAACCGATCTTCCTCCAAGGCCATGAGATGCACTTACCATTCCTCCATGATATCAGGCTTTGCCATGTTTATAAAGGCTGCGATGTGTAGGCTAGGAACAATATACTCCATGGGCATAATGGCCTCCTTTCCATAAACCATCCGGAATGGTGTTTTCCCAGTCAGTTTCTTGCAAGTGGTTCGATAGGCCCACAGTACTGACGGGATGTGCACGTCCCAGTCACTGCGATCATCATTACAGACTTTGGTCAGTGCATGTTCCAAGATTTTATTAAAAGCTTCCACATCTCCATTTTCTTGTGGATGATACGAGGTGCTTTTCGCGTGGTGGATCTGAAATTCTTTAGTCAAGGCCTGTATTGTTTCATTAACAAAATGCGTACCTCTATCTCTCGTCAAGATCTTTGGACAACCAAACCTGTTTAGAATATGTTTGAAAATGAAGTGCACAGTGATATCGACAGTGAAATCCTTCATAGCTTGCGCTTCAGCCCATCTGGTTACATAATTAGTCGCAGTGATGATATAGCATGTGCATGTCTTCTTCCCTGGTGGGTTGATGGGCCCAACGAAATATATGGCCCATTTGTCGAACGTCTGCAGGGCCATCTGTGGTTGCAGGGGAATTTCGTCTCTGCGCAAAAGTCTTCCTGTCCTTTGGCATGTGTCACGGATTTGCAATACTCATGAGAGTCGCTATGTAGTGTGGGCCACCATAGCCTAGCTCTCAAGATCTTCTGCGTCGTCACCTTTCCTGCGTAGTGACCTCCTGCTACGCCCCCGTGGGCTTCTAAGATGGTGTGTCTTTCATGCTCCAGCACATATCTTCACAGCACCTCATCAGCTCCCAGCTTATGTAGGTGGTCTGCTATGATGGTAAAATCTGCTGCACGGGTGACCAACTCTTTCCTCTGTTGTACAGAATATTCTGCAGGCGCCATCCCCATAGTTAAGAAGTTAATGATGTCGACGAAGTGCGCATCAACTACCTTAATAGCAAACAGTTGTGCATCGGACAGTCCTTCTTCTAGGTTGGTTGGTTCTTCGCCACTTTCGATTCGGGATAAGTGGTCTGGCCCAACATTTAGTTCCCCTAGCTTCACGATAATCTCAGTCATATTCTTGAAATAGCAGCAGCCATCGGCAAATCTTCCCCCCCAACACAGGCTTATTCACTAGGTACTTCAAAGCCGAGTGATATGTAAACATCTTGAAGTGCCCTCCTAATAGGTAATGCCGGTATTTTTACAGGGCATATACCATGTCCAACCCCTCGCGCTCAGTGGTGGAGTAGTTGTGCTCCGCGCTAGATAGTTTTCTACTAGAAAATGCAGCTGTACAGTCTATGTATCCGTCCCCAGGCTACGTAAGGACAAATCCCAAGGTGATCCCTAATGCATCTACATGAACATGTAAAACCTTCGCCCAGTCAGGAAATATGAGGATAGGCACAGAGACCGTCTTCTCCTTGAGTAGTTCAAAGCTCTTCTGACACTCCTCGTCCCAAAAAAATGAAACATCCTTCTTTAGCAACTTTTCCATGGGTGTTGTGATCAACGCGTAGCCTTGAATGAATTTCCTGTAGTAGCCTATATGTTCGAGGATAGAACACAATTTTTTCTCAATTGTAGGGACTTCCAGGTTGATGATAACTGCTATCTTGGCAGGGTCAACCATCAATCCTTGTCGATAGACTATGTGGCCTAGCAGGATCCCGAAGGGTATGCAAAATATGCACTTCTTAATATTCAGGGAAATATGGTGCTTTCTACAAGCGTCCAACATCATGCGCAAGTTTGAGACATGCTTCTTTACCAACCCAAATACGATCCAGTCATCAAAATATACCTTAAAAAACTTGTGGATGAATTCCTTGAATACTGTGACCACCACCCCTCTCTTTGGACCTGGTGGTCAGTCAAATTCTACCCAGTTTGGGATAACAATGCTACTGTACAACTTGAAATCAAAGTTTGGCTTGTCAAATGCATGTTTCTTGAAAATTTTGAGGTAAGTTACCATAAATTCCTCCCTTATATTTTGAGAAATATAATCACACAATGAACATTACAAATGGTCAATTTTATGAACATAAATAATTATATTGGCATTAATGTACATTTAATATTGTCCATGATCACCAACTACAGGTTATTCAAAGATAAGGTTCTTCCGAGTGATAATGTCTTGCTCGATAGCTGCGAAGAGGCAAATAAATTGTTGAAAATGTTGGGTGTTGAGTACATATCATATCATGCATGTCCAAATTATTGTATTCTATAGAGGAGAATATGTAGACAAAGAGATATGTCTGAAATGTTGGCATGACAGGTATTATAAATCAAAAAAGAAGGGTGAATCATGTGGTCCTCCTTTTAATATAATGAGGTGCATTCCTATAATCCCAAGGATTCAAAGTCTCTTTTGTTGCAAATAATTAGCTATGTTGCAGGGATGGCATGCCTCACACAGAAGTGAGTTGGGTGTTATGTGAATCCCAACAGATTCAATAGCCATGAAGCATATAGAGGATACATGGCCCAAAAAATTCAAGGATGAAGCATGAAGTCTACGACTCAGCATATTCATGGATGGCGTCATCCCATATTCCCTTTGTTAGTTTTAGTATTTGCATACTTCCATCAGTGATCAAATATACTCTTTTCATATCATTTTAGGAGTCTCACTTGAAAATTTTTTATCATTCCATTATGTCATGCAAAAATTTACTCACTGGAATGATAAAAATTAACTTCATTCCTTCAAATAATTAACTTCATTCCTTCAAAAGCATTCATAAAACCCCAAAAATACAATTTGTCCTAATTTAAAGTGTAAAATATTAAAAAAGACAACACTCCTTTGCTTTGTCTATCATATACACTTTACTTGGAGATAAAATGTGTTTATATTACATTTCACTACCCTTTCATATTAACTTTTAACATGTTTTTATGAAATCCATAAGAAGTACCCTCCCGTATTTATTAATTTCTTATATCTAAATACCACAAAAAACCCACTATTATAACATTTAGACCAAAGTCTATTATCCCATGTGCGCAAATAAAAACCCCAAATTATGAAGCTCTTTGGTCTAAAAACTATCATTATTCATGTATTCCGCCCTTATGGTTTTTAAACCATCGAAAAAGGTGTTAGGGTCTCGTGATTTGGCTGATTGGCAAGCCAAATGACAGTGTAACATCAAACCAGTCTTTGGAGCCCAAGGACCTAGCCTTCCTGGACTCAGAGAGGGCTCTCTCTATTTGTGTAAGGGATATTTGTGTGTTTGCTTATTGTGTTCTGATTTTAGGCTAGTTATGAAGTAAGTTTTTTGGTTTTGGTTTTTTTAAGTTGTGAGGGATGAAACTAATCAAAGATATAAGATAGATAAAAAGCTGTCAGATTAACTGGGCTATGGGGTCGAAAAGGTCAAGAAAGCTATTAGATGGTGATACAAGGCTGTTGAAGGGTCGATTTGATTCAAGGTAGAAAGGACCTTTGGGAAAAATGGAGTAAATGGACATCAAGTTTGTGAACAACAAAGGGTTTCAAGCATAACTAGTTTAACAGCAAACATAAACATGGTAGGGCAAACCATTAATCATGCGAAATGTAACTATAAGCTAATCAATACATAGAAATAAACATTCAAACCATGCATAGAGACTTTTAACTCTCTAACTTCGGGAAATGGCTATCATAATTTGGGGAAGAACACTAAAGATAGACAAACAACTCAAATCACTATGCCGGAACGCTTAAACACAGTACTTTAAGTTATTGGGCACTTTGAAAACAAGATTGGCATAGTCTTAGACAAAGGGCTAGATCAGATCTAGGCCTCCTTGGTTCAACAAAATGATAATATAATCAGTCAAAAAGATAATTTCAAGGATGGAGCTATGGCTAGCCATAGGTAATCAGGGCATACCGTAAATCATACTTAGCATGCATAGAACTATGAATGAAACAAGCAACAATATCCTCAAGTTATTAAAGAGCAATCAAGAATTCTTTAATAAAACTAAGGAAGAGGAAAACATGAAAGCTATGAAGAAACAGGAAATTTGAGGTGCCTCCAAGAGCATATCTCAAATTTGTTCTCTACTGATCTATAGCAAGCAAGAAACATGTATTCATGAATGAAAACTATAAGAAAAAACAAAGAAAGAGACACTATACCATTCTACCAAGTCATGGAATCCAACAACAATCCTTCTTCATTCATCCAAGAACATCCAAGAGGCAATCCAAAAGCATAAGACAAGTATTTCTTCCAAAGCTTATATGACCATATATTGCTTCTCTCATCAAGTTAAGCCTTGTTTACAATGAAAGCCTTTGGAATAAATAGGCCAAAGTGAGGAAAACCTCATGGTTCAACTTGCCATCTTATTGGCATAATCAAAATATCTAATCTTGTCCTTGAGGCTTTGCAAAGCCCAAGGCACAAAATATCTCATAAAATATCTAAAAAATGCTAAAAAAGGAAAAATAATTGAATTTGCATCATTTTTCATGTGCAAAAATAGCTAGACGCACATTTGGAAAAAGCAATTTTTAGAGGTTAAAATTTTACACAAATATTCAAAATTTACATCAGCAAAAGGTCCCCAGACTTGCCGGCAACATTTGGCAGCCTTCTTGATGTCGAAACGAGGCTCATGATAGCTCGTTGGAAAGCTATGAGTGTCTAATTTCTGGAACAACTGAAATTTTCCCAATGTGATGCTTGGAAGTCCTCCAAAACTGCACCTGTGTGTAAAAAACAAAAAATTACAGTCTGCTGATAGACCGGGCATAGTGTGCAAAAAGCGAGCAATTTTCACCATTTAGGGGAAGCAAATGATCTCCAAATGTCCTGAAAATCGCTGAGTGTGTGCTCCTAAAATTATGGCATCCAATGATACCATTATCCTCCTTTGACGAATCCTCAAAATGAAATGGCGAATTTCATGAGTTTTGACCAAAAACTCAAAAATGCCAAAAAACCAAAGTATGTCAAAATTTGCCTAGAATTGGTGTGTATGACCCTCAAGGGTCCCTGCAAACATGTTCTGAAGTAGTGGCTAAAATATCAAGTCCTTATGTGTCTTTCTTCCCTTTCCGTGTCGGGCGCTTCCCTTTAGCCTCCTTTAGCTTTTCTTGGGCAGCCTTTAACTTGCGCCGGACAAACTAATTTAGCTTTTGGTAATGCTTCGTCATCCTTCTTTGAAGCTCTAGATCCCTGTTTTCCCTTTCCAACTTCTTCTCCAAATGGTCATTCACTCTCTCAAGCCACACCTCCTTATTTTTTTCTATCTCCTGTTCAAACAAGGCAGTGAGGGGAGTGGATTGGAAAAGGGCTTGCTCCTCTTCCTTTTGTCTTTCAAGGGCTCTTTTAAGCCCTATGGTTCTAGGCCTTTTTCGCCTAGGCTGGTCTTCTTCTTCACTTTCACCAAAATCGCCTATGAGCTCATCTATCCTTGCTTGGGCTTTAGCGGCCTCTTTCTTGTACTTGGTCGCTCGTGTCTCATAGACAACCATATGGACACTCATTTGCCTATTTTGGATTTGCAGGAATTGATTGAAATTCCTTGCCCAATGAAGGTCATCCTTCAATGCATCAATTTGGCCCTCTCTATGGATTAAGAGGTTTTCTAGAATCTGGGCCTCGTTATCACTGTCGTCGCTTTGGATTGGGATGACATCCAATGCACTCCCATGCTCATGACCTTCTCCTACCTTGCCTTTCCCTTTTCTTTGGAAGGCTATTCTTGTGCTCTTCCTCCTAGGCAAGTCAATGATAGGCTTCTTCGACAACTTTCCTTTGCTACGGAGAGCTCTTGTCACATTTGGATGACAACCTCAGGCACTCTCTTTCTTGTTGTCCTGGGCTTGGTCTTTTTAGGAGAGGAAGGCATGATTCCTTTACCTTTGTCATCTTGCTTGTCATCTCCTTGAATTTTCTTTTCTTCTTAAGGTTGTTGTGTATCTTGAAGAGGCTGCTGTGTGTCTTCTTTAGGCTGCTCCTGCTCCTCAATATCATGTTGTTGCTCTACCTCACTTTCCTGTTGTCCTTGGTCATCAAGATCATGCTGCTGCTCTGTCTCAATTTCCTGCTCATTTTGTTGTTCAAGCTGCTGCCCTTGATCATCATCCTTATGCTGCTGCTCAAACTGCTGCCCTTCCTCTTCTTGTTGTTGTTCATCACCACTGAGTTGCTGCTGTTCAGCACTCTCCTCCTCTTGTTCCTGCTGCTGCTCACCTTCACCACTGTCATGTTGTTGCCCCTCATCTTCAGTTTGCTACTCTTCATATTTTCTTCATGCTCATGTCCTTCATCCTCTTGCTGGCCACTTCGCTCTCCTTCTCCATGCTCTTTTGCCTGTTCTGTAGTGAATTTGAGCTTTCTAGGAGTAGGTCTGCTAGAGGAAGGTGAGGGGCGATGAGTAGGAGATGTAGGGGATGTATGGACTGGAGGGACAGTGGAGAAATCTAGGTGACTGATGAAAACATCCCAAGAAACCTCTCTCTTCTCAAGCTGGTGAAGGATGATGATTTTGATGAGAGAGTGATGGAATAGAGAGGTTATTTGCTGTGATGGAGGCTTCTTTTGGACAGAGGAGGCCATTTTCTCAATGCTTTTGTACAAGAAGAAAGGAAGATTCAGCTGCTTGGTTCTTGTGAAATGCATCAACAGTCGGATGTGATATGCATAAACTCGGGAGAATCTCCCTTCACAAGTGAAATACTTCATGATAATCTTCATAAGGGGGGCATAGCTGGCTAAGAGATAAGAGAAAGGGAAAATAGCAGGGCATCATTCTCTGTGCTCAAGCTTGAGGAAGGGTTTGTAGTCATCCAAGTCCAAATAGCTTTGTTTGAACCATTTCTCGCCAATGTAGGGAATTTTAGTAGCCTTGGATATGGATCTCGGGGAGAACTTGAAATCAAGGCCTGCCAATTGAAAATGTTTGTCTCTGAACCTCAAGGCGCACAAATGTGTTAAAGGAGAGAAACTTTTCACTTCTTGTACCCTTTGGAAAAAATCCAAGCACCCCACCTCATGGAAATTGAATAATATTGATGGGTGTGCATTGACATCTTCGGTGGAAATAGGCTCATACCTCTTGTGCAACCCACTCCTGCTATCTTTCCTGGGAGGCATCTTGATCTAGATGCGCTCTTGAAACACCAAACTGCCTCAAAGTTTTTTGAAATGTGTTTTTAAACAAAACTCTATCTCAGCCTGTCAAATTATTGTTTGATCAAGCAACAATGGTTTCAAATGTAGTGTGAAATGCCCTTTTAACACACAACTCTCTTCCCTTTCCAAAACAATGCTTTCCACTTGGTATGCAACTCAACAAGTAAACTTCAAGAAAAAAAACACAGTCAATAAAGATACACAGTCAAAGTGACTTTTTTTTGTGTTTTGTGGTAAGGTCACCTTGCCTTTTGGTGTTTTGAGGACAACAATATAACTTTGTTTTTTAGACTAAGGCAAAACCACAATCTTATGAGTTCAAGACACTGCTTTCTTCTTTGTAGGCCACTTCACCAGTAGATTCAACAATATGAAGACAGTCAATCAAAAATTCATCTACACAGTCAAAGGTTAATGTGTTTATAAGGTAAGGTGACAGAGCTTGTAATGTTTGGTGTGAGCTTAAAGACCTGTAGCATTCAACAACAAAACTCCTCTTCAAACAAAACACTGTACTCTTTATACTCCACTATTCCTCATATCCATTTTGACAACACCTTCGAATGAAAATGGCAGCTTACTCACTGACTCTACTTTATGGAACTGAAGGCCAAACACTGTTTTTTGTCTTTTTAACATACAGAGGAGACTTTTAAAAGGTCAAAACGCTCATCTAATGATCACTGTGTTTGAAGACTGACCTAATGTATCACCCTTTAAAACCCTGTGCTCCTTCCTTCAAAACTGCTCCACTTTTCCACTTGTTTTAAGAGTGGTTTAATGTCTTTTCTTATCAACAGAACTCACAAGTTTTAATGTTTCACTTCTAGCCAACGGAAACATAGCAAATTTTTTTTTCACACAAAACTCAAAACTGTGGTTTAGACTGTGATTTTTAACCCTTTTGCACCACTTAACAGTTTTTGAAAAACCTAAGGGAGGCACATAGAAATACCTTGAGACTTGATGATGGCGTTGTTTGAAAGCTTTGGGAAACCTCCAGAACTGTTTTGAGGGCGTTTGGACCACTTAAGTGTGCACGACACATTTGTAATGAAGAGTGTCGCGCAGAGTTTGGCTGCCGGGTCACTGTCGGGCCGACAGGACCAAAAGCTATAGGCACGCCGCGCGCACCTACAGGCACGCCGCGCGGTGAAAAAGCTTGAAAAACTTGTGAATTTTCTCAAAACTTCTTCTTTGACTCAGTTTACCAGAAAAGGAGGGATGGTTCTTTGTTTTGAAATTCCAAACAAGAGGGGGCAATGGTCTCTTTGTTCCTTTAAATGAAAACAAAACAAAAAACCCTTTGGCTTATACTTGTAAGGGTTTTTGAAATTTTTTCTCTTTGAAACAATACCTTGTTTTGCTTTTGAAAACCCAAATGGTTTTAACTGCGCTATGAGGGGCCCATTTTTTGAATAATGTTGGCAAAAGGATGCATGCTTTTAACAGCCTTAACAGGACTTAACCCATTCACTCATACGAAATTCTTAAGAGGTCAAACTCTTTTCACTGCATTTACATATTTGAAAAGTAACTTTCTGCCACTGCTGACCCTTTCCTGTCCTTTTCAAAATGTAACATTTGCTAAACAATACACCAATGAGTTATGGAGCAACTTTGCCATCCTGCAAGGAGATAGATTTAACCCTTTTGACTTTGAATTTCAAAGTGTTTGTTCTAGCTGCTTTAAAGGTAACAAGACCCTATTGTGAAAATGATCTGATTGTCAGGTGTCTTTTAAACTCATTTTCTGACCGTGGGTGCAAAATGCAGTTGCATTTACTCAGGCTTTTCCACCTTTGTCCATTAAAAGTGGATTTCTTTAACACCTCTCTCTTTACTCAAATTGCATTGATATGGTACCTTTGACCTTTTTATAAGGAACATGCCTATATTTTTTTTGAAATTTTCTCCAGAATCTGAAAACATGCCAAAGTCCTTCTTGCATTTTATGAACAACTGTGTCTAGCTGCAATACCTCTTGGGGAACTGAGCTCAAATTTCCTTCTGTCCACTATGATAAATAATTTGAAAGACATTCATTTGTGAGTAGGAAGATCAATACTCTTTGAAAAACAACTATCATTTCTTTTTCCTGTGCAATGACCCATCTCATCAACCACTCTTCAATTTTGTTTTGTTTCAGCTGCAGACTGTCTTTTGAAGGAAATCCTGTTAAGAGACAAGTTTAACCCCTTGGATTGCAGTGGTACCCTTGCTTTCCTTCTTGGTTTTTACATTGTTTCTCTCTTTCAACTATCTCTTACTGTTCTTACCACTCATCTTTTGATCAGTCAAACCTTGAAATTAGTCACTGCCTTGGCCCTCTGCTTGTGAATGAAGGAGGCCTTTCTTGACAATATGTCTAATGTTCTTTCAACCTCTGTCTTAATCTGCTGAAGAATTTTTAATGAGCATGCTTGACAAGGGTTTCTCTTATACATGATGGCAGGCAAACAAACTTTGAAAAACACTACTGCTTTTACCTTTGCCTTCAATCATCACTTTACTTCAGATAACCCTAGTCACTGTCTCACTGTTTATTAAAACAAATCTTGTCTTACAGTCAGTTGCAACTTTTAAAATCAAACTTTGGCCATCGCCCTCTGCTTATAGATGAAGGAGGCGCTTTCAAAAACCCTCTGCTTATAGATGAAGGAGGTTCTTTGGTCTTCAAACCCTCTGCTTATAAATGAAGGAGGTTCTTAGTCATGTCATATCAACTGCCTCTTGCCAGTGTTGTTTTTCTTTCACTGTCCTTTCAGGCTTTGAATGTGGTTGCAAGAGCTTGATGAGAAACTCTTTGCTCTGTAGCTGCATCCCAGGCTCAAGATCACATTGAGAAGCAGCTGTCTGCTCATGTGGAGCTCAAAATTGTCTTCTGAGATGCTAGTATGTTTCTGTCCTTGAAAGATCCATCAAACACTGTAAAACACCTAAAATCAGCTTGACTTATGGTCTATGTATTGCTGAGACTTAAGGGTGTATTAGTGGCGCGACCTAGGGTGATAACCAACTTTATTAGCAGAGTGGGAGGTCTGTTATGACTGTTCTATTAGCTGATGGAGGTTTTTGGCTCTTGGATAGTTTGCCCAGGGAGAAATGCCTTAGAGCGCCACTTCCTAACTTAGGGGAGACTGTTTGAATAGATTTGGATTGTCTCTTTAGAGCTGATGGGCAGACTAGTATGACTGAGGCTAGGTAGGATTTGATAATGAGGTTTCATCTCGTCATGGGCAGACTGAAAAGGTAGGATGGAAAAAAAGTTTTATAGGTGTTTTCCCAGCTGGAAAATTTGACAAATTTTTAGATCAGCTGTTGGAAAACTTGGCTGTTACAACTAGTCATCACCAATAGGTAAAAAATACTGATGACTAACAGTGGCTCCATTTGGGGAGGGCAGCTCCTTTTCGGGAGTTGTCCAGAATTTTAGATCTTTGGCTTATGAAGACCAGTGCCTTACCCATTGGCGCAAATTTCACTCTTCTTTGATGCTACTTCTGAAAAGAGACAGCATGATTAGCATCAATGATATTTCTACCCACCCCACTATCTTTCCTAACATTTTTTCTTCTTTTGGGTGCATTTGGACTAGCTACCCTTTTTCAAACATATTTTTTCTTTTTGTAAAATGAACCTATCTATTTCTACACTTATATCTTCCGGGAGTTCAGATTAAACTAATGAACTCCTTCATTACTCTACCTAAACTAGATCAACTGTCAAGATTAAGCTGTTTGACAGGATTTTGTTCTCTAATCTAAAACATGAAATTTAAAATGATCAAATCAGGGTTAAACAGTCTGATTTGTCATGTATTTACGGCATGAAAGGACAAACTGCACGCAAATATTATTTTGCAAAAAGGAAATCTAGAAAAATGGGGCTAAGATGTACAATGTGTTTTTCATCCCTCGCTTCTCTCTTTGGTTCTGTTTTAGGCATGTGGAACCAGTATCTTTTCCTAATCTACTCTCTTTGATAAGTCAATCTTACACAATGTTGACCATCTTTTTCACTCACTAACTTATCAGCAAATAAATTTAAACATGTTCAACTATGATTAGGCTAGATAGCTGAACAAGACATTTGAGTACTAGTAGCGGCATTTAGACTTGCGCGCTTTCCGAAGGACTATTTTTTGGAACATGGGGCCTTTTCCTATTTTTCAACCGCCCTCTTTTCTCTCTTTTATTGTTTTTGAATTTTTTGTTTATCTATTTTTCAAACAGTGGTATATACAATGAATGAAAGTGTTTCAAACTCAGAAATCTTGGAAATGACGAAATTTAAGCATCTTATCCTCGTAAGGATCTCTTATCATTCTTGGCCCACTCAACTCTTGAAAAGAGAAATTTGGAAAGTTTTCTCTTTCCAACATGACATAGGGATTCATGCAAGAATATCTGAACAAACCAGTATCTTCCCGCTGTACCTCTTTGTATCTTTGATTTCCACTCCTTCCTTTACTGTACATCTTCCTTAAGTAATGCATATACTCTTGGTTATTCTTGAAATAAATAATGACATCATCAAGGTATGCAAAAGTTCAGAAATTCAGGACTAGAAACATGGCCTTTATGAGCATATTTTTGATATCCAGTGGTTTTGTGATCTTGAGCCTAAAACTAGGACTACTTCCAGCATACTGAAAAAATCTTTGGGTTGTCTACTTTGCAAGGGAATTCTTTGACTATAACCTGAAACATCATCTTGCAAAAACATATGGTTAAAAGCACCTTTTATCAGGATATCATGGTCTTGAGTAGGAAGAATAAAATTTCTGTTATAGTGATGTGCATTAGTTTTTCTAAAATCAAAACAGACCCTATGACTAGCTATTTTATCTCTGATTATTACTGATTGGTTCATATTGTTATATTTCCTTTTGTCGAAGTTGTTTCTTGAAGGAATGGTAGTGGCATAGTGTTTTCCCCTGTTTTCCTTGTATGAAATGGTATTCTGCATGAGATTTCTAATTCTAGCATTTCTAAGTTTTTGGTGAAAAGACAGAATATGGGCCAATTCAAGTAACTCAGGTATGTTCGGACTGCAGCTATCATCTTTGCTCATAAGAATTTTATCAAGTATTTTTTCTGGATTTTCAGCTGTTATGGCTACGATCAAAGTTTCATTTGTAGTGGAAGAGTTATGTGATGGTAATTCTTTGAGGGATGGTAGAAACATTAAACTTCCCTGCTCCCGAGTTCCAAACAGGCTTGTGATATGTAAGTCTTCTAATGCCTTTACCCTAAAAGAGTTTCTGAAGGTCATTGCTGATGTTTGAATGAGGTTTGAGCAATTCGCTTGATAGTACATGATGGTTTGTGCTTCTTGCTCTATTCCTATTTCAGAAGGAACATACTTACTTTCCTCAAGACATAGTTGTTTATGACCATGGTAGTTTTGAGTATCTAGTTCATCATAGAGAACTAGGGGCAACTGATGTGGTGGGTCTAAATTTGCCTCAGTTTCTTCTGATTGTTCTTCAATGTCCTCATCAGTATAGAGAATAAAAGAGTTTAGTTCGGAATGCACGGAATACATTGGAATGTTATCTGGCCTCTCTTGGCTACTGATCATGTATTTCATGTGTGACTCTCGATAGAGTATTCTTATTTGGTCAAACACAGGAATGGTAGCAAAGGACATATCCAGTTGAATATTCCCTTGGAGCTTGGCTCCCCAAGATCTGGATAGAAGCATTCCGTACTTGGGAGGAATTTCTGCCATTACTATGTCCATGATTAGATGTTTTGCAGGCATTTGGGTTAGACTGAAACAAAGGTCTTTGATCAAACCTAGGCATTTGACTCTACTCGAATCAAATGAATACAAGTCTTTGTATGGTCTTGTGATTTCCAGGCCTAGTCTTTCCATTACAACCTTCGGCATAAGATTATGCGAGGCGCCAGAGTCTAGCATGGCATTGTGAAGGATTTGGTCGTGGATATTTAAACTGATGTAAAAGGGAAGAGTGGTTCCCTCTTGGAATTTCCCTTCTACTTTTGGACCAAACAACACTTCAGGGGTGTCATCAGCTAGATTAAGGGTGTTGGCATCACTTCCCATATTCAAGACTTTCAACACTTGGGACTTGTAAGAGTTTTGGGTGATCAGCTCGGTAAGAGGCATGGTGATCTTTATCTTGGCGATCTCGCCCTCAAAGCTAAAAGGCAGCTGAAGTTTGGACATGTTTGTTTCAACTTTTTCAGCCACGACCTTCTCTATGTTTTGAGTTTGTTGGCTTTGTTTCAGGATTTTGTTTACCACAGCCACCTCGGGAACTTTTGTGGAAGTATTAGGAGTATCTGAATCAGGGTTAGTTTGGGTAACTCTATCTTTGTTTTGTTCATTTTTCCCGACTATGATTTTGTTGTTGTTGACTGCTTTCTTAAGGATGGTATCAGGGGTTTTAGCAGTGTCTGAGCTACCTTTATTGGAGTTGTCTTGATTTTTCCTGCTTCTAAGGTCATACTACCTGTGAGCTTCTATTATGGAATTTTGGAAATCTATGGCAGGATCCTCAGGATCTTCATAGTTGGTTTCGTCCTGATTTGGAGAGAAGAATGATTGTTCTTCTTCTGTGAGATACACCTCACTCTCATTATCAAACCCTATGAGGTTCAAATGACTTTCATCAATGGGTTCTGTATCCCTATCATCTTCTTCCACATAATTTTCATTAAATGGTGGCCTAATTTGTTGGTCATTTTCCCTTGGTCTGTTTTGAGGCCGCTCCCTCCTAAAATTTTGGTTCAGGTTTCTATTTGGAGGGTTTGGCTGATTGTCCCTAACATGGGCCTTTTCATTTATCCTTTCCCACATTTTGGCCATGGTTTTGACTAAGTCGTCTATTCTAGGATCTAGGGAAGGAGATGAAGTGGAGACCTTATCTCTATATGTGACTTTTCTTTCTGATCTAGTCCTAGCCCTTTTATCTGCTAAGTCGGCTTCTGCTTTTATGGCTACTTGTTGCATTTCCTCTAGGGTAGGGGGATCCTTGTCTCTTAGCTGATATGTCATGTCTGGATCAAAACCCTCGGGGAATTTTTCCAAGGCTGAGCCAAGTGGGGGTTTGAAGTGAGGTGGGAGGGCATTATACACACTGTTGAACCTAGTGCAGTATCCCTGGACACTTTCCCCGTTCTCCCGTTTTAGATTGTTATATTCTGACAGAATTGGAATGGGGTTCTTTCGGACTTCCCATTTGTTTTTGAAGACTTGACATAGTTCTGGGATGTTGTGGATGCTGTTTGGAGGCAAGCTTTTGAACCATGCCTTGGGTTCTCTGCCCAGGCTTTGGGCGAATATTCTCATTCTGACGGTTTCGTCTTGTACTTCCATGTATTCAAAAGCATCGCTAATCCTACTTACATGCTGTTGAGCTGTGGCAGTCTCTTCTCCGGTAAAGTGTGGGATTTTTTCCTGATATTTATCTGGGAGAGGGGCCAAAGGTAGTGGCAACACCAAAGGTGCGTACGAGGCTGCCATGATGAGAGCTAATGGATGATGTACAAGATGAGTGCTTGTGGGATGGGCTGAGGTGGTTTGAACAATAGTGGTTTGGATAGGTGTGGCAGAAGTACTTGGACTGATGACCTGGTTTTGAGCAGATCTGGGATGGTATGAGCCAAAGTGATGGAGAAGCTAAAAGTCGAGGGGTGTGGAAGGTGAGGTTTCTCTACTAGGACTCTGTGGCAGGTCTAGGGGTTCAAGATCGTCAAAGTTTATCTTACTATGTGACTTGCTTCTAAAAAGAGTTTTTTCTGACTCTAATTCAAAAGGTGAATCTGGTAAGATAGTGAGATGTTCAGTAACTGATCTTGTTTTACGGATGGATCTATCGGTAGCTAGATTGTCAGTTTCGAAAACTTGCCACAAAATCTTCTCTGGGTCATCTACTATGATAGGGGGATTTGGGTCTGGATGGGATCTAGTGTTGATTCTTCGTGAAGCCAGATTTCGGATCTAGAGTTCAGAGAGGTTGATATTGGTGAATGTTTTGGATGGATGGCCTCTCTAAAGTTCTACTAAGGTGAAGGATGGTCAGAAACAAAAGGATGAACTAGTGGAGTCGCCAGGTGGATTTTATGAAAAATATGGTCCACCGCCAATAACTAGGGTAAAGCCAATCTGGAAATATTTTGGGGTTTTTTTGAGTTCTTATGTGCAGCATATGGTTTGTCTAAAGTATTCTAAACTTGTTTCGACACTTTGCTAGGGTGGCGATAACAAAAAGAGTTTACTCTAAATGATCTTATGGACTGCTTTCTTGTTTAAATATCTAATGGACTAAAGAGTCTATAAGAGCTTGCTAGACTGTAATGTACTCAGTAAGTCCCACCATCTCCCACTATGTTAGTGAGCGATGGGATAGGTTAATCGGATAGTAACCTAGAGTTCGGTAAAATAGTAAGGTCTACTAGAGGCTAGTGGATTCGCCAGGTGGAACTTGGTTGTTTTGAGATGTATGTGTATGGTCCACCACCAGTACTAACAAAAACCAATATATGGGAGTTTTTTGGTGTTTTCTAAGTTTTATGTATTTCTAAGGTTTGGAAGAGTTTCCTATAACTGACTCATCATTTTGCTAAGATGGTGAAGGAGATATTTTCTACTCTTCGGATAACACTTAAGTTTTCTAAGTTTGAATGAGACTTCGAGAGTTACTAAGGAGTACTTAGATTGTCACTAACTCGGAAGGTCCCACCGTGATCGCCATTATGTTAGGGAGCGGTGGGATAAGTCAATCAGATAGTGTTCTTAAGGCTACTAGGATGTTTAGGGAATCTAAGTTTGTTTATCACTCAGAGTCCCACCGTGATCGCCATTATGTTAGTGGCGATGAGGTGGCTCACTGGTAGGTATTCTTGAAAATAAGGGACTTTTGGAGTTCTAAGGTGTCCTTAGATTGTCATTAACTCAAAGTCCCACCGTGATCGCCATTATGATAGTGTCCCGTGATTTGGTTGATTGGTAAACCAAATGATAGTGTAACATCAAACCAAGCTTTGGAGCCCAAGAACCTAGCCTTCTTGGACTCAGAGAGGGCTCTCTCTATATGTGTAAGGGATATCTGTGTGTTTGCTTATTGTGTTCTGATTTTAGTCTAGTTATGAAGTAGGTTTTTTGGTTTTTTTTTTTAAAGTTGTGAGGGATGAAACTGATCAAAGATACGAGATAGGTAAAAAGATGTTAGATCAACTGGGCTATGGGGTCGAAAAGGTCAAGAAAGCTATCAGACGGTGATACAAGGCTGTTGAAGGGCCGATTTGATTCAAGGTAGAAAGGATCTTTGGGCAAAATGGAGTAAATGGATATCAAGTTTGTGAACAACAAAGAGTTTCAAGCATAACTAGTTTAATAGCAGACATAAACATGGTAGGGCAAACCATTAATCATGCAAAATGTAACTGTAAGCTAATCAATACATAGAAATAAACATTCAAGCCATGCATAGAGGTATATTACCCTCTAACTTTGGGAAATGGCTTTCAGACTTTGGGGAAAACACTTAAGAAAGACAAACAACTTAACTTACTATGCCGGAACGCCTCAACACATTACTTCAAGTTATTGGGCACTATGAAAACAAGATTGGCATAGATTTAGACAAAGGGCTAGATCGGAACTAGGCCTCCTTGGTTCAACAAAATGATAATCTAATCAGTCAAAGAGAAATTTCATGGATGGAACTATAACTAGCCATAGGTAAGCAGGGCGTACCGTAAATCATACTTAGCATGCATAGAACTATGAATGAAACAAGCAACAATATCCTCAAGTTATTAAAGAGCAGTTAAGAATTCTTTAATGTAACTAAGGAAGAAGAAAACAAAGAAGCTATGAAGAAACAAGAAATTTGAGGTGCCTCCATGGGAATGTCTCAAATTTTCTCCCTACTGATCTATAGCAAGCAAGAAACATGTATTCATGGACGTAAACTAGAAGACAACAACAAAGCAAGAGACACTATACCATTCTACCAAGTCATGGAATCCAACAACAATCCTTCTTCATTCATCCAAGAGCATCCAAGAGGCAATCCAAAAGCATAAGACAAGTATTTCTTCCAAAGCTTATATGACCATATATTGCTTCTCTCATCAAGTTCAGCCTTGTTTACAATGAAAGCCTTTGGAATAAATAGGCCAAAGTGAGGAAAACCTCATGGTTCAACTTGCCATCCTATTGGCCTAATCAAAATATCTAATCTTGTCATTGAGGCTTTGCAAAGCCCAAGACACAAAATATCTCATAAAATATCTAAAAAATGCTAAAAAAGGAAAAATAATTGACTTTTTCATCATTTTTCATGTGCAAAAATAGCTAAACGCACATTTGGAAAAAGCAATTTTTAGAGGTTCAAATTTTACACAAATATTCAAAATTTACATCAGCAAAACGTCCCCTGACTTTCCGGCAACATTTGGAAGCCTTCCTGATGTCGAAATGAGGCTCATGATAGCTCGTTAGAAAGCTCTGAGTGTCTACTTTCTGGAACAACTAAAATTTTCTGAATCTGATGCTTGGAAGTCCTCCAAAACTGCACCTGTGTAAAAAAACAAAAAATTACAGTCTGCTGATAGACCGGGCAGAGTGTGCAAAAAGCGAGCATTTTTCGCCATTTTGGGGAAGCAAATGATCTCCAAATGTCATGAAAATCGCTAATTGTGTGCTCCTAAAATTATGGCATCCAATGATACCATTCTCCTCCTTTGATGAATCCTCAAAATGAAATGGCGAATTTCATGAGTTTTGACCAAAAACTCAAATATGCCAAAAAACCAAAGTATGTCAAAATTTGCCCAAAATTGGTGTGTATGACCCTGAAGGGTCCTTGGCAACATGTTCTGAAGCAGTGGCCAAAATCTCAAGTCTTGATGTGTCTTTCTTCCCTTTCTGTTTCGTGCGCTTCCCTTTAGCCTCCTTTAGCTTTTCTTGGGCAGCCTTTAACTTGCGCCGGGAAAACTGATTTAGCTTTTGGTAATGCTTCGTCATCCTCCTTTGAAGCTCTAGATCCCTATTTTACCTTTCCAACTTCTTCTCCAAATGGTCATTCACTCTCTCAAGCCACACCTCCTTATTTTTTTCTATCTCCTATTCAAACAATGCAGTGAGGGGAGTGGATTGGAGAAGGGCTTGCTCCTCTTCCTTTTGTCTTTCAAGGGCTCTTTTAAGCCCTACGGTTCTAGGCCTTTTTTGCCTAGGCTGGTATTCTTCTTCACTTTCACCAAAATCGCCTATGAGCTCATCTATCCTTGCTTGGGCTTTAGCGGCCTCTTTATTTTACTTGGTCGCTCGTGTCTCATAGACAGCCATATGGACACTCATTTGCCTATTTTGGACCTGTAGGAATTGATTGAAATTCCTTGCCCGATGAAGGTCATCCTTCAATGCATCAATTTGGCCCTCTCTATGGATTAAGAGGTTTTCTAGAATCTGGGCGTCATTATCATTGTTGTCGCTTTGGATTGGGATGACATCTAATGCACTCCCATGCTCATGACCTTCTCCTACCTTGCCTTTCCCTTTGCTTTGGAAAGCTATTCTTGCGCTCTTCCTCCTAGGAAATTCAATGATAGGCTTATTCAACAACTTTCCTTTGCTACGGAGAGCTCTTGTCACATTTGGAGTGAAAACCTCAGGCACTCTCTTTCTTGTTGTCCTGGGCTTGGCCTTTTTAGGAGAGGAAGGCATGATTCCTTTACCTTTGTCATCTTGCTTGTCATCTCCTTGAATTTTCTTTTCTTCTTGAGGCTGTTGTGTATCTTGAGGAGGCTGTTGTGTGTCTTCTTTAGGCTACCCCTACTCCTCAATATCATGTTGTTGCTCTGCCTCACTTTCCTGTTGTCCTTGGTCATCAAGATCATGCTGCTGCTCTGTCTCAATTTCCTGCTCATTTTGTTGTTCAAGATGCTGCCCTTGATCATCATCCTTATGCTGCTGCTCAAACTGCTGCTCTTCCTCTTCTTGCTATTGTTCATCACCACTGAGTTGCTGCTGTTCAACACTCTCCTCCTCTTGTTCCTGCTACTGCTCACCTTCACCACTGTCATGCTATTGCCCCTCATCTTCAATTTGTTGCTCTTCATCTTTTTCTTCATGCTCACGTCCTTCCTCCTCTTGCTGGCCACTTCCCTCTCCTTCTCCATCCTCTTTTGCTTGTTCTGTAGTGAATTTGAGCTTTCTAGGAGTAGGTCTGCTAGAGGAAGGCGAGGGGCGATGAGTAGGAGATGTAGGGGATGTATGGACTGGAGGGACAGTGGAGAAATCCGGGTGACTGATGAAAACATCCCAAGAAACCTCTCTCTTCTCAAGCTGGTGAAGGATGATGATTTTGATGAGAGAGTGATGGAATAGAGAGGCTATTTGCTGTGATGGAGGCTTCTTCTGGACAGAGGAGCTCATTTTCTCAATGCTTTTGTACAAGAAGAAAGGAAGGTTCTTGTGAAATGCATCAACAGTCGGATGTGATATGCATAAACTCGGGAGAATCTCCCCTCACAAGTGAAATACTTCATGATAATCTTCATAAGGGGCACATAGCTGGCTAAGAGATAAGAGAAAGGGAAAATAGCAGGACATGATTCTCTGTGCTCAGGCTTGAGGAAGGGTTTGTAGTCATCCAAGTCCAAATAGCTTTTTTTGAACCATTTCTCTCCAATGTAGGGAATTTTAGTAGCCTTGGATATGGATCTCGGGGAGAACTTGAAATCAAGGCCTGCCAATTGAAAATTTTTGTCTCTGAACCTCAAGGCGCACAGATGTGTTAAAGGAGAGAAACTTTTTGCTTCTTGTACCCTTTGGCAAAAATCAAAGCACCCCACCTCATGGAAATTGAATAATATTGATGGGTGTGCATTGACCTCTTCGGTGGAAATAGGCTCATACCTCTTGTGCAACCCACTCCTGCTATCTTGCCTGGGAGGCATCTTGATCTAGATGCGCTCTTGAAACACCAAACTGCCTCAAAGTTTTTTGAAATGTGTTTTTAAACAAAACTCTGTCTCAGCCTGTCAACTTACTGTTTGATCAAGCAACGATGGTTTCAAATGTAGTGTGAAATGCCCTTTTAACACACAATTCTTTGCCCTTTCCAAAACAATGCTTTCCACTTGGTATGCAACTCAACAAGTAAACTTCAAGAACAAAAACACAGTCAATAAAGATACACAGTCAAAGTGACTTTTTTTTGTGTTTTGTGGTAAGGTCACCTTGCCTTTTGGTGTTTTGAGGACAACAGTATAACCTTGTCTTTTATACTAACGCAAAACCACAATCTTCTGAGTCCAAGACATTGCTTTCTTCTTTGTAGGCCACTTCACCAGTAGATTAAACAATATGAAGACAGTCAATAAAAAAGGCATCTACACAGTCAAAGGTTACTGTGTTTATAAGGTAAGGTGACAGATCTTGTAATGTTTGGTGTGAGCTTAAAGACCTGTAGCATTCAACAACAAAAATCCTCTTCAAACAAAACACTGTACTCTTTATACTCCACTGTTCCTCATATCCATTTTGACAACACCTTCGAATGCAAATGGTAGCTTACTCACTGACTCTGCTTTATGGAACTGAAGGCCAAACACTGTTTTTTGTCTTTTTAACATACAAAGGAGACTTTTGAAAGGTCAAAATGCTCATCTAATGATCACTGTGTTTGAAGACTGACCTACTGTTTCACCCTTTAAAACCCTGTGCTCCTTCCTTCAAAACTGCTCCACTTTTCCACTTGTTTTGAGAGTGGTTTAATGTCTTTTTTTATCAACAGAACTCACAAGTTTTAATGTTTCACTTCTAGCCAACGGAAACACAGCAAATTTCGTTTTCACACAAAACTCAAAACTGTGGTTTAGATTGTGATTTTTAACCCTTTTGCACCACTTAACAGTTTTTGAAAAACCTAAGGGAGGCACATAGAAATACCTTGAGACTTGATGATGGCGTTGTTTGAAAGCTTTGGGCAACCTCCAGAACTATTTTGAGGGCGTTTGGACCAGTTAAGTGTGCGCGGCACATTTGTAATGAAGAGCGCCACGCAAAGTTTGGCTGCTGGGTCACTGTCAGGCCGACAAGACCAAAAGCTACAGGCGCGTCGCGCGGTAGTTCAACCCTGTGTAATTTGTGTGTCTGAGCGTGCCGCGCGATCCTACAGGTGCCCCGCGTGGTGAAAAAGCTTGAAAAACTTGTGAATTTTTTCAAAAATTCTTATTTGACTCAGTTTACTAGCAAAAGAGGGATCGTTCTTTGTTTTGAAATGCCAAACAAGTGGGGGCAACGGTCTCTTTGTTCCTTTAAATGCAAACAAAACAAAAAACCCTTTGGCTTATACTTGTAATGGTTTTTGAAATTTTTGCTCTTTGAAAAAATACCTTGTTTTGCTTTTGAAAACCCAAATAGTTTTAACTGCGCTATGAGGGGCCCATTTTTTGAATAATGTTGGCAAAAGGATGCATGATTTTAACAGCCTTACAGGACTTAACCCATTCACTCATACAAATTCTTAAGAGGTCAAACTCTTTTCACTAGATTTACAGATTTGAAAAGTAACTTTCTGCAACTGCTGACCCTTTCCTGTCCTTTTCAAAATGTAACATTTGCTCAACAATACACCAATGATTTATGGAGCACCTTTGCCATCCTGCAAGGAGATAGATTTAACCCTTTTGACTTTGAATTTCAAAGTTTCTATTCTAGCTGCTTTAAAGGTGACAAGGCCCTATTGTGAAAATGATCTGACTGTCAGGTGTCTTTTAAACTCATTTTCTGACTGTGGGTGCAAAATTCAGTTGCATTTACTCAGGCTTTTCCACCTTTTTCCATTAAAAGGGGATTTATTTAACACCTCTCTCTTTACTCAAATTGAATTGATATGGTACCTTTGACCTTTTTATAAGGAACATGCCTATATTTTTTTTGAAATTTTCTCCAGAATCTGAAAACATGCCAAAGTCCTTCTTGCATTTTATGAACAACTGTGTCTAGCTGCAATACCTCTTGGGGAACTGAGCTCAGATTTCCTTCTGTCCACTATGATAAATAATTTTAAAGACATTCATTTGTGAGTAGGAAGATCAGTACTCTTTGAAAAACAACTACCATTTCTTTTGCCCGTGCAATGACCCATCTCATCAACCACTCTTCAATTTTATTTTGTTTGAGCTGCAGACTGTCTTTTGAAAGAAATCCTATTAAGAGACAAGTTTAACCCCTTGGATTGCAGTGGTACCCCTACTTTCCTTCTTGGTTTTTACATTGTTTCTCTGTTTCAACTATCTCTTACTGTTCTTACCACTCATCTTTTGATCAGTCAAACCTTGAAATCAGTTACTGCCTTGGCCCTCTGCTTGTGAATGAAGGAGGCCTTTCTTAACAACATGTCTGATGTTATTTCAACCTCTGTCTTAATATGCTGAAGAATTTTTAATGAGCATGCTTGAAAAGGGTTTCTCTTATACATGATGGCAGGCAAACAAACTTTGAAAAACACTACTGCTTTTACCTCTGCCTTCATTCATCACTTTACTTCAAAGAACCATAGTCACTGTCTCACTGTTTATTAAAACAAATCTTGTCTTACAGTCAGTTGCAACTTTTAAAATCAAACTTTGGCCATCGCCCTCTGCTTATAGATGAAGGAGGCGCTTTCAAAAACCCTCTGCTTATAGATGAAGGAGGTTCTTTGGTTTTCAAACCCTCTACTTATAAATGAAGGAGGTTCTTAGTCATGTCATATCAACAGCCTCTTGACAATGTTTTTTTTCTTTCACTATCCTTTCAGGCTTTGAATGTGGTTGCAAGGGATTGATGAGAAACTCTTTGCTCTGTAGCTGCATCCTAGGCTCAAGATCACATTGAGAAACAGTTGTCTTCTCATGTGGAGCTTAAAATTGTCTTTTGAGATGCTGGTATGTTTCTGTCCTTGAAAGATCCATCAAACATTGTAAAACACCTAAAATCAGCTTGACTTATGGTCTATGTATTGCTGAGACTTAAGGGTGTATTAGTGGCGCGACCTAGGGTGATAACCAACTTTATTAGCAGAGTGGGAGGTCTGTTATGACTAGTCTATTAGCTGATGGAGGTTTTTGGCTCTTGGATAGTTTTCCCAGGGAGAAATGCCTTAGAGCGCCACTTCCTAACTTAGGGGAGACTATTTGAATAGATTTGGATTGTCTATTTAGAGCTGATGGGTAGACTGAAAAGGTAGGAGGGAAAAAAAGTTTTATAGGTGTTTTCCCAACTAGAAAATTTGACAAATTTTTAGATCGGCTGTTGGAAAAATTGGTTGTTACAACTAGTCATCACCACCAGGTAAAAAATACTGATGACTAACAAAAGTTTTAAAACACTATATAATATATATTAACCCACCCGCATATGTTTTATTAAAAACACTTCACAAAGATTTTAAATACAAATATTAATCCCTGCCTGTACCATGACTAAAAAATTTCATATATGTTTTATACCATTTACCCCTCGGCTATATTATAAAGGTTTAAACGTATTTTAACCCTTCCGCTACATATAACCAAGCCTGGTCCCACATATTGTTTCAATGCAACTTCCATTCACATCCAAATCTTAGATATAACAGTCAAAAGTTGAAATCGCACAGAATAGAAGCATGATACCCCAAACGCCAAAGCCACGTGAAATGGGTGGTTTCGCCCATTCCGCTCTCCTACATGTGCCCTTTAGCCATTGGATCACGTGGGTTTAGTTTAATACCACTTACCACTAGAAACCTGCGCGATAACCATCGGTTTCCTATTCCGTTGAAAATTCAAACCGCCCTCCCGCCTGATGCTACTTACATTCAATGCTGATCAATGCAACTGTAATGTTTTAATTAAACCTTTGGTAAGGCATTTATCCATTTATTTGTGCATTTTAAACCTACTGTTGTGCCTCCCCGACTATAAAGAAACACAGTTAAAGCCCCTTGTTTGCCATTTTCATGCCCGAAACCTACAATATTTTCCCCGTGACCTTGGAAGATTGTCAAAGAGCTGCACATTGCTCCAGAAAAGCTACAGAAGCCATCAACTTATTCAAAAAACCTAAGAAATTGTTCCAAAACCCGATACCTACATATTACAGGTATTTTCCTAAAAAAATTGAACCTACAATCGATTTAAAGCCTTAAAAAGAACAAACACTCTCGGAGTTCAAGAAATCTATTAAAATAAACTGTTAAAAAGCCCCAAAAACAGACCAAACTATGGAAAATTCTTCCGAGAAACCCTTTTTCTCTACAGTGCGCTATTTTGAGGAAATTTGTAAGTTTTCACAGTTTAATCATCTATCTCAAGCTTAAGTCAAACCATAAAACCTTTGTAGGTCCCAAGCCTCTTTAACCCTTTTTCAAAAGAGTTTTTGGCCTAATTTCCCATTAAAATACTCAGGAAACCCTTGTTTCTTGTTTTAAACCAGTTAAAAGCCTATAAAACTCTTTCACAGACTTAATTTGGAAAGAAAACCCAAAGAAAAGCTATAATTTGCCAAATTTGTCCAAGAAATCCTCTGCTAAAGTAAATCACTTCTGCAAACTGTCTAAACTTGCAGAAGTAGACCAAAAATGCCTAAGAAGCAGAGTACAAGCAATCATAATGGTTCCAAAGTGTCAAAATCAAATCCAGTACTGTGACCACTTAAAGCCATTATCACCTCCCTGCAGCTAGGGTTTCATTAACAATTATTTTATTTTGCAGGTCATTATCAAAAGGATAATTTGGATAAAACAATCTAAATACTAGTTAAAGATATGTTTTACTCCAAGAACTTACAAGGAAATAAATTCAAAGGATTTTCCTTAAAAGATTCCAGGCATCAGAGTTAAAGAACAGTCATCCTGTGAAAGATAAAAGAGAATTTTAATGTAAAGATTAAAACAGGGCATTCATAATAGTCAGGGTAAAAGGAAGAACTCACAGTAAGTTTAAAGTTCAAAGTAAAGTAAGAATTCACAGTGACAGTGAAAATAAAACAATCAAAGAGCATCAAAGTTAAAGTGTATCAGATGAAAGTCAAAGTGAAAGTCAAATCAGACAAAGTTACAGAGCAGTCAAGGTAAACAGTAAAAGTAAATATAGAGGAATTAAATGGTAAATAAAGATGAAAATATTTTCAACAACAGCGAAGTTTATCCAAAGTGAAAGTAAAAATAGTTAAAAGAACAGTAAGGTTAAAAGATGAAAACAGAGCAAGAAGGGACATTTTTGTAGAAATTTCATGTTTAAGTCATAGTTTTGCAGAAACTATTGTGGACAATCCAAGATGAATTTTGAAAACCTAAAAGAGGTTTATGTTCCTAATATTTCAAACTACAGAAACCTCTCTCATGTTTCTAACATCCATTATGGGTTTGGAAATATTAAACAATAGTTTAAAGCACTTTTTGTAGAAAATTCCTGTTAAGTCATCATTTTGCAGAGAAGATTGTGGCCAATAAGAAATACATCTTACAAAACTGAAGGAGGTTTTCGTTCCTAAGAGACCCATCTACAAAAATGTATCTCACATTTTGCACAGGTATTACAGAATGAGAGATACATGCACATATTTACAGCCTATTTTTCAAACTCTGGAAAACTCTGTTTTACACATATACAGAGCGTATTGTGAACAACTTGAGCATAATTTTATGGAGCTGAGAGAGGTTTATCTCAACAACATATTTATCTACAATAACCTCTTTCACGTTTTACATATCTATTTCGAATTGAGAAATAAAAAGGTATCGTTGGACCCCAAGTTTGCATAATTGCTGGAGCAGAATGCACAAAGAAAGGAGACAGTTAGTGACTTGGATGCCTCATCATCAACTAAGAGTTGAGATCAAATTAGAATTCTCCTCTTTGTCATCACCTATCCATAAAAAATAGTTCCAAATATATGCATCATTTTTTAGTGTCCTTTACTTAAGTTCTATTTATGTATAGCGGTTAGAGATATTTGTAAATCAATCTTGATATTTCTTCAAGATATTCTAGTTTAGAATTTGTATAAATACTTCACTCTTTGAAGTATTTTGGTGGAATAAAATTGTTTGAGATTACTATAGATTTTTTCATTGGCTTGATGGCTTTGGATTTCGATTTTGAGCAGCAGAATGGATCACCTTTTTGGCATCATACTTCAGAATCCCTGTGATAAGATATCTGGAGTGAAGTACTCTCTTTAAACTTGTCATTGTTATCTTCTTTTGTTTCATGCATACATCTGTGTTTTAATTCTAAATCTGAATGTATAAATAGGAGTATTACTACAGTACATGTTAATAGCACCATGTTTTTAACTAGTTATCATTTCTTTGTTTTCTTCTGATTTCCGGTGCAGGGAATTCTTAATTGCTCCCTCTCCCGTTTGACCTCTATCTTCTACTTCCCTTTTCCGGATCAAAGGATCCTTAAGTGCCCTTTATCTCAATCATACCATCTCAAAAATCATTTTTCCCAAGATCTCCAAGGGTTATCTACCTTGCCCTGTAGACATTTTACCTTTTCGGCTTTGATCCCAGTTCTGTTAGCTCGACTTAGACTCCATAGCCCAATGGAAAAGTAGATTTCCCTCTATCTAACCCTCCAAGTGAAATTTTCCCACCAAATCCAACAAAACCAAACCAAATTTCACTTTCATAACTAGCCTAATATTCACAAATTAAAACAAAGTTAAACTTTAAATAGAGAGCCCTCTTTGAACCCTAGGAAGGCTAGATCCTAGAGTTTGAAGTAGGCTTGTGGTTACCTCGATGAGTTCTCTCTTGAACCTGGAGAAATTACTGAATGATAACATAATGGAGACCATAATGGGGAAGACTATCATTTTCTTCAGAAATATTTTACAGGTTCAGATCTGATCTATGATGGTGGAAAGTCATTAGAGACACAAAGGTTAAAATCATCCACCCGGCGACTCCAAATCAATTTCACTATCAAGACTCCACTAGAGGAATGAAACTGAAAGAACAATATGGAAAGATCGGGCTTTCAACTTGGATCTTAATCCAAGACATTATGTTCTTTCTCATTAAGAAAGTTTTTCAATGTATATTGTATTTTATAGAAGGATGTAGGTTGGTTGTATAGATACAATGGCCCTTATTTATGACTAATTTACAAGATGACCCAAGAATACAACGCAGGTATGCTCCCATGAGTAGAGATCACATACCCGGATTTCCACACAAACTACCAAAGGTAAATTGGATGAAAATCTTCCTGTATTTCAAGATGAGAATATTGATGATCCTTTATTACATCTCATTAAATTTCATATACACTCATGGAGATTGAAGGGTGATTGGCATGAGGATTTCCTCATAAATCTATTCATGGAAACCTTAGAAGGACAAGCAAGGGAATGGTATGAAGCTCTCAAACCTGCTAGTTTATTTTCTTTAAAGGATTTTCATAAGGTATTTTATGAGCATTACAAAGAATATTTTCCATCTTTATCATTAGCTGAAAATTGTTGTGATCAAGCTGAAGATCTCATACATTACCTTAAAAATATTGATGAATATTTAGGAAATTGTCATCCTGAAGATTTATTAAAAGAAGTCCATAACTTTCATTCTCAAGTTAAGTGTCATGATAATCAAGAGGAGTTAATCAAAGACCAAATAGGTCAAGAGATGATGCAAGATCCACAAAGCCCCTCTGTAATAACAAATGATGTTTCATATAATGTTTTGAATGAAGTTAAAGAAAATATTCAACCTCATGATCAGCTTTTACATAAAAGAGAAAACAATTGTTATTCAAAGCTAAAAATTCAAAGATTCCCACCCACCCTCACTGAATAAGAAATCAATTTGCTTCTAAACATGCAACCATATTCAAAATATTTACATAATGAATAAATTGTTTCTACTTATTCTAATGTTGATGTATTTACTAAAGTTTTTTTCCATGAAGAGATAGAAGAACAGGTTGATGCTGATGTTGTTCTACCTTCCTAGAAAGGCCCATTGCCTGATAGCACTCCTTTTGATCAAAATGATGACCTTCAAATAGAATGCAACCAATCTAATCAAGATATATCAGGATTACTGGAAAATCAATCTTCTAATCTAATGTGTATAATTGATGAAATTCCTTCTTCTAAAGATTTGCCTAAGTATGATTAGTATGACGATAATTATGTTCTCCAAATTCAAGATAGCTTCACAGAGCAATCACTAGCTAGATTGTGGGATGAGGAAGTTCAATTTCAGTAGCTCAAATACGGTGATCAAACAATACACATAAAATATGGGAGTGAAGAAGAAAGTTCAGAAATTTTGAAAGAAAGTTCTATACCATTATGCTCTAAAGCATTTCAGTTTTTAAAGGATGAACAACCCCTAGAAATCTATGAAGTTCCATTAAAACCCATATATAAATTCCAGCAATCTTTCAAAGTTGTTCATGATCCAATAGCAGATATGTTGGATAATGAATGCATTCAAAGTCTTTCTCCATTTATTGACTATGAGCTTCAAGATCAAGATGATAAAAGTTTCCTCAAACAAACATTTTCATCAGTAGGAATATCAACACAAAGTTTATTTGAAAGTTTGCAGGGAGATAAAGATGAAAATAACATTACAGTTTCATGGCATGGAGGTCATCCAGAATAGATATACAGTCATTTATATCAGTTAAACATTGGTGTATATACCTTGGAAGATCCTTTTGAAAAGTTTCTAGAGTCAACAAAGGAAAGCAAGTATTTCTTTATTCTCTCATTTTTTGACAAGTTTCTAATAGGTTACAAAATTACAGTTTTGACAATCAATAAGCACATGCAAAAAAATCTATCAAAGTACATAATGCTTGAATGGTTGCATTGACTATTTCATTTTACCTAACCAGCAGTTGGACAACTGATTAGAGTAGGTAGGTAGGATTTCAGCTTATTTCAGTTTTCAGTTTTCAGCCAAGGAAAAGGCCCTAAGACATTGATGATTTAATAGTTCAGTTTGAAAGTTGCAGCACCTTTAAGTCTCAGATCAAATTTTAGTTTGCAGAAAAGGGTGTAAATTTAGTTCAAGAGTTTCATCACAGAGATTTTAGAACAAAGCAAATGCATGTTTGGGATTGGCTCAAAGGATCAGACTACTAGTCGACAGTGTTCTTGACATCTCACAAGGAGATGCCATCCCCATGTGAAGCTGCTGTTAGGGTCCTATAAATATAGGATTCATAATTTTTTAATTGAATTTGATAGTCTTGTAAATATGTACATACCTTGATTTTTGCAAGTTGTTTTCCCATATTTTGAAAAAATAATAAAAAATCCAAAAAGAGGGTAAAAAGTCCTAAAAGAAAGATCAAAGGACTTAGAAAAATATAGACCCCAAAAGAAAAAAGAGATAGAAATAAGATCTGAAAGTGAGCACTTCCAAATTTCACTACTTTTACTATTTACTACAAGAATAATGATTATGTGCAGAGTGTCAATAAATTCCATAATCCATGATCAGTTAAACAGTTTAATCTTAACTTTTCATGCTTTCAATTTCATGTTTTAGATAGTGAATAAAGATTTGTCAAACATTTTAAACTTGAAAAATCAGTAGATAGGTAGAGAATAATGAGGAGCTCAACAGTCTAATCTAAGCCCTCGGATGAAATAAGGTAGATTTAGATTAGTTTTATGCTTTGAAAGAAAATGTTTTAAGGACGTTGCAAGCCTAAATGCACCTGCAAAATGAAGAAAAAAATGTTAGAAATAAAATTGGGTAGGTAGAAAGCAGTGGAGCAATCATGTAAATAAAACATCATCAGGCAGAATCACTAATTTCCCCTCCCCCTATAAGTATTCAGTATTTTAAGCTATCAGTCAAATAGGCTCAGAGAATTTCCTAGACTTTTGTTGGGACCAGACTCAAGGCTCGATGACTGGTTAGTTAAAAATATTGAGTTCTATGTTAAACCCACATTTATCATCATTAACCCTTCATTCATACATTAAAACCCCGTTTTCCTAAGTAAAGGCACATTCTTACCTAGTAAAATTGTAACCCTAAAATAATTAACTTCATTCCTTCAAAAGCATTCATAAAACCCCAAAAATACAATTTGTCCTAAGTTAAAGTGTAAAATATTAAAAAAGACAACACTTCTTTGCTTTGTCTATCATATACACTTTACTTGGAGATAAAATTTGTTTATATTACATTTCACTACCCTTTCATATTAAATTTTAACATATTTTTATTAAATCCCTAAGAAGTACCCTCCCGTATTTATTAATTCCTTATATCTAAATACCACAAAAAACCCACTATTATAACATTTAGACCAAAGTCTATTATCCCATGTGCGCAAATAAAAACCCCAAATTATGATGCCCTTTGGTCTAAAAACTATCATTATTCATGTATTCCGCCCCTATGGTCTTTAAACCATCGAAAAAGGTTTAAAATGCTATATAATATATATTAACCCACCCACATATGTTTTATTAAAAACATTTCACAAAGGTTTTAAATACAAATATTAATCCCCGCCTATACCATGACTAAAACATTTCATATATGTTTTATACCATTTACCCCTCAGCTATATTATAAATTTTTAAATGTATTTTAACCCTTCCGCTACATATAACCAAGCCTAGTCCTGCATATCGTTTCAATGCAACTTCTGAAGCAATCCTGACCGTTCGCACCCAAATCTTAGATCTAACAGTCAGAAGTCGAAATCGCATAGAATAGAAGCATGATCCCCCAAATGCCAAAGCCGCGTGAAACGGGTGGTTTCGCCCATTCTACTCTCCTACACGTGCCCTTCAGCCATTGGATCATGTGGGTTTAGTTTAAAACCGCTTACCACTAGAAACCTGCACGATAACCACCGGTTTCCTATTCTATTGAAAATTCAAACCGCCCTCCCGCCTGATGTGAGTTACATTAAATGCTGATCAATGCAACTGTAATGTTTTAATAAAACCTTTGGTAAGGCATTTATCCATTTATTTGCGCATTTTAAACCTACTGCTATGCCTCCCCGACTGTAAAGAAACCCAGTTAAAGCCCCTTGTTTGCCATTTTCATGCCCGAAACATGCAATATTTTCCCCGTGACCTTGGAAGATTTTCGAAGAGCTGCACATTGCTCCAAAAAAGCTACAGAATCCATCAACTTATTCAAAAAACCTCAGAAATTGTTCCAAAACCCGATACTTGCATATTACAAGTATTTTTCTAAAAAATTTGAACCTACAATCGATTTAAAGCCTCAAAAAGAAAAAAAACTCTCGAAGTTCAAGAAATATACTAAAATAAACTGTTAAAAAGCCCCAAAAATAGAACAAACTCTGGCAAATTCTACCCAAAAACCCTGTTTCTTTGTTGTGCACTATTTTGAGGAATTTTGTAAGTTTTCATAGTTTAATCATCTATTTCAAGCTTAAGTCAAACCAGGAAACCTCTGCAGGTATCCCAAGCCTCTTTGACCCTTTTTCAAAAGATTTTTTGGCCTATTTTTCCATTAAAATACTCAAGAAACCCTTGTTTCTTGTTTTAAACCAGTTAAAAGCCTATAAAACTCTTTCACAGACTTAATTTGGAAAGAAAACCCAAAGAAAATCTATACTTTGCCAAATTTATCCAAGAAATCCTCTGCTAAAGCAAATCACTTCTGCAAACTGTCTAAACTTGCAGAAGTAGACCAAAAATTCCTAAGAAGCAGAGTACAAGAAATCCTGATGGTTCCAAAGTGTCAAAATCAAATCGAATACAGTGACCACTTAAAGCCATTATCACCTCCCTGCAGCCAGGGTTTCATTAACAATTATTTTGTTTTACAGGTCATTAGCAAAATGAGAATTTGGATAAAACAATATAAATACTATTTAAAGATATGTTTTAATCCAAGAACTTACAAGGAAATCAATTCAAAGGATTTTCCTTAAAATATTCCAGGCATCAGAGTTAAAGAACAGTCATCCTGTGAAAGATAAAAGAGAATTTTAATGTAAAGATTAAAACAGGGCATTCATCATAGTTAGGGTAAAAGGAAGAACTCACAGTAAAGTTTAAAGTTCAAATTAAAGTAAGAATTCACAGTTTCAGTGAAAATAAAACAGTCAAAGAGCATCAAAGTTGAAGTGTATCAAATGAAAGTCAGAGTGAAAGTCAAATCAAACAAAGTTACAGAGCAGTCAAGGTAAACAGTAAAAGTAAATACAGAGGAATTAAATGGTAAATAAAGAAGAAAATACTTTAAAAAATAATTTAAGTTTACCCAAAGTGAAAGTAAAAACAGTTAAAAGAATAGTAAGGTTAAAAGATGAAAACAGAGCAAGAAGGGACATTTTTGCAGAAATTTCATGTTTAAGTCATAGTTTTGCAGAATCTATTGTGGACAATCCAAGATGAATTTTTCAAAACTAAAGGAGGTTTATGTTCCTAATATTTCCAACTACAGAAACCTCTCTCACTTTTCTAACATCCATTATGGGTTTGGAAATATTAAACAATAGTTGAAAGAAATTTTTGCAGAAAATGCCTGTTAAGTCATCCTTTTACAGAGAATATTTTTTCCAATAAGAAATACATCTTACAAAACTGAATGAGGTTTTTGTTCCTAAGAGAACCTTCTACAAAATCCTATCTCATGTTTTTCACAAGTATTATAGAATGATAGATACATGCACATATTTATAGACTATTTTTCAGACTGTGGAAAACTATGTTTTACACATATGTTTGTAGAGCCTATTGTGAACAGCTGGAGCATAATTTTAGGGAACTGAGAGAGTTTTATCTCAACAACATATTTATCTACAATAACCTCTTTCATGTTTTACATATATATTTCGGATTGAGAAATAAAAATGTATCATTGGACCCCAAGTTTGCATAATTGCTGGAGCAGAATGCACAAAGAAAGGAGACAATTAGCGACTTGGATGCCTCACCATCAACTAAGAGTTGAGACAAAATTCGAATTCTCCTCTTTGTCATCACCTATCGATAAAAAATAGTGCCAAATAGATGCATTAGTTTTGAGTGTCCTTTACTTAAGTTCTATTTATGTAAAAAAGTTGGAGATATTTGTAAACCAATCTTGATATTTTTTCAAGATATTCTAATTTAGAATTTGTATAATTACTTAACTCTTTGAAGTATTTTGGTGGAATAAAATTTATGGAGATTACTATAGATTTTTTCATTGACTTGAAGGCTTTGGATTTCGATTTTGAGTAGCAGATTGGATCACCTTTTTGGCGTCATGCTTCAGGATCCCTGTGATAAGCTATCTAGAGTGAAGTACTCTCTTTAAACTTGTCATTGTTATCTTATTTTGTTTCATGCATACATCTGTGTTTTAATTTTAAATCTGAATGTATAACTAGGAGTATTACTACAGGACATGTTAATAGCACCCTGTTTTTAACTAGTTATCATTTCTTTGTTTTCTTCTGATTTCTGGTGCAGGGAATTATTAATTTATCCCTCTCCCGTTTGACCTCTATATTCTACTTCCCTTTTCCGGATCAAAGGATCCTTAAGTGCCCTTTATCCGAATCATACCATCTCAAAAATCATTTTTCCCAAGATCTCCAAGAGTTATCTACCTTGCCCTACAGACATTTGACCTTTTAGGCTTTGATCCCAGTTCTGTTAGCTTGACTTAGACTCCATAGCCCAATGGACAAGTAGATTTCCCTCTATCTAACCCTCCAAGTGAAATTTTCCCACCAAATCCAACAAAACCAAACCAAAATTGCACTTTCATAACTAGCCTAATATTCACAAATTAAAACAAAGTTAAACTTTAAAGAGAGAGCCCTCTCTGAACCCTAGGAAGGCTAGATCCTAGAGTTTGAAGTAGGTTTGTGGTTACCTCGATGAGTTCTCTCTTGAACCTGGATAAATTACTGAGTGATAACAGAAAGCATGTAAAAATGATTTCTAAAGATGTAATTTTGATTTCAAGTGTGAGTTTCGTTCTGAAATGTAATTTATTTTAAAAAAAGAGAGATGTAATTTTATTTTATTTTATGTAATTTTATGTTCATTATATGTAATAAGTACTCAGTTTACCAAAGCTTCCAACTCAGTTCCATATGCCAAACACATCAAATTTCAAAATATGAATAGGTCCTAGTCCAGCATGATCAATCTGCAAAGAAAATAAGAAATATTTAAAGGGTATTTTGCAAATTTTTAAAAGTGAAATTGAACATTGAAAAAGTGGGTTTTAAAATCATCAAAATCAAATCCCAAAAATGATTTGAACCCAAAGGACATAAATTAAAACTTCATTTTCTCTTGCCATCATCAAGAAACCTCAGCAAAAGCACGAAAATTCAAGAAGGAAGGTGAAATTTTGAAAACAGAGATAGGTGATGCACCCTTGTGTTGTGCGTTGTGCCCCTGCATTAGACGTTGCACCCCTGCATTGTGCGTTGCACCCCTGGGTTATGCGCCACACCCTTGGCACTAGCATTGAACCCTTGCCTGAAAACACTTAGGAGCTCCAAAACTCAAGATGTCACCTTCAAATATTCAACCACAATACTTTACAGCCTCCAGCAATCAAGTAAGCTACCATTTGCACCATCCCTCTCCTTATCAAGTCAATTTTTTGGTGTTTGAGATTTTTTAAAGAGTTGGTATCTATTTTGAGCTTGAAACCCTATTATCATCCCCTAAATCCCAATTTAATTTCAATTTCACTCCCTAGCACTTTCATTCCCTTCCCACATCATCATTACCCTATCCTCACCCCCCATATCATAATCCCCTTTCACTAAGCCCTTTTCCTTTGAAACCTTAAGACCTAGACTACTCATTTTCCTAGGTTCCCAAAATCCCTAACCTGTAAAAAAATTCCCTATCCCAAACCCCATAATAGTAATACTCCCTGTCACTTCCCTCATTTCATAAACCCTTCCCCCATCTCCCTAAATTTCCCCATCCTATTCTCACTTCCAAAAGCTCATCCTTCACTATCATTCCATCTCCCTAGGGTTTTCACACTAAGACATTATGGAAGAAGAACATAACATAAGCTACAATGAGGGAGAATAAAGAGAGGAGAGGAGGCCACACAAAGGAGGGAAATTCCTTAGAATTGAGCCAAAAAATACCAGAGAATTCGTGGAATCTCCCATGGTTGCGACATGTTTTAAGCAAGTAGGATGCTTTGAATTCTGTGAGACAATACAAAGGGTCCAACATCATCCTATGTTGAGCAGGCTATTCATATCCAATATCCATGATAATGAGGTAATCCTTACTGGTGTCACTTTCACCTTGTCCACTAACATTATATCAGCTTCCACCGGAATCCCAAATGTTGGGGAAAAATGGTTTAAGAAAGAAGAATTGGAGGAGAATTATTTTTAGCCATACATCAAACCTAGGTATAAGAAAGAAAGAAAGGGGAAGTTTCCTTGCTCTTACCTCCTGGAGAGATATGCCCCCATGATCAAAATCGTCATGAGATACTTTTCTTGTGAAGGTAGGTTCTCAAGACTTTACACTTATCATATCTGTCTACTCATGCACTTCACAAGAGTCATGATGCTCAACAGACCTTATTACCTCTTCTGGAGCATTGACAAGATGGCATATATTATCCAAAGGAGAGAATATGAGCACCAAATGAAGAGTATTTTTCATCATTCCCTCATCAAATTCATAGTCCTCCATCACCTCAAACAATAGAACATTTCATGGAGTACTTTCATAGCTAATGACATATTCACTGCTCCAGCTATTCATCATGCCCAAGATGTGCCTTCATCATATTATCCTTCCACATCCATTCCTCCATCTCAGCCCACAGTTCATGCATCATTATCAGATCAGCCTCCTTCACCCATTTCACCACCATCATCTCCATTTCACATTAAGACTGGGTCACCTAGCAGAGCTGAAATCAATGAGCCTAAGAAGGTTAATGTGGCTGAGATAGATTCATTGGAAAAAAAATACCAGAGATGTCATAGGCATGTGTTTGCTCCACACATAGTGGAAGGGGCCTTGCCTTCTACATCAACAAAGTAGGTAGACAAATGGAAGGAAAATATGACAGAGGCAGAGATTTAGGCAGAGATCAGACATGAGGAGGAGGACCTCCATGAGAAAAAACATGATTTTGACCTTGTTGACCTAGATGAGCATGATGATGATGAAATCACTAGCACAATCATCAATGAGAAAGAAGCCAATATTAATGAGCTACAAAATAATCTTGACAGGTCTAAATTTTTCATTCACTTTCTTGAGCAAGAGAACTAGCAGTTGAAAACAAAACATGTCATTGATGAGGTCAAATTCATCAAAGCTCAAAGAGAGGCAGAAAAATCTGTAGTCTTACTTGAAGAGACACTAGAAATATATGGTGTGACAGATGAGGCAGAAGAACAAGTGCCAAGGAGAAGGCCTAGGACTAGAGGGTTGAAAAGAGCTCTAGCACTAGAAAGGAAAAAAAAGTTTGAGGTTGCTAATCAACTCACTTTGAATGAACAATTTGCAGTGGTAATCAATGAGAACTGGGAGAAATGGCTTGAAAGATATAACTAGCACTTAGAGAAGATTTTGGATAAGGCAAACATAAATAATGATGTATTGAGAAAAAAGGCCAAGCACTATGCCTAAAGAAACAAAATTGCAAGGGCCAAGCTCAAAAGAGCCAATGCAAAAATTGAAGCCTTAGCCATGCAAGAAGAGGAAAGGAGGCTTGACATATTGGTTGAAGCCTCACTCCATGCCTAACCATATCATCAGCAGCAAAATACCAAATTTTTATAATTTTTTGGGTCAAATTTTGAAGTTTTTTGTGTTTTTCTACAAACCTAGACAATCTTATGACAGCTAGACTATCAAGGGCGCAATGCCCTAGGCGCTACGCCCTTGTTTGAGGCACTTTTTGACCAAAATAAGACTACCACAATATGAAAAATGAAAAATAAACTCCATAAAACCATGTTTCTAAGCTTGGTTTGGACAACTGGTAGGTGAAAAGGTGAAAAAACACACAAAAAATCAATGTTCTACCTCCTTTTCTGCCTTGGCGTTGTGCCCTTGACCAGCTGTGGGAGAATAAATTTTTGATAGGGAAAATCAACTCCATTTAGAAAAATAAAGGTAGATTTGTAAATTAGATAGGCTAGGCTTTCCAACAAGCCATCCTGAACCTAATTTCGACATCGGGAAGGCCTCCAAAAGTGGCCTGCAACATGGCACTGTGCCCTTACCACTAGAGCTGCGCCCTTGAAAAATGTCTGATTTTTCTTAGTTTTTACTGCAAATTTGATTTTCACTTGGGAAAATGATAATTTTACTTATGTAATTGATGGAATTAAATGTAATTATCATTTTTTTACTGTTACCTAGGGTAAATACATTAGATGAAAACTCATGATGAGGTGTCATGAATCAATTCACTTAAGTTAGGGATGAGTCAATTAGACCCCCCTATACTCTAGGTATTCAACTCAGTTTTGGTGGAACAAGTCCTCTCATGGATTTGACCCCTGAGACTGGGAGGAGCTTTTTTGAGGCCTATATCATGTATTTTTTCAGTCGTTTCATAGGTTGGAATCAATTGGATGTTGACATGTTGATTAGAGACTCTATTGTAATCATTTTGGCAGGAGCTTAATAAAAATATTGCAACTATTACTTTGGGATACCTGTGGTATGGTTGCCTAGCATTGTTTCTTCTCTTGTTTCATTTGTATGAATGTATTTTTGGTCCATTTTCCATTTCATGTCTATTTTATGATCACTTTCAAGTTAGAGAAAAATAATTCATCTCACATGCTCTGTTTTGGGAAAGTTTTCATAGTTTGTTCATCTTTCTTTCAGTTTAGGAAGAATTCATATTTCATGCTCTTCCTAGCTCCTCACCTGTCTAAATCATTCCATCCCAAGAACCCTAATGTGCTAGCCTTCTTACCTACCTTGCCCCATTGAATGGAATGTAACCCTAATCCTCTTTGCCCTGACCTAGCCTCTTTGGCCTAATATCCTCATCTAGCAACCCAATCAAATCAAATCAAACCTTTTTGCATTTAATACCTAGCCTAAAACCCTAACTATCTAGCCCTCTTGGTTGTGACTTTTTGGACAGAGCCCTCTCTGGTTTTCTAGGGCTAGATACCAAGCCAAAATATTGGTCTGTGGTTACCTCTATTGGGATTTCTTCTTTAGCCTTAGAGATCTAATGGAGTGATAATACCCTCGAGAACACTAACTATTATGTTTGTCCTATAGTAGTGATCAATAACAATATCCCCCCATGGTTGTCCGTGAAGAATTAACATCTTATGTTGGCTCTCATAGTCCCTGGTAGAAGGCAAGTGAAGAATATGGATATCTACTTACAACCACTGGTAAATGAATTGAAGGAATTATGGGATGGGATAAATTTATACGATGTATCAAGACCCATCACAGCAGAGATGAGTTTTATGTTGTATGGCATATGTGCTTACATGACACATGATTATCCATGCTTACTAGTTTGCTCAGGTAAATTACATGTTTCTTGATTTGTTTATATACGTAACAATATTCTTTCACATATTAGTTATTTAATTTATTGTATTTATTCTTATCTTCATGACTTTCTTTAATGTTCCATGCATATATATTGTATACAATAATCTCGCAGGTCTTGTAACAAATGGGTATTTTGGATGTAAATGTTGTGGACCTTCTCTGAAAGCTAGATGGTCCAACAAGCTATGAAAGCCAGTGTATGACTGCTCCAAGGTATTCCTCCCAGAAGAACACCTTTACAGAAGAGCAACATCCACTTTCAATGGTAAATGAGAGAGAACCCAAAGGCCTCCAATAACGACACCAATTGAATGGCTTAGAGCATATGAGAGAGAGAAGGAGAAGGAGTTCATAGAAATGTTCAATTCAAATGGGAAGCCTATGTTCGATGATCCGGAATTATTCAACAACTATGTTGATAAATTTCCCATTGGGATGAAAAGGAAAACTATCTTTTATAACCTCCCATATTGGGAGCATCTTAATATTACCCACTTATTAGATCCCATGCATATATTTAAAAATGTTTCATATTATTTATGGAGGCACATATCATCGAAAAAAAGCGAAACATTGGCGGTTAGGAAAGATCCTATTACTTCAAAAACTAAAACGAAACATTGGCTAAGACGATTAGAAAGAACAAGATCAGAGGCAGGCGTTGATCCCTCTAATTCATGGTATTTCAAAGAAGGTGATGTCCCATGGATTTAAAAAATATACGATCTTTCTTTGGCAAAGGAAGTTATAAAGGGTGTGAGGGTACCATCTTCATATGGGTCTTTACTACGATGCTGCTTCACCATGGATGACCATTTTTCGAGGTTGAAATCGCATGACCATTTGAATCTTCTAAGATTACGTATAATGTCAAAAGAATGATTTTATTATTTTTTATATTAATAAATTTTAAACCATGGAGGGATCATAAAAAATAACTAATTTTGTATATTATTGCACATGTTTATAACTTTGCAATGGCATTATCCTTTGTTCGTTCGTGGGTGTGTGAAACATGAATTCCCCCAAGACCTAGGACGTGTCATATCTAAATTATATGCATTTTTACGTTGGATCACATCAAAGGAGATTCATGTGGCTATAACTCCATGGTGACGTCAAGAGATAGCTGAGATTATTTGTATGTTTGAGGAGGAATTGCCGACGAGTTTCATGGACTTGTGGGTTCATCTTCTAATCCACCTAGTAGATGAGGTTGAATTTTTTAGGGTGGTTTCTTGTCGTTGGATGTTCTTCTTAGAGAGGTACATAAAGAAATTCAAAGTTTTTGTTCGACAAAGGGCAAAACCCAAGATGTCTATGGTAGAGGGGTACATATCGTATGAGTCTTCTATTATGCCAGTGAGTACATCAAGCAGATCGACAACATATCAGGTGTGGTGATTTGGGACGATGAGAGGGATGAAGACAAAAGAAAAGGGGAGCTACTCCAAACGAATGGAAAAAGGCGCTTGATAAAGAGTAAGAGACTTATAATTTTTCAAATTTACACAAAGTAAATATTCATGTTGAACTTCAATATAATGTATATTTTGATCTCATATGTACTATATGTTGGTTTGATTTCATCATCGAATGCAGAAATTGAAGCAATCAACAAATTCGTTCTTTACAATTCCGAAGTGACATAACCGTGGGTCGCATTGTACAAACAAAAGAGGATGAAATGTGATAGTGATAGGAAATAATCCATACAGTTGAATGGTAGAAGTGTGCCTTATCCAGATCATTTAAAAGAAAATATGCCAAAAATATGCCCCAACAGTTGGGTTGTTGACCAAGTCAAAGAGAAATACAGTGCAATCGGTTGTTAACTGCATGTTGAAGAGGATGCACTAAACGTAGGGATTGGGTGCACCCACTCGGTAATAATATATTTATGTAAATTTTAAACTTAATAATGCACCTTTGAAATGTAATTACATCTAAATTTCATATTTTAATTGTTGGGTTATTATAAGACACATGACACTATGATTTTTTTAACTTTTTTATAGGTGCATTTGTTCCTATCTATGTGGGCATATGGGCACCATTTTCACACTGAAAATTCCAATGATGGACACATGACACAAGACTATGGAGTGGAATTCGAGCTCGATCAATCTAGTTGATCTAGCCATCGTGATCAAAACCTAGTACGAGGGACGTTAGGTTACGTCGGAAAGATACAAGACATCATTGAAGTGGATTTCTCTTCTTTCTAATGTGTTATTTTTAGGTGCAACTGGTGGGACACCTTTGATCAGAATAATGTAAAAGAAGATCATGATAGTAGGATAATATGTATCAACTCTAGAAAGATGTAGGATGAAGCTAAGGAGCCCTATGTTTTCCCCAAACACTGCAACAAGGTGTTTTTTTACCTAGATGTGTTGGATAGGGATTGGTGGTTCGTATTGAGACATGACCCTAGATCAAAACATATTTTTGAGAACGATAGTGTTATCATGCCAAGCGAGCTGGAAGATAATGAGGTTGATCATGAGAACTGAGAGTGATATGGTACATGCGTTATTTCATCATTATACTTTTTAAGATGGGTTTTTATAAAGAAGAAAACTTAATTACCTTATAATTAAGACTCTTTTTTTCAAAACATTATAATATGTATTTTGAATTAATTGGTAATTTTCATTGTGTTAATGTTAAAATCGTTTCACTTGATAATTTGCAATTATGTTGATCTTGAAAACAATGGCATACTGTATAAAGTTCTTTTTTTTGGTATGTAAGATCATAATAAAATAATGATAATTCTAAAGTACATGAATTTATTTGCATTATTTTCTAAATTTTATTATGATACAAAAATTCATATTATTCTAGATTTATTATTTTACAATTATTTATATTCATACAAATTTACAATTTTACAATTATGGTAATTTAACATTATTTACGGTATACATTTTACTTACGATAGTTATGGTTCAAAATTGACAATTAATTTACAAATTTAAAATTTTTAATAAAATTGAATGATGACAATACATACAATTACAATTACAATTTTACAATTTCACAATACAATTACAATTACAATTTTAGAATTTTACATACAATTACAATTACAATCATTTCACATTAATACAATTAAAATTTTACAAATATTTTACATACAACTACAATTAGAATTAGAAATACAATTACAATTAAAATTACAATTACAATTTTAGAATTTTAGAATTTTCCATACAATTTCAATTACAATTTTATAGTTTTACATAAAATTACAATTACAATTACAAGTTTACAAGTTTACATATATACAATTACAATTACAGCCATTTCACATTAATACAATTAAAATTTTACAAATAGTTTACATACAATTACAATTACAATTACAATCATTTCACATTAATACAATTAAAATTTTACAAATATTTTACATACAATTACAATTACAAATAGAATTAGAATTTCAATTAAAATTTTACAATTTTGCATACAATTACAATTACAATTACAATTTTACAATTTTACATATATACAGTTACAATTACAATCATTTCACAATAATTAAATATTATAATTACAATTAAACTTTTACAAATATTTTACATACAATTACAATTACAATTTTACATACAATTAAAATTAAAATTACAATTACAATCACGACATAATATTTAATAAATATCATGATTTAATATTAAAAATAAACATCATGATCATGATAACCATTGTACAAACATCATATTTGACTAAACAACAGATTCAAAAAAGCTAACATCATCTAATCATCGTGATCATGATCATCTAACAAAACACAAGCATTGTATAACATCATAACAACACAAACATCAAATATACATCTCATGTCAAATAACTGCTATCACATACACATCTATCTGCAAGCTGCACATTAAATGAACATATCTAACATGACCTAACAATATACACATCACGATGAACACCAACATCTAAATTAAGTATAACTACAACATGAACATAAAATACATGGACGATATATATATATATATATATATATATATATATATATATATATATATATATATATATACAATTGTAATATAACTGCATATAAATGTCAAATATCAACTTGTGGTACATCAATAGTAGTATTAGTCGAGGCCTACTCAGTCGATGGTGCAGCCTCGACATGCTCAGATAGATGCAGATCATCATGTGCCTGTTGATTTGGAGGTGCCTCATGTTGATCACAATCAACTGCCTGCTCATGATGACTCGACGTGGATGGTCTAGCCTGCTGATCTATGGATGGTGTGGCAGCTTGCTTAGTCGATGGACCTGCCTCCTTAGATGGACATGCACCCTCCTCAGGATCAGGTGCCTGCTCATGATCATGACTACTAGATGTTGCAGGCTACTCATCTCCAGTGCGAGGTGGAGGAGGAGGTGGAGTACTAGCTGAACAATGATCACTCCCTTGATCGTGATCATCAGATGATGCGTTGCTCGACTGTCGATGTATTGCATCTCCACCATGCCTACGTCGACCAACCCTCCTCAACCGTGCCACTAATCTGGTAGCTCCAATGACATGACGCATCAAGGTCAATATATCACGTGGCATGCCTCTCCATATCGCTATTAGCCTATCATCAGCCTGTATCTCTCTGATAGTGACTGGCCTGACTCCCTCCTCCACTAGGAGTCGACAGAGTTGGTCTACCAACTCCATCCTAAATCTAGTATCAGGCCTACGCCTCACACCCGCCGGTACCTACCATGATCATGAGGAGTAGGTCTGTCATCGGCCTGATCCTCTGCATTTACCATCTCCTGATCGTCAGAAAGATCTACACCTGGATCATTGGTGGTGATGGCATCTCATCGCCAAAAAATGACCCAATATCTAAAAAATATATATAAGTACACAACAATAATTAGACAATTTCATTAAAAAATTTAATAAAAACAAGTTAAAGAATGTGTTAGAATAAATTTAAAGAAAACAGTAATATTACCTCTTTCAACTGGCCTCATCAACTATGAAGAGGATGTCGGCACACCCTCTCCAATCCAAACCAGCATACGGACATGGCATCAGAACGAAGGCATGATCATCAACATCGGATAGAAACTCCAGTGCATCATGAGATGTCCTCGCGAAAAAGTCAGACTCGCCCCTCTTGGGCATCATTTGGCCCCACATCTCCATTTTTACATGCAGCATCGGCCTACAAGGCTGTTGAACAAAAGTAGGCCTTGTCTCTAGAAACCTCTCAAAAAATAAACAAAATAGCTCTAAAGTAAAAGGGAAGTTCACCCTCCCTTGTGCCTGAGAATGACATCTATCTAAACCTATACAGAACTATCGCAAAAAAATCGCAAACCACCTCACAAGTCATGGCGACAGTAATAATGAATCAACATAAAATAAAAGCATGCAACTAATTCATTGCCTGTCACTGGTATGGTGTGAAATGGCCGATAGAAGTAGTGAGAGGCACCTCACCTCCTCTACACCAAATGAAGCAATACGTAACTAACCACCAGACACCTGAAAATCTGCAGGAGATAGTATATCGATGCTAATGTATCTCTGGGAGTACACCAACTAATTGATGGGGACCTTTGGGAACAAGGGAAAATCCTGCCCTCTCCTAGATAGGTCAATAATAAAATACATGTCCTCCTCAGTGAGTGCTTACCACTAGTTAGGAACAACCCGAAAATCTTGTCGGTGGGCATTACACGTAAAGTGAAGTTGTCACGATAACCCAATATGGCCCTTCAAGGATGTAGCCTCCTCATAGAACTTGAGGAGGCCTGCCTCCCTTAAGAGCAACTGGGTGGTTTCCATAATAGGGTGAGTGTACATAACTCTCTCCCACTCTCGTCCCTCCCACAGGTGAACCACATTATACTGGTCCGCCATATGTTCCTATTGTTCCCTCCCTTCTCTCCTTTGACGTTACTGAATGATTCACATATTAAATACAATTTTTTTATTAAATGGGACATGTATTTACAAATATATATATATATATATATATATATATATATATAAAATAGTTGGTTCACCAAAAAAAATAGTCATGCATCGGTACCGGTGCATCTATTTTTATCACGCACCGTTCGCAGTGCGCTTAGAAAATTTCATCACACCGCACAACATGAAATGTAATTTCTCCTGCGGTGCATTGACGAAACTATCCATCTCAAGGTGGATAATTACGTAAACGCACTACCAAACATTACTTAATGTTAAACGGTGCGATCGTTTAACTGATCACACCGTTGACTATGTACAAGTTCGGTAGGGTGGTGCGCTGACCAAAATACTCGCCTCAGGGCGCATAGTTTCGTCATCACACCGCCCTCCTAGCATAATTACATGGTAAACGGTGCGGTGGTTTAACCGACCGCACTGTTGACTATGTACCAATATCGGGAGGGTGGTGCGCTGACCAAACTATGCGCCTCGGGGCATATACTTTAGTTAGCGCACCGCCCTCCTGACATTAGTACATGGTCAATGGTGTAGTCGTTCAAATGACCACACCGTTGACTATGTACTGGTGTCTATAGGGTGGTGTGTTAACTAAACTATCCCCGGGGCGCATAGTTTGGTCAACGCACCACCTTCCCGAACTTGGACATAGTCAATGGTGTAGTCGATTAACCGATTGTACCGCCATTTATCTATTTTTTTAAAAAACACGGTGTGCCATTTCGGTATCGTACCGGAACCGGTGCAGTTTCTGTTAGCATCGGTCATGGTGCGGCCTATAAATTTACAAGCAACATCGCGAACAGGTGTGAGCCGAATGGCTCGAGTGCACTGTGCGGGAATTTATTTATTTTTAAGGGTAAATTTTAAGTTTTTTTAGAAATCTAATCCACTAAAAAGTTTAATTATGGACAAATAAGTAAAATACCTGTACATTTAGGCATTGAGGAGGTATATTTGCTATAGAATTTTCAAAACTAAATTTGCCCACTGTTTTCGAAAATTCGAAATCGAGATGGTGGGCAATGGACAACAGCAGTGTGTGCAATGGGAGCACCAATAGAAGGGTGCCTCACACAAGGGAAATTCGCACCAGTGCTTGAGAGTTATGGAGCACTGAAGAAGTGAAAATGCATTTTTTTTTTCCATAATTTTTTTATTATTTAACCTTGTTCCGATGTGCGGGTTTTCGAGGCACACCGGGGCTATTTCAGTTTAGCGCAGGTTTTTATGATGCACCAGGCCTAAATCTGTGTAGTGCATCGGTGCGCTACAGTAATGAGATGCACCAGGATTTTTTGTATGGAGAGAACGGTGTCTTGGTGTGTTAATTTGTAGTACGCACTGGTTCTTTTCTAGTTGAATGCACCGGTGCGGTGTAGGACGAGAAACGCACCGAACAAAAAACATCCAAAAAACCCTCCAACCACCAACCTCCTTTAGAAACCTCCACTGCAAACAAATATATGGGATATTTTATAAGGAGTTCCTCAAAAAATCCCCTAGAGGGTCTCTTCCTTGTAGTGGATTTATCATTAGAGGGAGTAACATATGGTTTTTCCTCGGGGGACAGGATAACGATACCTGAAAAGTCCCAAAAATATTCTCAAGATGGATTGGGAAAGACTTGGAATTCCCCAAGTCCCTGATGATGTTCCCAACCCTTGTAAAAGTCCCTAGTATGTCATAATGTCAGGTACGAGAATTTTTTTGGGGGAATAGGTCCCCGTGCAACATAGCAATTAAACATTGGCGATTATACTTTTATATTGCAATTCTCTGTTTGATCCCTATGGGATGATCTAGGTGACATTAGTTTAGGTTCACCATGGATGGAAACCCTAGGTTCTTTCATCCTGAATACGAAAAAGAAGTTTTTAACATTTTCATACAAAAAGAAAAAAATAACGCTATAGGATGTTACCTTGAATCCAAATTCAGTGACGTCTGAAGACATACAAGGAATCTCAAAAATAATTCTTCAAGAAAGTAAAAAGGCGATACAAAATATGCAAAGAGAAGTTGACAAGATTGCGACTGACAAAAACGAAGAAGTTTCTCGACTTAAAGACCACAGTGAAAAACTACTGACACGAATTAAGAAGGTTAAGAAGGACAAGAATTCATTAAGAAACAAGGTACAACAACTTATCTAGAAGGAAGCATCAAATGTAGAATTTCAAGTTGATGAAAAAACAACAAATATCGATCCAGTCAATATCACAACTCAAGAAGAGGAAAAACTATTTGAAGTAAAGAGGTACTCAGAAGTTTCGAGTGAATATCTATAAATTAACCATTCAACTTCCATGGCTAAAGGAAATCGGGTACTTCAAATAAATCAAGAAAACGACATAAACAAGATAAGGGGAAATCAAATCACTAGAATTCCTTATCGACATCCGAATCACGAGAGTAGACAACTCGATCAAGCTACATATTCAGAACAGAAACAATAAACTGATGTTCCGAAGAATACTAATGTCAGTGCAACCCACTCATGTGATAACAATTCATCACAAGTTTTCATTCACCACAAGATTCCACAGAAGATTGATCTAGGATGGTATAATTCTTTCTCAGTGTAACAATTTTGTTTGGTACTTAAAGTATCATATCAACTTGTATCGACAAATATGATTGTCCCAAGATGAGAAGAGATTCGTATCCGAAAAAGAGATCAAGCCCTTTCATCAACAAGCTTTGAGTACAAATATTTTTGAGGAGGGAGGTAATGTTGTGAATAAAATATATAGAAAATAATGTAAAAGTTAGTATTCGTAAATAATGATAATTAATTAGAAATTAGTACTAAAGAGGCATGTATAATGGGATATGACCTTCCGCGAAGAGGCACCTGCCTAGGTATATAAGTGGGCCTCATTTGTAACATTAATAATCGTTCTTCATACATTTTCTATGTAATAGTGTATGTATCCTCATGGATATTTTCATATTCCAAGTCTTCTGGAGTATTTAAATTGAGTCAAACTGTGTTCGTTCCAGCATCTACAACATCACTTTACAAGCCTTTGTTGCAACTATGTACTCTGCCTTTGTTGTAGAGAGAGATATTATTCTTTGTGGCCTTGACACCCAAGATATAATTGCACCTGCAAATGTGTACAAATAACCTGTAGTGGACTTTCGGATGTCAATATCTCCAACCATATCTGCATTTGTAAATCCTTCAAGCATAATCTCATTATGACCAAAACATAAACAATAATGACTAGTACCCTTAAGATACCTCAAAATCCATTTTATTGTTTGCCAATGTTATTTTCCTGGATTTGCAAGGAACCTGCTCAGTATTCCCATTGAATATCCACTGTTTGGTCATGTACATACCATGGCATGCATCAAGTTTCCAACCGCTCAAGCATAAGGAATATTTCTCCTTTGTTCCTTCTCCTTATCATCACTAGGACATAACTCAGTACTTAGCTTGAAGTGGGATGCAAGGGGTGTACCAACTAGCTTGGCATCCTTCATATTAAACATGTCAAGCACCTTCTTGATATATTTTTCTTGTGACAACCACAACCTTATTATTTTCCTGTCACACATGATCCTCATGCCCAATATTTGTTGTATTGGACCCAAATTCTTCATTGAAAACTTGCTTCCCAAGTCCTTCTTCAAACTATTTATCATATTCTTATCATGCCCAACAATCAACATGTCATCCACATATAACAATAATATGAGATACTTTCCTCAATCAGACCTCTTGATATAGAAACAATGATCAGGTTCCAACCTATGAAAACCATGTTCCAACATGAATGGATCAAATTTCTTATACCATTTCCGAGGTGCCTGTTTCAACCCATAGAGGCTCTTCTTAAACCTGCAAACTAAGTGTTCTTTGCCTTTTTCTATGAAACCTTATGGTTACTCCATATAAATTTCTTCCTCTAATTCACCATGAAGGAAAGCATATTTTACATCTAAATGTTCAGATTCTAAGTCTAAAGTAGCAACAAGACCAAGAATGACTTTGATGAATCACATTTTGACAACATGTGAGAAAATCTCGCTGAAGTCAATACCTTAGTTTTGGGAACATCCTTTTGTTGTGCAGGTAAATCCCCTCTGCGAATAGAGGTGATCCCTCTAGCCCTGGAGTGGGTCTAGCAACAAGGGAACAAGCTGGACTTCTGGACTCCTAGCTTATAAATGAAAACGAGTTCGGATAGATGGCCTACCTTTGTCCAACGATTTTGTTGTCATTTGCAGTGGTGATTTGCTAATCTTTTTCTTCACACGTCGCAGTCTTTCAGAGGAAATATCTATGTACCTGCACAAATCAAGTGAACGGTGACAACATACGAAAACATATTTTCATTCACAACTATTCTATTGGTCAAGGAGAATCAAACATTTTTCATATTATCGGACACAAAATTGGAACCAAAAAACGAGTCTTGCATTAATGATAGAGAAAATAAGTTTACAACCTTAAAGCCTTGACATTGCAGCCTCCTTCGACGGGTTCAGTCAAATGCGTCTCAAGCATTTGTTGGGGATCGGACTTAGTGAGGCTATGGGCATAAAATCTCTCTCGACAATGGATTCCTCTCTGCCTTATTCTTCACACCAGCTATAGTAAGGACTGTTCAACTAGTTGAAACCATGTGAGAAGGATGTATTTATAGGAGAGGAGGAGGTGGTTTAGGATCCCTCATAAGGTGGAAGGGAGGCCTAATCCTATGGAGACTTTCTCAATTATAGGAAAAAATAAGCCAAAGGAAGGACTTCAATGTTATTCAGTCAAAAAAACCATGATGACTCTGCTCATGAAGTGGTTGGGCATGGAAACTTCGTTTATATTTAAAAAAAATTCCAAAAACAGCTCGGTGCAAGCAGTCCACTGAGATAGAGTGCCAATGGGCACGAGGCCCAGTGTTAATTTCTCTATGGGCACGAGGCCATAACTTCCTACTAACTTCAACCCAAAATCATGTGTTTTTGAGAGCCTACTTCAGGAATGATCAACATAGAAAGTGTTCTTCACATGCCAAGGGATGCAATGACACCTTTTGCAAGGTATCACAATACACAGAAGTCATTGAAATGATCCTCCAATGTTCAGGATGGGGATTGCAGGGACTGAAAAAATACTGTGTAACAGATGCCCCCTAAAACATGAGGTTCGAGAGAGAGGGAGGAGTGAAATGCTTTATGAGAACGTGTTCAAACCAAACACCGTCGTCGGAAGACCTGCAAGTACAAGTACAAATGATATCTCTGATACATGAATATGTGTCATGGGCGCAACCATCCATAATAGAGTACATATAAAAATAAGATTTGAGGTATGGACGCAACCATCCAGAAAGAAGGATCCATAAATAGACTCAAGTATGGTCGCAACCATCCAATCAGAATAGTCATGCATATAGTCATGATAAACTAAATCATCTCACAGCCTGGATTTTATCAAAAAAAACCTAGGCTCTTACGCTCCATATCGACTCGAACAAGTACAAATTCAAGCATGTGAATAAGTGAGCTGAATATGAACATGCGAGAAAGTTGCCTGATTACCAGATAACGATAAAAGTTGTTAACAGATGCAAGAGAAACCACCAATAATGACAATGGCTCTCAAGGTACAATGAGTACAATTCGAGAAATGTGAACAGTGAGCTGGACTCGAACACCCATGAATTCACTCGATCAAAGGCCAATTATGAGGACCTATCGTTGAATGCAAAGAACTTGCCATTGAGGCATGCAATCTCCAAAGTACTAAAAGGGAGTCTCTAGATCAGCTTCCTGGATAATGAGCTGAATTCGATAGGAAGTGACTTGGTCGAAGGAGGGTCATAATGTTTCCCACATCATCGACACAAGACAGAGGAACAAGATGATAGTGAATCAGGACCAAACAGAAGATCAGAGGTTGAAAACTGCAGAAGGAAACTTCTCTTGAACATATGGGCGACACGAATTCGGAATTTGGCAGCATTTGACATCAAGGGATCTGAGGTCATGATGACGTAGAAAAGAGAAGATGAGAGACCAAAACAGATTACCCAAACCCATGGAGGCAAAAATGACGAAATGGGATGTCGCCAACCCGACACGAATTGCAGACGAGTGTCATGTTCAAGAGCGACATACTGCTACAAGACTGAGAATTGGTTCCATTTTCCCCCACCATTGCTAGCGAGTACCCCAATTATTTTTGGAAACAAGCTTTAAGGGGATAGCATATGCTTGTCATATAATTTTTCCTTCGGAAAAATCCATCCTATTACATTTTACGAGCCCTGGGAAACAGGAACTCGGTTACGTCATGGTGACAATTTCTGATGTCATGTAAGTTTTAACAAGTCTGACAAAGGAAGAACTCGGTGTCTTTTCATGTTTAGAGAGTTTTAAAAGAATCGGAAAAGAAAACTCCAGCAGGTCCCTTTTCGTAGGTAGTCTCATAGATCTGAAAAGGTAAAAAACAATATCTGAGAGAACCTCTTAGTCATGACAGGCTAAGGTATTCCTTTTTCGTAAATAATCTATCCCACCCAAAAAAGGCGTAAACGTATACAGGGTAGATATCGTTTCATAGCCTTTAACGAGTTCAAAACAACAAGAGTCTTGGAAACCTTTTCAATTTTCGAGAGTCAGAAAAGAGCTGAAAGATGATTCCAGGGGTGACTTTTTCGTGTTTTTGCCGAGTCTGAAAAAAGTATAAAATACAACTCGTCACTTCATTTCCATCATGTTGAGGACCTATTTGCTGTGCACGAAATGCACGTAAAACCCATTTTTTTAGATAAAATATTAAAATAATCGAAAAATATGCTCAAAAACCTAATTAGGGCTCTCAAAAGTTTATAAAATGCCAAAAATAGTAAAAATAAATTACTTTTCACTTTTTACCTCTTGTGAGCATTTTTACCCTTTTTTCACTGTGATTTTGCGGAGCTAACAGCGGACAATCCAGGATGCCAATCGCGAATCCGTCTTTTCTAGGTAAGAGCTCATGTCCTTACCTGCATTTTGATGTAATTTTCATTGCCTGCAATCCATATTTTAGATTTGTGGGGGGGGTTTTGTTCAATTTAGGGCGCGACGGCCAGCGCGGGTTTCAAGCACGAACTCGTTCCAACCCGCCTTTAATCCAAACGGGGACGTGCCAACCACATCCATGAATGTTTTCTTATAAATTAAATTAAATAGCCCATTTTAAACCTTTCAAGAGTTAATAATTTGACTAATGAAATCCACATTGATGTTTTTGCAGGTGTGTGAAAGCAAAATAGTGATCAAATGGAAGAAAAGAAAACATAGTGAAGAAGATGAGAAATCCTTGGGCAATGTAAGATGCATGGATGTTCTCAGGGATTTCGGGCTTAAAAAATTCTTCATGGCACCATGTCTTTGAGCTCAACTGGATCTATTACAGTACTTGATCATTGTATGGGACATTGATTGGGAAAGATTCATAATTCATGATCAGGAGCTAGAGATTTAAGTCTTGGATGTTTACTTCATAACTGGATTATCACAGAGGGGGAGCAATACCAATCCTGACCGATACTCGACCCATGATGGAAAACATGAGCATGGTCATCGACATATTTTGCCAAGGGGCAAGTAAAGGATCCAAGAGCACGAAGGTGGATATCCAAACCATTCTCGATTTGGCACTAAAAGTAGTGTTGCACACCATCACATGAGCTTTCAGATCTCAGGCTTCGCATGAAGCCACAAAAACACAATTACTTCTCGTCATATATTGTATGTTTCCATCTCTCTACAACTAGGCAGAGGCGGTAACGATTAATATGAAATGCCAACTAACAAAATATAAAAACAGCAAGCTGAAACAGTTTGGCTATGGGTCCATATTGGTACCATTCATCTTGGAACGGTTACCAATATTTCAACATCAAGAAGTGATAGTTCTAACACCACCAGCCCAAGAGCCACAGATGGTCCATTGGGCGGCTTTGATGCCTAGATCAGGAGGTGGTTAACAGATGTCCTGGAGACCAGAATTCTTTGACTGGCTCCGTCAACAACTCATTGTTGTGGGGGACTGACCCTATTCTAGCACAGAATTTACGGGTGATGTGGAACTCCCACTCCCAACAGGAGAGGATTGGGATGAAGCATTGGGTAAAACTCATTTTTTGATTTTGATGAGTATTATTATTATATATGTTATGATGTTAATCCATGAATTTGCAGATGTTGGCCTAGAAAGACCTGCAGGAATGTATCCAATAGCACAGAGGATTCCTTGTGATTTTGATGTGGCCCTCATGGTGAGGGAAGCGAGGAGGAGGAAATCGTACACAACTTGGAGGGACTCACCAGTGGAATCCTAGATTATGCGAGATTTGATGATGTTCCTCGCGCGTACCAGAGGCACACTCCAGGAGTGTCGAACCATGTCCATCGCTTATTGAGGCGGCTCATGCATGCAGTGACATGCTACCATGAGCATCGTGCCAACTAGACACCCAGGATTTCATTTCTGCATATTTTTTGAGAGACATGATGTCTCAAGATGTAACCAAAACATACATATTTTTTGAACTTATGATGCACGTGGATGAAAACACTCAATATACATATATATATAGGCCTATTTTCCTGTATGAATCTTATTATATGATGATGATGTTTTACAAATTACGCAAATGTCTATCTAATACAATATTGGCTACTATATCAGTTAACGCATTCATTCGTCTAGGAATATGATGATATGTGATATAATCAAAATTCCTTTCTAATAAATGAACATGCAAATACAACCTTAAGATTTGAGGATTTCTAACAGAGTAATGCCCATTAAGTTGAAGAACAACAAGCTGAGAGTCCATGTTAACAAGTAATGCACGAATGTCGAGAGCAATGACCTCGGTTAAGAGTTCAATGACAACACTATATTTAGTGACATTGTTTGTGGTTCATCCTAGAAAAATACCTTGAAGGTCTATCAACTCACCATTAGGATTATAAATCACCCAGGCTGTAGAAGACAGATTCTGGGTACTATGGGAGGCACCATCCACAAAACCAACATAAGGAGCGACAAACATCTGCACAATAAGCAACGCCACAATAAGCATGAAAACCGCTCGCAAATCACACCAAGCCAAAAAATGTACAAAAATGGAAAAACACCTATGTACAAAAGAAACATGCACGAGCAACTCATGCATAGTATTTTTTGAGATACAACCCGTTTCTGGGTTGATCCAAAGGATAACCTTCATAATCAATTAGCCCATAAGCCTCGTTCTGCAAAACGCACTTAACGATATAGGGCCCATGCCACATGGGTTGGAATTTTCCTACCCCCAGCTTGTCATGAGCCTGGTCATACAAGAGGATGAGGTCTCCTTCTACAAAGGAAGGAGGGGAAACTGACTGGTCAAAATGAGCTTTGACCCTCTTTTTCTGTGCTTCTATGACAAGAGCAGCAAAGCAGCGAGTTTCATCAAGCCTCTCTAAATATAGAAGACGCCCTTCTTCTGGTGAAGTATTAGGCATCAATTCAATATCTATCTTAAGAGAATTTATTTCGCATTCAATCGGAAGGGTAGCTTCCAAACCATAAACAAGATGGAATGGAGTGAGTCCGGTCGCATACTTCACTAAGGTTCGGTAATCCTAGAGAGTTGAAAATAGCATGAGATGCCAATTCGACTTGTGCATCCCAATCATACGTTGAATCATAGTGACGAGAACCTTGTTCAAGGCTTCAACCTGGCCATTGGCCTGAGGTTAGTACGGCGTTGAGCTGTCGTGACACAGACCCAACTTGGAAGTCAACTCAGCCATCATGTAACGACGAAAATGAGAACCATGATCGGTAGCAATGGCTTGAGGGACACCAAACCTAGTAATGACATGATTGAACAGAAATTGTGTGGTTGTCTTATCGTCAGCTGAAAGTGTAGGCATTGCTTCAGCCCCAAGGCCAGGCATGAAAGAGGAACGATGATGACTATCGTCCCAAGGAGGATACTTAAGAGACATAGTTTTTGTTGTCATTCCTAGAGACAACCTTGAGTTGTGAAAGACCAACGCCTAGGACATCTTAGATAGTAAGGAGCATAAAATATATTTCAAGACTATGATCAGCGTGAGGCTCTTTACTACTTCAACCTTTACAAGGAGTTACAATATGGATGGAACCAGACTACTCACAGATTCAACTAATGAAAAGACGCTGCAGAGGCAAGGAGTGAATCCTCAATATAGATGCTTCAGACAACTCGGAGACAAATTTCTGTAAGGAGGGCCAGTTCTAAAATTCTTTACAGAGATTTAAAAATCAACGATGCTTGCTACGTATAAAGTAAAGGGGAAATACTAACTACTAATGAAATAGAATTCCGTAAACATATTTAAACATGAGATGGGCTTAAGAAGATAAGAATCCATGCATGCCAACAGTTTTGAGAGAATAACATCCCATAGTATTTAATATAGAGGAAAGGTGAGTGAAGTGAAAAGTGAAACAGCATACCATGCCTGAGCCATATTTAAAGTGCTAGACCAGTTAAGTATAATTATCAATATCGATAAATTTATACCAAAACTAATGAGCCACTCGCATTCCATAACATGATATAAGAAAAGTGGAGATAGTGAAATAGACAATGAAACAATATCACATAAGACAGAGTCACGGACTATAAAACATTAAGACCAGAATCCTCACGTAAAGTAAAACTTCTCCTCGCTGAGACCCAACGGGCTCTTTGCATTTCTATTGAGATTTCCACAGCAAGCATACAAAAATTCTTACACAACAAAATTCTTCTGAAGATCTGGAACCCGTTTTTCTCTTTTGATCTTTTTTATATAGAGACCTCAGTACATGAGCGGGAAGATATTTTTTGGAAAAATATCTTCCTCGCCTGCCAGGAATTTTTTAGAAGTCCTTATCAAAATAACCAAAACTTATGATGAGGAATAAAGGCCTCTCATCATTTGCAGTTAGGCACTCGACCGTTTTGAAACAAAATATTAAACAATAGTCTTGGCAGAAATTAAAATGCTGGGGTGAAATATAAATTCCCCCTGAAACTTGAAAATAACTAACTAAATTAAAAGTAAAAAGGCCACTAGGGCCGAATCATGAATTAACAGTGTTTCATTGATGAGAATGGGTCGAGGCAGTCGCTGACACTGGTGGCGGAACACTTGCTGACGAGCTGGTGATCTGGCTGGAAAACTAGGTGCACCTCTGCTGACTGTCTGCGGAAGGTTTAGGCATTGCTACGAATCCTTCTACCTTGATGAAGGCCTCAGTGAGATCATTTAGACTTGCCTTGGTGGGGATCTTATGTTTTATCAGATGAAGGAGAACGAATTCTGGGCAGAGCGATAAAACAATTGTTTCTGATTTTAACCGAGCAGTTTTATCTGACAAGATGTCCGTTTGGTCCCTTTCTTCCTGGAGACGTGCTTCATATTCTGGTAATGATCGTAGCATTGAACGGGTGGTAGGGTCCCAGCATGACGGAAGTCCTGCCGTTGTGATCTCGACCCAAACTGCATCAAACCGGTCCACGCTGGCTGCCAACTGTTGTAGGGCCCTCGAAGCTATAACGCGGGTCGACTCCTTATCAATAATCTTCTGGCATTTGACGGCTTCCTTAAATCGACTCGCTATGCCATGTTGCTCCGCCTCACTATCTCTCAACCCTTTCAAAAAAGAAACATATTCCCTGGCGTGCTGGGCTCTATTGGACAAGTTGATATCTCCCTCCTAAAACTTCCTCCTGAGATAGAGTACAGAATATTTTATTTCCTCGATGACTTTCAGGAACTCCCACTGCTCTGTTACTGCCGAAATGATCTCTGACCAAATTATTCTTCTTCCATCCCTGAGGGTGATGTTACCTTTCAGGCAGTTGTTGAGATCATTGATGGTCTTCTGCTGGTCGGCTCTTGCCTTCTTCTCCTGTTCAATCTCCTTCTGTAGTGTCTCTATTTTTCTGGTATTCTCAGCCAAGGAGGTTTCCAACTCGGTGATTCTCTGCCTCGCGGTGGATGCCTACTTTTCTAGTATATCATTTGCAGCTTTGGCTGTGGTCAGCTGCCCAGACAGCGAACTAGTCTCTGGTGGGGTTGTGGTTGGCACACAGTTGTGCATGTCCCAGTTAGTCTGCAGCTCCGTCAGCCTCCTCTGAAGAGTGGCGATTGTTTCGGCCATTTTTTCTTTTTCCTCTTTCTCCTTTTCTAGTGTGTCAACCAAGTCTACTTTTTATTTTTCTTCTTGCGCCAATTCGGCCATTTGCACATGGTGAGAGGCCGGTATGCTAACCTTGCGTTTCAGAGACGCAACCTCCTTCTGCAATTGCTTAATCACATAGCGTTGTGGATTTGAGTCTCCAGTTTCCTTTCCTTTGATCGATTCTGTGAGACCGCACACTTGATTCGAAAAAGCGTGGGAATTTTCCTGTTCCTTCTTTAGAGTCGCCCTCACGTGTTCATGCTTTTTCTCCAATTTTCTCAATGCAACAGTGACCCACATTACCTCTTCCTTCAACATATCACCCACCACCTAAAACAGGTTACATTTGTCGGGTGTTGGTACCTTGGCCATGTCAATTGCATACTCAAGCACCCTGTAACTAGTGGTACCTGTATCAGGGTCCAAGATAGCCTCAGCCATAGACAATACCAGGTGTTCTGTATCCACATTCATGGAAGCTGAAACCCTGGTGTGATATTTTTCTACATAACCTTCCAGCTCGGCCTTGTAATTATCCATGATCGTTCTATTTTTCAAGGTCCTTTCAACTACAACTGGTGAAGTATAATCTCCGATGGCTTGTGAGACTTCAGAGAAGTCGGAGGAGGTGACACTGTCTCTCAGCACTTTGATCCCATCTTTGCTCCTGTCGGGTTGGCCATATGGTGTAAACAGCTCAAGCAGCTGTTCTTCCCCTATGATTTCTGCGTCGCTTGAGATTGTTTTCTACTTTTTGCGAAGGGGAGAACCTGCTCCTGAAGGGCCCACTTCTTCTTCTTCTTGGCCTTTATTGACGTCTTCTCCTTCCCCTGTGGCAGATGAATCTGTCTCCATCTGTGAAATCAAAGGCCAAGTTTAAATGTCAGCCCTCCACTCTATAAAAGGTCTTGATTCATGTGCATAAGGATTGGCTTGTGAGACTTCAGAGAAGTCGGAGGAGGTGACACTGTCTCTCAGCACTTTGATCCCATCTTTGCTCCTGTCGGGTTGGCCATATGGTGTAAACAGCTCAAGCAGCTGTTCTTCCCCTATGATTTCTGCGTCGCTTGAGATTGTTTTCTACTTTTTGCGAAGGGGAGAACCTGCTCCTGAAGGGCCCACTTCTTCTTCTTCTTGGCCTTTATTGACGTCTTCTCCTTCCCCTGTGGCAGATGAATCTGTCTCCATCTGTGAAATCAAAGGCCAAGTTTAAATGTTAGCCCTCCACTCTATAAAAGGTCTTGATTCATGTGCATAAGGATTGGACTTGTTCCTCTTTCTTCTGTTTGAGATAATCTCCCGAGGATCATAGGGCCAAGTCTTCCCCTGTCTTAGGTCCATACCTTGCAATAGATTCTCAACAATGGGAAGGGCGTGTCTTGAATTCACAATAAACGGGCCAATAGTGATAGGGAGTCTCAGGATGAAACCCTTCTTTGCAAGGACAAAGTGGAGTTGGTCAAACTTGAGGGTCTGCCGAATATAATCCAGAGCATAAACTCATTGAGCATGAAACATAGGCAGCTGGTAAGGGGGAACCTCGGCTCTGTAGACCCGAATTTCGGTGTAATTGTCAAATAGATACCAATCCTCGGTGCTCTGGGTTTTACTAGCTTGCAGCCAACTCTTCATTTCAGTAAAAACCCTAGGTGAGGGTGAATCGTGGATGATAGTATAGACAATGGGCATGAACTCATTTAGAAACCTGGAATAACCCACCCCATTTTTCAATTGGCGTACTGCAAAGTTCCAGTCAAAAACAGGTCAGGATTGAGAATTGACAGCGTATACCCTATCTAAGCCCAAACCCTCAAACTTATCAGCATGCTGATATAAGAAAAGGTAGAATACCATCGAACAAAAACGGAAGTGACCGGTTTCCGAAAGCTCTTGGAACTGGGCCTGAATGTTAGCAGCCAAGAAGCCAGGGATATCCAGAACCACCCCCTTTTTAGACATTAACCACAACAAATAAACACATACCCTGGAAACTTCCCCCAAACAACCTACACCTAAGAGACCCGCGATGAGAGCGAGGATGGGCTGCAATTCTTCTTTGAACAGACTCAACGGGAAAGGCTCTGCAGTAGGAAGGGATGTAGCCTGGTTGCTGGTTATAGAAGAAATAAAGTCGTTTTGATGCTCCCATGGCAATTTGGTGAACTGGGAGGTTAAAGCCACTTCATTGAAACTGGTATAGGTGGGGCTGGTGGGAAAGCGGAGGGCTTGCCTGATAATGTCGGGAGAAAGAGAAAAAATCTTATTCCCCTGAGCAGAGGTAAACGTGCCTCGGCGCTCATCGTAGGCATCTCTAAGCCAGCAAATAAAATCGACCACCGAGTAGACTGGGGGGGTAATTTGATGGTATAAACCTGATACAACCACCCGATATTGATCCCTATTCTCGACATGTCGCCTAAAAAGCTCAGGGTTTATACTGCTGATGGGAAAAGGGTATTGGGGATCACATATTTCGGCTTGCAGGTCGATGAAAGGCTCGAACCCGGGAGGGTTTCTGGTTTCTCGGACCTGAGGAGTCTCTGGTTCAGTTTTCTTGGGTGTGCCCCTTCCCATGACTGTCATACAAAACTTTTAAAAATGAAAGGTAAGCAGAGGGAATATGAGGGACGGAGTACCTGTGCAGTAGGGAAATCTGCTTGGGAAAACGACGTGGGGGGTGTTGATAGTGACTGGGTAGACCTGGCACTAGCTCCCACTTAGTTTATACCGTAGCTGGAAAACTTCCGAATTTTACTGTAGTAAAATACGGGAGGACCATTATCTAAGACTGAGAGTTCTGAGGTAAAAGACGGAGAGGTGAAATAAGCAGGGTGAGTGTCGTAAGGACACTGACAGTGGAGCACGCGGCGTATAGGGATTGGGTGTCAGCTGGAAACAGGTGAACACTGCGTGCCGGGTTTAATACTGGTACGAGCCTTGGTACCAGCTCATCTAGAAACTTACCGTACCTTTCTGCTGCATAAGCCATCCGGTTCTAGAAAAATATTCTTCGTAAGGCTGGTTAAATACACAACGTACAGGTCTCTAGGGACCGTACTTCACTCTTCCACCTCACTCTAGCCTGCGCTTTTCTCCGCAAAATCATCTTTACCTTGGGTCCACCCCGTGGCACATCACCTTAATTCTGCGAGGGTGTGGGTCTCTTCCCCCTCCCGCTTCTTGACCCCCGCGGAAATTCCCACATGAAGAATTCCCTCATGTGCGTATTGTGGACGTGGCAAGCTTTTTAATAATTTTGTTTTGTGTCCTTTGCACCATACCTTTCCCCTCTTGCTTGGTTTGGAATTTTTTCGTGCATATGCTTCGGTTTTTAGACACGTGACTTGTCTTACTTCGTTTCTCTTCGACTAACCCTCAAATGTTTCACAATCTGTCATAATATTCGGCACATGGCTTATCAATGTTTAATTAAAAAATGACTCATGATAAATAATGATCAACAGTTTCCATGATGGCCTCATCAATGGGAAATATCTTGTTTAAGGGATCGAGCGAAACTGGAGCACCGATCTAAGGGGATTGAGAATACGTGTCAAGAGACATACTCAAAGGAGCATGATTAAAGGGCAGAGGAGCTGAAGCTGAAAAAGTTCACAATAATCAATTTCTATTGGGCTTAATGGCATCGAGTCACCAAATGAATCAATCTGCTCAGGCGAAGGGATGATCCACGGATCAGAAGACCTTGAGATCATGTTGATCTTAGCATTATTGGGTGGAGGAAGAGAAAAAAGACCCATGAGGGCGAGATATTTGAAAATACCATTCCCTATGCTCTCATAAGGCATATAAATATGATCTATATATGGAATATTGCTCTCAGAAGATAAAGAAGTGAAAAAGGACAACTGATCGACAATGATGATATTTCCTTCATGCGGAAATCGAAGAACATGAAAGAGAGTGGATGGGACACATAGCATGGCGTGAGTCCAACTAAAACCGAAGAGAATATTGTAATTGCGCTTGGCATCAATGACTTCAACCTCAACGTTAATCGTTTTCCCTTCTAACGTAATCGGTAAACTAGCGAGAACACCAAGAGTGCGAGATTCCCTTCCGTCAAAAGCTTCTAAAGCATTTGGAGATGAATTGAGGGTTGGAGAACCGATGGATTTCCAGTAGGCAGAATACATGATGCACGTAGATGCACCCTCGTCCATGACCGCTCGGTGGATATTCTTTCCATTAATCCCAACTTCAGTGCAAGCTAGTGAAGGAGACGTGGAACGAAATTTTCCAAATCAAAAGTGATAAGGCTAGAATCAGTAGGATCAATCCCTCTGATGGCAGATAAAAAATCCTTTCGTTGCGACAGACAACTCTGAAGTACTTCTAATGTAGACATAGCAAATGGTGCCTGAGCCAAATCCTCAACAATATTGTAATGTTAAGCGGCACAGGAGTTAGGGTTGTAAGAATACTTTTAGAGTACACCTTTAGAAGGTGGCCATATAACGGGCTCAGTACTAGGCCTTTCGATCTGAAGAGGGAAAGAAGCAGGTAGGGTAGGAGGATCATCAACGATTTGCTTCCTTATTGCCTAACGCGGTTTAGTATAATCTTTCGATCGGGTAGTAATATAGATGGATGCAGGACCGTTCATCATGAAAACTTGAGATCCAAATGGGGCGGAGGACTGAGGTTGCTCCACCAACTGAGTTTGTTGTGATGGGAAAGGTTCTTTAAGAATAGTTGGAGTGCCTTGAGTGCCCTTGAGTAGTCGACTCACCTCAGCCCATCGTGGACAGTCCTTGGTATAATGCTCGTCATCACAAATCAGACAAGGGTACTTCGATTTTCATTTCAAACCATCATCAATACTAGATTTCCAAGAATTCTGTTTTCGGGTATCAGTTTTGGCCTTACCTTTACCCTTATTTTTACCCTTGGAATTTTTATCCGTCGGATTGGACTGGACGGCATTCACTTCTGCGGTTTTACCAGAATTCGGAGGTGGCTGAGAAGAAATATTATTGGAAGGAGTAGATCTTTGCTTTGCGGGATTTGGAGAAGACTTTTGAGAAGTCTGAGACACAGAACCGATGATACCATTGAGAGATGGCATCGTCTGTGCTTTGGAAGTTTCGGGTCGAGGGGAATCAGGCAAGAGTTCATACAATGTTCTGGATTGAGAGTACACAAGATCAAGGTATTGGGCACGAGCAATGGCTTTTTCCTCAATAACACATGTCCCCATAGCAATGTGCTTAGCAATCGGAGAATCAAAAGAGGTAGTGAATAATCAGTTAGAAGTTGATCAGGAATCTCAAACTTGATCAAACGACAACAACGCCTCCATTCATGAATATTATGATAGATATGGGTAGCTCAATCTTGTTTCAAGGATGTGAGGAGGTGCATCCTAGTTTCATACCAAACTGGTAACTGAAAGTGTGTGAGAAATTCCATGGCTAGAGAGTTGAAATCTTGGAAGACGCCGTAGGAGAGTTCAATGTACCACTTGGCAGCGACACCAATGAGAGTCCTTTGGAAAAGACAGAGTCGAATGGAATCGTCAACCCAAGAGTTAGAGGAGCACCAAAGATGATATGTCATAACATGCGCTTGTGGGTCTTCTCTGGAATTTCCCTCAAATTTTGGACAATCGCCAGGAATTTTAGTCGAAACTAGAGGCCAATATGGATTATGAAGGATAGGATCGTTTGTTAACTTCAACACATCGGGTAGTTCCAACGTAGCAAGGAAAGGTAATTGTGGATCGAAAGGCATTGCAAGCCGTTGATAAAGACCAGTATTAGGATTCCACCCAGGTTGAGAGAAATTATGCCCCCATATGTTTTGTCCTGGAGGATTCTGTCTATAGGGGTTATAAGCCTGATAGTTCTGCCCATACATGGGTTGAGGACCAAGATATTGATTCTGAGTGAACCATTGAGGTCCTGTCTGAGCAACATATGGATTTTGTTGCGGAATGTAAGCAGTGCCTTGAGGTGCATTATATAACACTTGAGTTTGACCTTGAGGAATATACGCAGTGCCTTAAGGGGCACTGTATACCACCTGGGATTGACCTTGAGGAATGAAGCAATGCCTTGGGGCACACTATATACCACCTTAGATTGACCTTGAGGAATGTAATTGGTGCCCTAAGGCTGGACGAGTTACCCCTGGGGTGTAGGTTGACCCAGATGCTGTGGTTGAATAGGTTGTCCCTGCAGAGCAGGTTGGCCTGGATATTGTGAGCCACCGGGTTTCCCTTATAGAAGAGGCTAGCCCGATGGTTGGGATGGGCCAGGTTTCCCCTGAAGACTAGGTTGACTCGGTTGAGCAAAAGAGGGTTGACCTTGTTGCACAAAAGTTGGGCCTTGCTGAATGTAAGGCTAGTGTTGTACAAAAGGTTGTCCCTGTTGTGGATAGGTTTTCCCCGCGGGAACATAAGATTCTCCCTGTTGAACATAAGGTTGACAAGCAAGATCGTAGGGTTGTCCTTGTTGAACCGAAGGTTGTCCCTGAAAGGGTTGTCCTTGTGGACCATAAGGTTTTCCCTATGGACCATTGGGTTGTCCCTATTGGGCCAAAGGTTATCCCTGAAAGGGTTGTCCCGGTTGGTATTTGAACTAATTGGGGTCAATCGTAGGGAAAATTTTAAGGATGGACGTTTATCTTAAAGTTTTAAAACTTGGCGAATCTTAGTAGTCCCCAATATGTGAATTGTAAAAACTTTTATGTTGTTTTTGTAAAAATATTTAGTTTTTTAATAATTTTATATTAGTATATATAAATTTTTGGCGATTTTTAGGGTAAAATACTTTTATACTATAAAATTTGGGTGAATCAATTTTTAAAAAATGGGAATTGGCGAATCTTTTTTTTGGAAAAAGAATTGAAAATTAGCCCACCTACGAATATTAGCCCCTAAAATTTTCCATGGGACTCAATCGGAGGCAAATAGACGGGATTATCGTACTCGTCATAATGATGCGGAGGATTAACAGAAGTTTGTGGCTATTGAGAACCCTAAAGGGTGGAATTCTGCTGCTGAATGGCCAACAGGTATTGATTGAACGTAAAACCTCCAGGAATTGGAGTAGAAGGGATGTGCACACTATTAGTAGGTTGGATTCATGAAACGTGAGGCTGTGATCCACTCACGGTGGGCGTAGCAGGTATGGTGGGAGTGATAAAAATGGACTTACGAATAGTAGAAGACAATGAAAATGACTAAGTTGTACTAACAACTGGTGCGGATGAAGCCAGACAAACAGTGAGCCGGAAAAGAATAGACGTAACAATCATCGACGTCATGGGATTCGAGGGTGATGCCCTTGATACTATGACAGAGGAGCTTCACGAGGGGGTCGATGTAGGTGACCATATTAGATTCTGATATAACGATGCAACACCAGAAATGATCTGACCCAATGTACGATAACCGGTCAGGAGAGATACCGGTCGTGAGGATTAAGGTTGACCTGAGACATAAGGAGAACTCTCCGGAGGGAGTTGATAATATCCTGTAGAAACATAAAGCTCTTCACTACTAATGGAACTCGAATAATCCATGTCGGATGAAGCCATGTTATCGTCAAAAAGGTGACGAGCAGTGGCAAGTAAAGATGGTTTTGAAGTAAGAGGAGGAAACTCTTCCTCGTTTCCAAAACCAGACAAAGCGTCCTAAGGTTGCCAATTGATCTCAAATCTCCAGTATGGTCGCCAACTTGTTGTGTAGGTAAATCCCCTCTGTGGATAGAGGCGATCCCTCTAGCCCTGGAGTGGGTCTAGCAACAAGGGAACAAGTTGGACTTTTGGACTCCTAGCTTATAAATGAAAATGGGTTAGGATAGATGGCCTACCTTGGTCTAATGCTTTTGTTGTCATTTGTAGCAGTGATCTGTTGATCTTTTTCTTCACACGTCGCGGTCTTTCAAAGGAAATATCCATGTACTTGTAGAAGGATCAAGTGAATGGTGACAGCATACAAAAACATATTTTCATTCACAGCTATTCGATTGGTCAAGGAGAATCAAACATTTTGCATATTATCGAACACAAAATTGAAACCAAAAAACTAGCCTTGCATTAATGATAGAGAAAAGAAGTTTACAACCTTAAAGCCTTGACTTTGCAGCCTCCTTCGACGGGTTCAGTCAAACGTGTCTCAAGCATTCGTCAGGGATCGGACTTGGTGAGGCAATGGTCCTAAACTCTCTCTCCACAATGGATTCCTCTCTACCTTATTCTTCACACCAGCTATAGTAAGGATTGTTCAGCTAGCTGAAACTGTGTGAGAAGGATGTATTTATAGGAGAGGAGGAGGTGGTTTGGGATCCCTCATAAGGTGGAAGGGAGGCCTAATCCTTTAGGGAGTTGCTCAATTATAGGAAACAAGAAGCCAAAGGAAGGACTTCGACGTTATTCAGTCGAACAAACCATGATGACTCTGATCACGAAGTGGTTGGGCATGGAAACTTCGTTTCTTTTTAAAAAAAATTCCAAAGACAGCTCGGCATGGGCAGTCCACTGAGACAGAGCGCCAATGGGTGCGAGGCCTATGGGCGCGAGGAGATAACTACCTACTAGCGCTGACCCAAAATCATGTGTTTTTGAGATCCTGCTTTAGGAATGATCAACAAAGGAAATGTTCTTCAAATTCCAAGGGATGTAATGACACTTTTTGCAAGGTATGACAATACACAGAATTCATTGAAATGATACTCCAATGTTCGAGATGGGGATTGCAGGGACGGTGAAAAAATATTCTGTAACACCTTTCACCACTAGCCTTGTTTTATACCTCTCCTTTTTTTCGTCACCTTCATGCTTAATCCTATATACCCATTTGATAGAGCCTTTCTACCTTTTGGGAGTTTTACCAACTCCCAAGTTTTATTTTCCAGCAAATAGTTCATTTCTTCCTCCATTGATTTCTTCTATTATTTATTGTGCTCAACTCTACAAGCCTCTTGAAAACAATTAGTCTCACTTTCATCGGTCAACGGGATATAGTTTGAAGGAGGATACCTTTGTGAAAGCTTATGAGGCCTAGAATATATGTGAACCAACTGAGGTGGTGCATTATCAGGTTGAATCTCTTGTAAAGGTTCATGCAAGATTCCTTCTTCTTGGTGTGTATAACTTTCCACTTGCTGTCCTTCCCGCTCTTGAATTTTCTATCCATTTTCTTGCATTGCTGGGATTTTTTCATGATGCTCTTTAAACCTGTCAATAACTTTCTTGACCTTTAGCTCACATAACTTCCTATTAAACATTTTTGACTCATTAAATATAACATCCTCGCTTCTAATAATTTTATGTTTGACTGGATCCCATAGACGATAACCAAATTTTTCATCCGCATGTCCCAGAAAAATGCAATTCATAGATTTATCATCTAGCTTAGTTCTATTTTCTTTGGGAATACGTACAAATGCTTCACATCCAAATATTTTAAAATGAGAATAATTCAACTTCCTACCAGTCCATACTTCTTCAAGGATGCCTCCATTCAAGGATGTAGTTGGAGATATATTTATAAGGTAGCAAGTTGTCTTGATTGCTTCTACCCAAAAATGATTTTCCAAACCTGAATTGGACAACATACTCCTCACTTTCTCCATAATGGTGTGATTCATCCTTTCTACAACACCATTCTGTTGAGGAGTACCAGGCACAATCTTCTCATGTTTTATGCCAAACTTGTTACAATATTCCTTGAATGCATTTGAGAAATATTCTCCACCATTATATGTTCTTAGGCACTTGAGAAATTTGTTAGTCTCTCTTTCAAAAACATAGAACCTTTGAAATATTTAAAACACTTCACTTTTAATTTTCATAAGATAGGCCCAAACCTTCATGGATGCATCGTCTATAAATGTTACAAAATATGATGCTCCTCCTAATGAATTGATTTTAACAGGCCCAAACACATATGAGTGTATCAATTCTAACATTTGTTTCTTTCTATCGTGGCCACCTATAAGGAATGAAACCATTCTTTGTCTACCATATATACAATGCTCACAAAGATAAAGATTGTAGGTTTTCAAACCTAGTAGTAAATTTTTACCAACAAGGATTTTTAATCCCTTCTCGCTCATGTGACCCAAGCGCTTATGCCAAAGATGTGTTTAGTTTCCTTCTTTTGTGATAGCATCCAAATATGTTTTTTCTATCATTTCCTTTAGTGTATATAAGGTTCTTTTCTTGGGTCCTCTGGCCATAACCAATGCTCCTTTGCTAATTTTCCAGCCTCTTTTTCCAAAGCTCGTGGAATAGCCTTCATCATCTAGTCGTCCCATAGAGATCAAACTCAAGCGCATTATTGGTACATTCTTGACCTCTCTCAACAATATATCGTGTCCATCCTTCATCTTGATCTGGACATCTCCCACTCAAACAATACTACAAAAATTATTATCCCCAAATTCACTCTACCATAATCACCAATATTATATGCAACAAAACTATCTTTGCATGGGGTTACATGGTGATGTTCCCCAGATTCAAGGATCCAATCAAAACTACTGTTAGATGTATATAAACATGGATTGCATGCTAAAAAAACAAATAACACATCACCATCTATGACTGCAACAGTAGTCTCACCTTCATTTGTGATGGATGAATTGTGATTTTCTAATGGGCGGGATCTCGCCCATGTTTACCTTTACTTTTCCTTTACCCTTGCGTACTAATTGGTTTATGATCCTTTTATCCTTTCTTTCATACTCGACATTCTTTCTTAATGTGCCGAGCTTCACCACAATGAAATCAAATGAGCCTGTCCCTCCTTGATTTCGATCAACCTCTCGATCTTGATCACCCTTGTCGACCTCGATCAATTCTCCTACAAGGATAAGCTAGAGCTACAAATTCTCCTCCTTGGTTTTCCGCAATTGACTTGCATCGCAACTCCTCATTCATTAAACTATTGCTGACATCATCAAACTTCAGGGTCCCTGTAGGTGCTAAAGTGATCATAGCTACAATTATATTTTCCCAACTATCTGGCATAGAACACATTAATAAGATAGCTCTAATTTCATCATATAAAATTATTTTTATAGAGGCAAGCTGACGCAGGCCAAGCCTGCAATAACCAGGATCTTCAAACATTGCTGTGCATACATTGCAATCACTGCGATACTAAGATTCCCATCTGGGCCATCTCAATCTCTTTCATTTGCGGAAGCTATCTTACCCATTTATGATTTTATGATTTCAAAACTATGACTATGAAACCATCTTCTCAAAAAAAATCCATTCATTAAATTCCAATCAAAGCTTGGATTTACATGCATATTTTAAGGTAACATTCAAATGCTCACCTATATCAGATTTAGAAAATCTGATCTCCTCATTTCCATGCTGAAATTAACATGGATTTTTTTAATACAATCAACAACAAATGCGCCCTTGGGTTGTTTCAACAACTTAACATTATTTGAACCAAATCTTGTGAATGCACCCATTCATATCGATTCATTCATGTATGTCCAGATACAATGAAACAAAGTACCCATATTGTAATACTCAATTTAACATTACAAACATCACCATTTTAATTATGTTTGGGCCTGCACAAGACTATGTAACTTCAACCTTTCAGTATAGTCAACGCTTTTGCTGCAGTGAACTGATTTCAACGCATCTTCACACATTTTCAATTTATTTATTTGAATTAGAAATGATGCTCACTCAAATATCAGCGCTTTCAATTCAACCAACAATCTGCTCATAGCTTACCTCTACGTTGGTCAATCTGGCCCACGCAACCCTTTACAAACCTGCATCTGGTTTCTACTTACAACTTCTTACAAATATTCTGGCAAACTGCGCCTTCAACACTGCTGTCAATTCAGATTTATTTCATCAGACTTTTATCAACTCTGGATCGCACCTTCCGGCATGTCAATTATGGATTATTAAAACGTTGTTTGCTCTCCAGCAGAACTCTGATGATCGATTGCAAATGAACTGATACTCTCTTCAACGTCCAGAAAACCGTTCCATTGCTTCTGCATTGCGTTTTTGTCATGTTATCCAGTTCTCATCACACAACCAAACAATGTGTAAACGCATTGAACACAATCATTATTAATGGCAATGATTTATTAATCCTACAGCAAACACCAATTTAACTCTACAGCAAAGGCTTAATCGATCTTAATACACATCGATATTTCCACAGCAACAATTTATCACACCTTCAACTGCATTCAACGTGTTATGTTATTTAATCAACAATGCCCTTCATGATTCAATTGCTATTGAACCCAATTTCTTAAATCTCTGAACCTGCAGCTTCAACACGATTTCAAACAGTTCAACTTAATGTTTATTAAACAAGTGTGCCTTATATAAAATCGACTCTCCAAGTCGATGTACCAACGCCTTCCACAATGTTTAATATATCAACCAACAGTGATCTATTTCAGTCAATTATAATGCCATATAGTACGCGAGTAATCGACCCTCCAAACAAAAACTTCAAGGATTGAACTTCGAACTTTAATTACGCCTTCAACGCTGATATAACACTATGGCATTACGCATTTTTAAACACCAGTAACGACTTACTGATTCAATTTCAACAATAGGCCCACTGCATGCTAATGTGTTATTCGGCCAACAATCTTTTAAATGTTGCTTATGGGACAGGTTATTTATGTTGTGATATTATATTATCAAAAGAGCAAGTGTAAATTGAACATCGATTCCTTCGAACTTTATAAATCCAATTATATGAGTTTGCCATTCCAACATGCTTATATAAGAGCATTCACCATAAACGGGGAATACCATCATCATTGTATATCATTCAACGCTTTTGATTTATAAACACAACCCATACAAGTGCGCATCACTAAAAACATTTCAGAAATCAACACCCAATTTTTTTAAAAACCACACTTATCATATAAACAAATACTTACAAACTTCCTTCGTGGCCAGATATTCAACAGTCGTGGCCCTTACAATTTGCTGAAGGCTTACAGCCTTGCTTGTTCAAGCCTACTCTCAATTTCACCCTCTCTCACAATCTCTAATGTGTTTTTCTCTCAAAACCCCCTCCTATTTATACAATTTTAAAAAATCATTTAATTAAATGCTCAATCCCTTCAATTCATCAACAAACCCCTAAATCTCTCAACATCCCTAAAGGATAGGTATTTATCCCTAAAATCCTTCAACTAATTAAATTCCCTCATATCCATTAAAGATATTTACAAAAATCCTCACCTTCTCCTATTTTATTCAAATTAATTCATAAAATATTAAAAATTATCACACCCCCTTTTAACATATTTACAAAATAAAAAAACGCCCTTGATGCTCCTACATCAGACTCCCCACGTAAGAAAATTCATGACCACCTGGTCATAAGTCTGGATACTTCCTCCTGGATCCCAAATTTTATTTTGTAATCTTTCTGTGCTTGTCGATTTCTTTACTATTGTTGTCATCTGCTGTTGTCTTCTAGGTTTCCATATATTGTGTTGTAGTGCTCCACTTGCTCTGCTCTTGCAATCTTTCGCTGTCACTCTCTGGTTGTCGCTCCTTTTCTTTCTTTCGGTTGTCTTTCTCTGGGATGTTTTTGTCATTAACCTACTTATCAACTCAATTTCTCTGTCCAGTATGTCCTCTGTCTGCTGATTGTTTCCATCCCTTGATTGCTGAACTCTCATTCTTGCTTGTTCTTCACTTGTTTTGATCGCTTCCTTTTCACCCTTACTGCTGTTTTGCACCTTTTCTGCTGCTGCTACTATAAATGTCGCCTCACATGTTGCTCTTGCTGTCACTATGAATGTTGCGGCCTCCCAAACTTCCTGTCCCTCTGCAGCATTCCTTTGTTCACCATCTGCAATTTCTTTTTTATTATCATTTATGACAACTGCTTTGTCATCCTTCTTCAGCAATCTATCCTGAACATTCATCCTCTGCTCTTCCAATTTCCTCCTTTGAAAGTCAAATTCTCTATATAACTCAATGATTTTACTTGGAGTGGACTTTGGAAATTTTACACGATCTTCCATTTCCTCATTTGTTATTGTCTCATTATCACATGGTATTTATTCTGCTAAATCTTCCTTAACATCCTTCAGTAGATGTTCTTTCTCTTCTTCCAAACCTGCAATCACACACAAATCATTAGTTTTAAAATCACAAGACCTTACGGTCTTATTTGATGCTTCAGTCATCAAGTCTTCAGGCTGCTTTGAATCATTCTTGTGATTCAACTCCTCTAGCTCTTCATCACTTTCAAAAAGTAATGGTCCACTCTCTGGGTAACATATCGAAACTTCAACATCTTCTTCAGCATCTTCATTTTGCTGTAGCTCAACTGTTTCGAGCTTCTCTATCCTCTGTCTGGCATCAATAACCTGTTCAAGTTCCCTTAGTTCCTTTATCAACTGCATATTTACCTGATGGTTCCACTTCTCTTGTAGCCTCTGCCACTTCAGCTTCTTTCTCATGACATAACCATGCTTCTGGTATTCCTCATTTCTTTGCAACATCTCCATTAACACCTCAAGCTGAACTGCTATCTCAGCCTTCTCCCTCTCATATTCCTTTTTGCTTAACTGTCTCTGTATGCCAATTGCCTTGGCACCCTTTTCCTTTTGTCCTCTGTTGTGGTTTATTTCAGAACCTCTGTTACGACTGTCACTAGTTATCATCCTTTCCATCTCTATGAGTTCCTCACTCACTTTACTATGAGTTGCACTAAAGCCTCTTCAGCAGCAAGTCCTGTCCTGCCGCCACTTACCTCACCAAGCTCTCCTCACTTAGTCTTTTGGCAAGAAATTGGTTCTATCTCTGGAACCTCCTTTGAGCACTTCTCTTTGCTCTTCCTGGCTTCAACTCATCTGCCTGTTCACAACTGTCTTCCTTATCCAATTTCTATTCGATTTCCTCAAAGTTCTGCGACCTCTATGTTTTCACCTAGAAACTTTCACCGGCTTCCTTTATCTGTTAGCAATTGCCTTTTGGGAGTTGCAATAATATTTCAATGCAAAGACTACAATATTCTATTCTTCAAAAACATATAATCTTACCTCCAAGATCTCGTCTGATCTTGTCCTTCCATTCGCCTGCACTTCATTTACCTTCAGAATCTCACCACTCCTGCAAATCTGTTCCAACAAATCTTTATGCTTCCTTTGCAAAATTTCACTGTTAATCAGATTTTAAAATCTGATCCTCTCTTCCATTCTTCTGGATTTATCTGGCAAACTTTAGCTGTCAGCAACAATTTCTTCTTTGCTGAGTTTCTTCATTTCTGCAACCATCAATCCTCATTCCATTTCTTTGTCAGTAAAACTCAAATCAAAATTAACCAAACACAATACCTGCACGATCCAAGTGAATTTCCATTCCCCAACATTGCTGTGGATTCTTTCTGTCTCTGCAATCTCTGCTTAATTCTGCTTTTCCTGCCTCCAAGAACTTAATTGTTCTTCTCCATTCTCCCAGCTGTACTCTGGTTGCTCGACTGTCAGATTAGAATCTGATCTCCCTTACCTGCATACACATCTCTCCACACATGATTTGATATAAAGTCAAATTCAGTCTTCAATGCTTTTCAAAAACCTTCATACAGAGCCAAGCTCTGATACCAAAATGACGCAGGCCAAGCCTGCAATAACCAGGATCTTCAAACATTGTTGTGCATACATTGAAATCACTGCGATACTAAGATTCCCATCTGGGCCATCTCAATCTCTTTCATTTGCGGAAGCTATCTTACCCATTTATGATTTTATGATTTCAAAACTATGACTATGAAACCATCTTCTCAAAAAAATCCATTCATTAAATTCCAATCAAAGCTTGGATTTACATGCATATTTTAAGGTAACATTCAAATGCTCACCTATATCAGATTTAGAAAATCTGATCTCCTCATTTCCATGCTGAAATTAACATGGATTTTTTTAATACAATCAACAACAAATGCGCCCTTGGGTTGTTTCAACAACTTAACATTATTTGAACCAAATCTTGTGAATGCACCCATTCATATCGATTCATTCATGTATGGCCAGATACAATGAAACAAAGTACCCATATTGTAATACTCAATTTAACATTACAAACATCACCATTTTAATTATGTTTGGGCCTGCACAAGACTATGTAACTTCAACCTTTCAGTATAGTCAACTCTTTTGCTGCAGTGAAATGATTTCAACGCATCTTCACACATTTTCAATTTATTCATTTGAATTAGAAATGATGCTCACTCAAATATCAGCGCTTTCAATTCAACCAACAATCTGCTCATAGCTTACCTCTACGTTGGTCAATCTGGCCCACGCAACCCTTTACAAACCTGCATCTGGTTTCTACTTACAACTTCTTACAAATATTCTGGCAAACTGCGCCTTCAACACTGCTGTCAATTCATATTTATTTCATCAGACTTTTATCAACTCTGGATCGCACCTTCCGGCATGTCAATTATGGATTATTAAAACGATGTTTGCTCTCCAGCAGAACTCTGATGATCGATTGCAAATGAACTGATACTCTCTTCAACGTCCAGAAAACCGTTCCATTGCTTCTGCATTGCGTTTTTGTCATGTTATCCAGTTCTCATCACACAACTAAACAATGTGTAAACGCATTGAACACAATCATTATTAATGGCAATGATTTATTAATCCTACAACAAACACCAATTTAACTCTACAACAAAGGCTTAATCGAACTTAATACACATCGATCTTTCCACAGCAACAATTTATCACACCTTCAACTGCATTCAACGTGTTATGTTATTTAATCAACAACGCCCTTCATGATTCAATTGCTATTGAACCCAATTTCTTAAATCTCTGAACCTGCAGCTTCAACACGATTTCAAACAGTTAACTTAATGTTTATTAAACAAGTGTGCCTTCTATAGAATCGACTCTCCAAGTCGATGTACCAACGCCTTCCACAATGTTTAATATATCAACCAACAGTGATCTATTTCAGTCAATTATAATGCCATATAGTCTGCAAGTAATCGACCCTCCAAACAGAAACTTCAAGGCTGAACTTTAATTACGCCTTCATTGTTGTAACACTACGGCATTACGCATTTTTAAACACCAATGCCAACTTACCAGATTCGATTTCAACAATATCTGCACTTCTAATGTGTTATTCAACCAATCTTTTAAATGTTGCTTACGGGACACCGATTTATTTATGTTGTGATATTATATTATCAAAGAGCCAAGTGTAAAATTGAACATCGATTCACTGAACTTTATAAATCCAATTATACAACAGTTTGCCATTCCAACATGCTTATATAAGAGCATTCACCATAAACAGAATACCATCATCATTGTATATCATTCAACGCTTTTGATTTATAAACACAACCCATACAAGTGCGCATCACTAAAAACATTTCAGAAATCAACACCTAATTTTTTTAAAAACCACACTTATCATATAAACAAATACTTACAAACTTCCTTCGTGGCCAGATATTCAACAGTCGTGGCCCTTACAATTTGCTGAAGGCTTACAGCCTTGCTTGTTCAAGCCTACTCTCAATTTCACCCTCTCTCACAATCTCTAATGTGTTTTTCTCTCAAAACCCCCTCCTATTTATACAATTTTTAAAAATCATTTAATTAAATGCTCAATCCCTTCAATTCATCAACAAACCCCTAAATCTCTCAACATCCCTAAAGGATAGGTCTTTATCCCTAATATCCTTCAACTAATTAAATTCCCTCATATCCATTAAAGATATTTACAAAAATCCTCACCTTCTCCTATTTTATTCAAATTAATTCATAAAATATTAAAAATTATCACACCCCCTTTTAACATATTTACAAAATAAAAAAACACCCTTGATGCTCCTGCATCACAAGCTGACTAATAATAATATTAAATTCATTCAAGTGCTCAACAACTGAAGCACCCTCCTTCATCTTGAGATTGTAAATATTCTTCATCAAGAACACTTTGTTTGAGGTTGTGTTCTTCTCATATAGATCATAGAACTTCTTCCAGAATCCTTCTATCATCTTTTCTCCAGACACATTGAAATACACATTATTTTCTAGATATTGGCAGATTGTAGCAATTTCCTATCTATCTAGCTTATTACACACTTCATCCCTTATCGATGAGGGTTTCTTTGTTGTGCCCTCAATCGAAAAATAATAATCCTTTAAAATCAGTACATCCTCCACCTATGATTTCCACAGAGAAAAATCAGTCGCGCTCAACTTCTCCATATCAGTAACTACTATCTCCATTCTCAATAAAATTCTATCTCCATTCTCAATAAAATTCACGCCTCCCAAAAATCAAACTCCACTTACAAAATAAAGCTTTAAAAATGAAGGCCAAAAAATCAACCTCCTTTCATAAAAATTATTATTATAGACAATGATGACCTTATAATGATAACCTTAGTTTTCCTTTTTAAAGTTTCGAAACTTAGCCAAATTGACCATAATAAAACATATATAATTTTTATGTTTCATAATAATTATAAAACATATAAAAAACACATTTCACCTTTTAATAAAAGTATCCACTTCCTTATTAAAAAGTTGTAAAGAGAAATTATGACAACAAGAGGAATCCAACCATTCTTCTGGGTAATTGATTAACCATACCACTTGTTATCAATAATTGATTGACAATACTACATTTTTGAAGATTACTATTGTTTTTCATCAAGCGTTTTTTAATGCAGTGGATGCAGTCTGTGAAACACGCAGCAGTGAATTGGTTAAAATCATACCATTTGAGCTCGGTGGGTCTATTTTCCTTAAATAGATCGAATCTCTATTTCATAATAGGCCTTATACGCCCTCTTGCAGAATTGAACCGCTCAGCACCTGTGCCCCATAAAATCGCTTCGACACAGCTACAAACAATGTCGAGCAATCTAATCGAGCTACAAACAGGGGTAGCTGAAATATGGTGCTTTGAAAGCCAAGGAATACAGAGGAAGTGCATGCCCTGTGGATCTGATACTAGTAGATAGGATTAGGGGAGAGCAATATTACATTAAAAAAAAAAAAAATCACAGACATGAGAATTCAAAGATAGAGACAACACAACATAAGAATTTTCATTACAGGAGAGGCCTTGCCTTTCTTTGATTGTTCAGGCAGAGGCAATATAACAAATTTATAGATGAAGGGATAATCCCTAGAATTCTCTAATTCTCCATGTACATTACAATAGTGCACAGTGAAAGGTGGTTGGCGTAGGTGGACTGTCGGTTGAGGACGGTGAGAAGTCAGTTTTGGATGGCGAGGTCGACACTGAAATCTTCAATTTAGTTTCATGTTTAACAGAAGATGAATAGGGTGGAGGAGAATCTCTAAAGGGGCCAATGTGAGTAAGAGAATATTGCAAAATGGGCACCGAGAGGAGATGATCTCCAACCAAGCCTTTAATGGCATCAAGGCCAATGACCATCTTGTCACCCTTGCCCACCTCCCATCTTAAGTTTCCACATAGCCAGGGCTTGGCTTTTATCAGGATACGCGAGATATATGATCATTTTTTTTCTAGCGCTCCAATGCTCACTCATTCCTCCATGATTAAATTTTTGAGATATTCCTCCATTAAAATCCCTCCATATATTTTTTGTGAGTAGAGCAAGATTAAAAGTCTTTGTTGTCGCATGCCCCAACCCCCATCTACCTCACTCCTAGAAATTATTTTTTTTGCACTTACCAACGCTACACCATATGAATCTGGCAATAATTTCATCTATTTTCCAGGTTAAAACCTTTAGTAATTGGAATAGGTGCATCCAATAACCTGAAATTCTCTGTAAAACTTCTTTAATCATTACTAGTCTTCGGCCCAATGTTAACCTTTTGTGCACCCATTGGCCCAACTCCTTCTAGAATTTTTTAACTAGCCAATCCTAGTCTAGACTCGGGTACTTATTTGGCTTTAAGTTGAATCTCGTATACCTGAAACCCTCCTCCAATGAATGGACTTTGACGCCAAATAAATGAGATTAGTTCTGACTTTTCCTTATTCATTGTGAATCTTGAAGCTTTCCCAAAATTGGACGTGATTTGGTAAAATTCCCTCCATTCCAAAATATTTGCTTTTCTAAAACAGAGCAAGTCATCTACAAACACAATATGTGTGGTTCTTGAATTCCTAGTAACCCCACTTCCAACAATTAAACCAACCTCCATTGCACCTTTATTCCTTCTGTTGAGCCCATATATTACTAGAATGAACAATAATGGCAAAAGTGCATATCCTTGATGTAGACTCATAGATATTTTAAAGAACTTAGTTGACTTTCCATTAATCAGAACATCCAAATTTTTCAAGGAGATGCAAGCCATTATTCACTCAGAATGTGATAAAAATGGCGGGATCAAATTTATTAAGCAAAATTGGTTAGCTCTACAATGAGAGACTACACCAGGAGAGACTGCGTCCGCAGGTCGCTCTACATTCTCATTACAATAAAAACAATATATAGCTTACATGCTTATAGGGAAGTTAGAACCAATACCTAAGAAATAGGAACAAACTCCTAATCTAAGATTCTAGTGAACCAACTCTCTCTAATTAAGTTTCTCCATTATCTTCAACACTCCCCCTTAATAAAGAAATGGTTCACAAATATTCCTAACATTTCCCTAAACATTTCAAATTCAATTCTACCAATAGGCTTCGAAAAAATATCAGCAACATTATCACATGTATTACAATATTTGACATGGATTTCTTTTTACTTAAATTTCTCCCTCACGAAGTGAAATTGTGTACCAATGTGCTTAGTGTTTTTATGAAACACCAGATAATTTGCAAGTTTGATGGAGCTCTGGTTATCACATATGCTAACTGTTGCATCTTTTTGTTCTTCTCCGACATCCTAGAGAAGTCTCCTCAACCAAACTAACTTACAAGTCGCTGCACACATTGCTTGATACTCAGCTTCCGCTGAAGACAAGGATATTGTGTTCTACTTTTTGCTGCTCCATGCAATGACCCCAGACCTAATGCTGAATTCAGAACCTGTTATGGATCTCTTGTCATCTACATTGCCAGCCCAATTAGAGTCTGAGAAACATACCAATTTAACATCACAAGAATCAGTATATATAATTCCATACTCTAAGGTTCCTTGAAGATACCTTAGGATGCCTTTTGTTGCAACCCAATGACTTTCAAGTGGCTTGGACATAAATTGGCTCAACACACTAACTGCATAAGCCAAATCTGTTCTAGCAGTGGTTAGGTAGATTAAACTCCCAACCGACTTTCTATACAATTTTTCATATGCCTCCTTTGAATCGTCATCATTCTGAAGTTTGGTATTCTATTGTAACGACACTGTTGCAGCTTTACAGTGATACATCTTAAACCTTTTCAATAGACTCCTAAAGTACTTATCTTGTGATAGAAATTTTTTTCCTGAATCTCTAAATATTTTAAGACCCAAACAGTTGTGTATCTCACCGAGGTCTTTCATCTCAAACATTTCTGACATCTTCTCTTTGATTTATTTAATGATTTCATCAACATTTCCTATAATGATAAGATCATCTACATATAAAGAAATCAAAACAATTCGCCCCTCTTTATCAAACACAGTATACAGATTGGGATCATTTTTGCTTATTTTATAGCTATAATACAAGAAAAATGAATCAATTTTATCATACCATGACCTGGGAGCCTGTTTTAATCCGTAAAATTATTTCTTCAATCTACAAACTAAATGTTCTTTCCCCTTGTTTAACAAATCTCTCAAGTTGCTCTAAATACACTTCTTCTTTCAGCTCCCCATTTAAAAATGTAGATTTTACATCTAGCTGGTGCATCATCCAGTGATGTTTAGTAGCTAAGGAAATTACCATTCCGATTATATTTAGTTTAGCTACAGGGACGAAGGTTTCCTCATAGTCTATACCTTCTTCTGTGAATACCACTTTGCAACCAGCCTAGCTTTATATTTATCTATACTCCCATCTGCTTTAAATTTGAGCTTGTATAGCCATTTGCAACCTATGGTTTGTTTTCCTTCAGGTAATTGAACTAAATCCCAAGTTTTGTTTTTAAGTATTGTGTTATGAAACCAACTCACAAAATAGAAGAAAAGAGAGATCAACGCCTTATAAATAAGCCACTTTGAGGGGGCAACTTCCTTTAAATTAAATAAATGAAAAATTCTTGGATGATTCAAATCACAAAACCTCATTTATATATATAGAAGTCCATGGGGTCACAATATAATCCTATCCTACCTAACAATAATAATTCAAGGGCACAACAATAACAATAGTGGGGTTTTATGGGGCACAAAAATAACAATATGGGGAATATAGGGGTACAATAATAACAATAAGGGGGTGTCACTAACAACAATAAGGGACTATACTAGTAATATGGGGACCTAAAATTCCCCTCTCCTTCAAAAAAGTGTTGTCCTCAACGCTTGAGTAGCTCTGGATGCTTCACTGGGTAAGTTCTTCCACTTGATGAGATACTCTGAAATTGATCGATTTCATAGCTGTCGATTTCTTGTTTCCGTGACTGCTTCAGGTTCCAATATGATTTTTTCTTCCTCATCAAGTTCTGGCAATACTGTTTGAACTGGAAGTTTGTCACCTATAACCTTCTTTAAGAATGAAACATGGAAAACTGGGTGCACTCAAGAAGAAACAAGAAGCTCCAATTTGTATGCCATAGTACCAATATTTTGAAACACCTTGTAAGGACCATAGTTCTTTGGCGATAATTTATTATCCTTCTTAGCTTGCTTGAGGGACATTTTTGTATGGTTGTAGTTGTAAAAATACCCAGTCTCCTACATCAAAATTTCTCTCGTTGCGATGTTGATCTTCCTGTTGTTTCATTCGATTTTCTGCCAAATTTAGGTTATCCTTGAAGAGTTGGAGAACTTGTTGTTGATGCTCAATGTGATCTTCCACTGCTTGAACCCTAGAATTTTCTCTTAAAGATGATGTGATGGATGGTGGATGATATCCATAAACTGCCATAAATGGGGTAATTTTTGCTGCGGTATGGAAGGAAGTGTTATACCACCATTCAACTAGAGGTAACCACTTGACCCATTTTGTTCGTTTATTAGATACAAAACAATGAAGATATCCTTCCGAACATTTATTCACTATCTCATTTTTCCCATCGGATTGAGGATGATAATTTGAGCTATGGGCTAGTTGAGTACCCAAACAAGAAAATAATTTCGTCCAAAAATTTCCAGTGAAGATGGGATCTTTGTTGCTTACAATAATCTTTGGTTTCCATGTAGCTTTTGAATTATTTCCATAAATGCAGTAGCAACTGTACTTTATTTAAATGGATGAGATAATGCACAAAAGTGTGCATACTTGGTAACTCTATCAACTACCACCATGATGACACTCTTTCCTTTGGACTTAGGTAAACCTGTGATAAAATCCATTGAAACCTCCTCCCAATGTTGACTTGGAATAGGTAAAGGTTGTAGCAGACCCAGGGTAAGGTTTTAAAAATCCTAAGTGTCCTCCTATGGGAGAGGTGTACAATTCCAAAAGAATCTTTTGTTTTAGTTGGGAATTCTTACAAATATATAATTGATCTTTGAACCATAAGGAATCATTTTTCCATCTAAATGTATCAGATGTACTGGGATATTGCTGCAATTTTTGAATGAGTTTCCACACTTGTTCATCATTCTTCCATTCCTCCCTTACTTCAGTTATCCAATCTGGTTGGATAATAGAAATGGCACAAAGCAATACTTCCACCTCCTCATCCTTTCGTGAGAGTGCATCTACAACAACATTTATCTTCCCTTTCCTGTAGATGATTTCAAGGTCATAACCCAACATCTTTGTCACCCATTTTTGCTTCTCTTATGAAGATAGTATTTTTTCCAAAAATTATTTAAGACTATCGTGATCAGTTTTTACCTTGAAGTGTCTTCCCATTAGGTAAGGTCGCCATTTCTTTAGTGCATGTAGTATTGCCAACATTTCCTTCTAATAAATAGCTTTCTATAAATACTTTCCTTTGATTAGGCAAATTTCAAAAGCAATGGGTCTTCCTTCTTGCATTAAAACAAAACCAATTCCATTTCTCGAGGCATCACATTCCACAATAAAGGTTTTTGTGAAGTCTGGCGTAGCTAAGACCGGTGTTAGGCACCTTTACTCTTTAATATGTTCAAAGGCCTTAGTTGTTTCAAGAGTCCATGAAAATTCATCTTTATTCAATAATTTTTTTATAGGTGTTTCTAATCTCCCATAATTCTTAACAAACTTGTGATAATACCCTGTTAACTAGGGAAATCCTTACAACTGCTTTATGGTTGTGGGGACTTTCCATTCCTTAATGGATTTAATTTTGTTAGGGTCTACCTTAACACCCTCCTAAGATACAATATGACCCAAATATTCCACCTCTTTTATTCCAAAGAAATATTTGGAGGTTTTTGCATATAATTGTTTCTCCTCCAATAGTTTGAGCACCCTGTCAACATGTTGAACATTATCCTTCCAAGACTTGTTGTAGATTAGTATATCATCAAAAAATACTAACACAAATTTTCTAAGGAAGGGTTTAAAAAAGGAATTCATCAATCCTTTAAATGTAGAAGGTGCATTGGTAAGGCCAAAAGGCATGACCAAAAATTCATAATTACCCTCACGAGCTCGAAATGTTGTTTTTCAGAATATCTTTAGTCTTCATTCTAATTTTATGATATCCTGAACGAAGATCCAACTTGGTAAAATAAACTACTCCATGTAATTCATACAATAATTCATCAATCACAGGAATGGGAAATTTATCTTTAATAGTGAGCTTATTGAGCTCCCTATAATCCGGACACATGCGCCTTGATCCATCCTTCTTGTGCACCAATAGTACTGGAGTAGAGAAAGAAATTTGACTAGGTTGAATTATACCAACCTCTAACATTTCTGCAATCATACGCTCAATTTCTCTCTTTTGGACATAAGGATATCCGTAAGGCCTGATGTTTGGAGGAACAATTCCTGGAATCAAATGAATAGCATGATCATTATCACGAATAGGTGGGAATCCTTTGGGAGTTTCAAACACCTTGGAATGATTGTCCAATACTTTTTGGAGATATGGAGAAATAGATGATTTTGATGTTGGAACTTCTAGTGAGCATAATTGTACAATTACACCCCGTTCTTCTTTCTTCAGAAGATTTGTCATCACATTGGAGCTTATTATCTTTTCCGGCCTCCCTGTGATACCACGTAATTCAAATTCCTTTCCTTCCAAAAAATTTTTCAAGAAAAGTTCTTGAAAATTAAAAGCTATTGTCCCCAAAGATTGTAACCATTGTACACCTAGTACAACATCAACACCTCTCATTGGAATGGAAAGCATTGGACTATTCAATACATATTCTCCCATGGTTAGCTTGATATTATGGCATTTTCCAAATAAATTTATAGTCCCTCCATTTGCAACCATCACTTGACACTCTGGTGATGGCTACAGGAAGAAATTCAATTCCTTGGCTACCTTACAATGAATAAAATTATGGGTACTACCTCAATAAATCAACACTATTACTTTTTCTTCTTTATATGTCCTTCTATCTTGAGAGTTTGAGGAGTGGTAATTCCTGCCAATGCATTGCATGATATGGTTAGACTCATTTATTCTTTCTGTAGGGTTGGTTCCTAGTGTATATCCTCTTCTTTTGAGCTTCTTGTTCATTTTATTCCTCCTCTTCACAACCTATGTAAAATAATTTCTTCTCAGCATACTTATGACCTTTAGTGTATTTGCTATCACAATTGTATCAAAGCCCTTTTGTTCTTTTTTCTTCCAATTTTTGTGTTGTCAACCTTGTAGGTTGTGGAAGTGTAGGAGTGGTAACACTTCCATCTTTATAGATGTGAGGGTTAGGCTTCCTTGTCGCCATAATCTTGCTTTAAATTTTTATTGCCAACCTGAATGCCTTCTCTAATGAATCAGGTTCCCAAAGACGAACCTCATGTTGGATGTTATCCTTTAAATTCCCTATGAAGACATCAATTTTGTGTTCCTCTGGAATATCAGTTACCCTTATATTCAATTTTTGGAAGTCCTCAATGTGCTCCACCATTGAACCCTTTTGTTTGATATTTATCAATTGGTTAAAGAAGGTGTTTCTCTTTGTATCCTCATAATCTACTATCATTTCCTCCATAAAAATTTACCAAGTGACAATTTTTTTTACGAGTGCAAAGCCATCGATATCATACAAATGTATTTTTTTCTAGATATAAAGTGGCAATGCATACCTTTTGTGTGTTTTTCACATTATGGAGATCAAAATATTCCTCCATATGTAGTATCCATGTTATGGGATCCTTGAAATCAAACTCCCTCATATCGATCTTTGGAATATGGTGGGTCTTCAATCCAACATTAGAGTTGATGAAATCATGATTAACATTTATTTTGTTCTCATCATGAGTTTCTTGTACTACCTTTTAGCCATTAGGAATCATTTCTTGTATCAACTTTGTCAAACCTTCCTTCAAACCTTCCATGTCTGCTTTTATATCTGTAGAAATTATACAAACAATATGTATATCAAGGATTCAATCCAATCTAAAAATGTACTAAAGCTAGATACTGAATCGCTTCTACACATCGATTGTGGAAATTAAAACACAATCGCCAATCACATGAAGCAAAGAAGAATCAATCAAACCACAACACAGATAATTTCCGGAGGAAAGCTTGCTGCTCAAAACCCCACTATCTTCTATTGTATATTCAGCATGGATACATGAAACAATTACAATACAACTCTTCTCACAAGTGCCTCTTGTACTCATATAATTATCTCACACAGTCCTGGACAAAACTGACCAACACTTAGCCAATTATCAGCCTCTAAACAGACTACCTTGCTTGCGCAATTCATGTGGAATGTTATCCCTATTATTTAGGAATTTTTGCCTTCCTTGACTACGCAAGGATCATGGGCAATACAATGGGTGTTTGGTTGCATGGATGAAACCCAATAATCCTACAACTGATAGTCAACATCACTTTCACCTAGATCTCAACTAGGTCTCCATTGGAATTGACATGCATGTAGCTAATAATAGTAAATCCTTAGTTGCATGTTAGATCATTGATTATGAATTAAATAATATTTAATTCACTTGATCTCTCACTAGTGCAACTAACAATTACAACTAGCACAACTGAATTTAACTCACTTAACTGAGTTAAACTAATTGCAACATTAATTAACTAATGCACCACTGCACTTCGAACTTTTTTACAACTAGAATTACTCTGCATGCCTCACCAACTACCCTCAACTCGAAATTCATGAGCTAACTGAGTTTATCACACTCAGTTAACTATTACAAGTGATTTTGAGATAAGATTACATTTTATTGTCCATTCTAATTAAGGGAAAATTAAAATATATATGCACCAAATTTAGCCCACACCAGTGTAGGTGTTGCTAAGACCTATGGTCCCACACTAATGTAGGTGTTGCTTGGACCTCCTAGTCCCACACTAGTGTAGGTGCTACAATTTCTTGTTGGACTTCAACAAGATCATTCTTCATGTCTTTCATTTTTTCATCTATCTTAGCTTCCATGCCATTCTTCAAAACATCCAGGCATTTGTTCAAACCATCCATCTTCGCTTCCACACCTTTCTTCAAAACTTCCATTTCATTTTTTGTTTCTTTTTGCGAGAGCGAAATTTGGTGCACTTGGTCTTGTAATTTTGATATATCATGTTGCACTTCTTCCTCTTCATGAGTCACAGTAGAGCCTTCTGAGCGCTTAATGGGTGTTTAATTATTTTTAGGTGCCATTTTAGAAACCAGTACTGATATCTATGCTTCAATATGCCCTTGGAATCCCTTCAAACTAATTTTTCAAACAATACTTATGCAATTTTTAAAAAAAATATAGCCCTTTTTCTTGCTTTTGAGGAGCTCGATATTGAAACTAATGTATCTCTATAATTTTAGATCCCCAAGAATTGATTTTCAGTCCTGTAGTAGCCCTCTGAGTCGTCTTTCCAATGCCACAAGTCTGACCTGATTTTGATTCTTCAAGGAAACGTTATTCCCAATCTCCCACAATGACTTAATTATGGACCAGTTTAGTAGAGCTAACTTGTACAACGTGCCACATGTCACTGTTTCCTCCTTTGTCTCTAAAATTTATATACAAGAAACCAAATTTTGTGTAATTTCGGTCACTTTTTACATAATTTCAATCTGATGCTCAGAGAGAGAGTTATGATGATTTTCCCAAGGTAACCTCTTTAAGATGAAATTTAGGAGCCTGTAAAAACCCTAACTTCCACAGATCATATCTCTGAAACTATTGCGAACCAAGATCTGAAATTTTTACACGAAATTCCTCAGGATTTCTTCACAAATAGGTTTTTATATTAGCTTTTGAACCTTCGTAGAAACAAATTTATAGCGAAAATTACATGATGACCTGTTTGAAGCAGTGAAACCCTGGAATTCAAAGCTCTAATACCAAATGTTATGAAACTAGCTCACAAAATAGAAGAAAAGAGAGATCAACACCTTAGAAATAAGCCACTCCTATGGACTCCTATATATAGAAAGGAGGTTTTGTCATTTGCATCATCCAAGAATTGTTCAAATATAATCCTAGCCGACCTAACAATAATAATTTAAGAGCACAAAAATAACAATAGTGGGCTTTTATGGGGCACAATAATAACAATATGGGGACTAAAGGGGTACAACAATAACAATAAGGGGGCAAAAATAACAACAATAAGGGACTACACTAGTAATATAGGGACCTAACATATTGATTCATATTCTTATTCCATGGCTTCCCTCCATTCTCTATGTTCACTAGCTTCTTTATAACTAGAGGGTTCAACAATATTTAACATGTTAGTTATAAAAGCATTCTCCATATATCTTTATGGCAATTGAGTTTGCCTACCTGATCTCTTGAGTGTTGGAGTGGAATCAAACCTGTTTTGATTATCCCTTGATGGACTTGACTCAATGACTGTATCTGTACCTTCTGCTTCTTCCTTTTTCTACTTCTCATGGCTCTCTCTTGTTTCATCACTCCCTTCTTCCACCAACAAAGGAATGTCCCATTCTTCATTGTTGTTATCATTGTTTCCATCATGAACCTGCTCATGAAAAAATACATCTCTACTTGAAAAAAAATTATGAGTAGAGGGATCAAACAATTTGTAAGCTTTAAATTCAGTACAATACCCAACAAAAGTGTGGTTAATGGTTGTTGAATCCAATTTCTTCCTATCCTCCTTTATAACATGAGCAAAAGCTTTGGATACAAAAACTCTTAAATGTTTAACTATAGGTTTAAAACCTAATAAGCCTTCAAATGGAGTTTTAAATTCAAGACTTTTTGTTGGACTCTTCAAATACATTGCAGTATTTATCGCTTCAGCCCAAAATCCATTAGAAATATTCTTACCTTTCAGCATGTTGCGAGCACACTCCACAAGGGTTATGTTTTTCCTCTCTGCAACCCTGTTCTACTGAGGAATGTGGGGTACTGTAAATTGTTGCAATATTCCATGGTCTTTGCAATATTTTCTGAAATCAACTTTCCTGCATTCTCCCCCTTGATCCGAGCAGAGAATCTTGATGAATTTACCTGCCTTCTTCTCAATCATGCTTCTGAACTATTTGAAATATTCAAAAGTGTGACTCTTTTACTGAGAAAATATACCGATGTGAATCTTGTACAATCATCACAAATAATAAGAAATAATAAGCACCTCCCAATGACCTTGACTGCATTGGCCCTCATAAATCAGTGTGGACTAACTCTAGTATATCTCTCTGTTTTCTATCTACATTTACAGGAAACTCATCTTTGTGCATCTTCCCAAGAGCACATGCTTCACAGTCAACATGAATATGCTTTAAATCAGGGAGACCATTGACCATACCTATTTTTTGAAGTAGCAACAAATCATTGGAATTAATATGGCCGAATCTCAGATGCCATAAATATTCTGTAGCCATACTTGATGATGTCAATGCTTGATATGCCGCACTTCTCACATTCATCTTGTAAAGACTTCCCACTCGAATTCCTGTTGCAATTGTCTTCATACAATCCAGAAAATCCTTAATAACACAATATGATTTAAAAAATTCTACCTTAAGGTTTTGATTTGTTATGATTGAAACAAAAATTAGATTCTTATTAATTCCGGGTACATACATCACATTTTGAATGTGCCTAATATTTCCATCAGGCAGTATTACAGGAACATTATCATGTCATTTGATTTGGTACGCTCTGTCGTTTCCAAGGTATATTTTTGCACCATTGCTAGTTTCTTTGAAGTCTTCAATCCATTATCTGTTACCTGTCATGTGGGTGGAAGCTCCTAAATCCACATACCACATATTTGCTTCATCATTCTCATCAGAATCAGCCATAGAGGTCCTGGTTATGGTCATCATCAGCAAAGTGTCTTGCATGTCTCTTGTATCTCTGGTGACCTTCATCAAACTTCTTCTTTCGGCAATGTTTAGTTATATGGCCAATTTTACCACAATAGAAACATTTTATTGTTGAATCATTTCTATTTGATGACATATCTTGAGATGGAGTCGGCTTTCTCTATGGTGTACCTCCACCTCTCTATCCTTCATTTTCCTCCCCTCTGAAGGGCTTATTCTTTGCCATTAAATCAAGATCTAAACTCTGGGGTTTCAGGGTCATCCGCCTTTCTTCCTCTTGCATCAGGATCTTGGTTAATTCTTCAAACTTGGGGGATTTCTCTCTCACATTCAAGCCTATGATAAACATTTGATAGTCGTCATTCATACCATTCATAGTAATTTTTACCAGATTGGTATTACTTACTAACTCCCCTATGTCGCCAAGCTTGCCTTTGAGGTCATTGATGCGATAAATGAACACAACTATTGTTTCATTCTCCTCCATTTTAATGGAGAGACTATTTCTTTTCAGGAACAATAGGCGATTTGTATTTATTATTTTGTACATATACTTGAGAGTTGTCCAGATCTCGTTTGCTGATTTTCACTCTCTTATGTGAGGGATAATGCAGTCTTTGACTACCATTTTCAACATCGTTTTCTCCTTGTTCTCCCTCTTCTCCCAATCCTGAACTGTTGCAGCTGATCCGCCTCTTGCAACTGTAAGTTTCAATTCATCGCTAATCACGATCCCCCATGCACTATGCCCTTCCAGCATAGTCTGTAACTTGAATTTCCAATTAGAATAATTGGAACCGTCGAGCATATTGCTCTCATTCAAGTATGTCTCAATCATTTTATTATTCATCTTAACACTTTAAAAAGAATGACTTCCATCAATTGAAAAAAAACTGGATCTACAAGTGGATCTACCCCAGATCCACAAAAAAAAACAATGTCAAGAAACATATCTACCTAATCTTTGACCACTCTGGCAGGCTGCTTTGCGCACTGCACCATGGGCTCAAAGGCTCCTCTTCCATGGCCTCCTCTACTGTGAGCTCATGGGATCCTCTATCATGGATCATGCTTGTAGCGTTCCTCACACAATTTTACCCGTGATTTTCAACTGCTTCTTCTGCCTCAGCTCACCGGCTCCTCTGGCACGATCTCATTAGCTCAACAAGCACGAGCTCTCTAGCTCTATAGGCACAAGCTCTCTAACTCTACAGGCACGAGCTCTCTGACTCAACGATGCTCCACAGCATAAGCTCTGTGGCTCCACAACGCTCCACAATGCGAGCTCTCTGGCTCCTTCAATAGTGCTCCAAACCCACTCTGACGTTGTGCTGGTGCACTGGGAAAATTTATGAAAAGTTTTGTAAGGGTCTCACGGATCGGTGTAATCCTCCCATGTGATTCTGCGCTGGTTTTGAAGATCAATGCTTTTCTCTAGCATGGGTTCACGTTGATCAACGCTTCGGTGTCTCCAATGAACGTGTTGCTCTCAGCGTTTCCCACAAATAAAAACAACCTCACTCAGGCCACAAAAGGCTTCTCTTCTACCACTTGGACACTCACAGGGATCAAAGCACTCTAGATTTGATTCAACCCTAGAGCTCTGATATCGTGATAAAAATGGCAGGATAAAATTTATTAAGCAAAATTGGTTAGATCTGCAATGAGAGACTACACCAGGAGAGACTGTGTCCACAGGTCACTCTACATTCTCATTACAATACAAAATATATATATCTTACATGCTTATAGGGAAGTTAGAACCAATACCTAAGAAATAGGAACAAACTTCTAATCTAAGGTTTTGGTGAACTGACTCTCTCTAATTAATTTTCTCCATTATCTTCAACAGAATGTTTGCGAGCAAAGCCAAATTTGTGGAGAACCAATCTCAACATATCGAAGTCGGCCCTATAATATGCTTTAAACGATCAATTTTCATGAGACATGCCTCCAACCTGTGAGTTTTTATTGAGTGTATACATTCTTGCGTAATCGCCACAACATCTTGTATCTATATATTTGGTAAAAGGTCAAACCCTTATGGTGTAACGTGAGTTGAAATAATCTTCTTGATTCTATTTTCTAACAATTTGGAAACCATCTTATAAATGGAGTTGCATAGCGAAATTGATCTAAAATATGAAAGTGAAGAAGGATTACAGTTTTTGGAATAAGAGAGATGAAGGTTGTGTTGAGAGCACCTGAAATGTATCCCATCCTACGTGTTTCTTCTGCCATTTCCAAAAGGTTTGTTTCCATGACGTTGAAGAAGCAAATAAATGGTTTGACTGGCCATCCATCCGACCCGGGACTTTTGTCCCTTGCCATTGATTTCATTACCAATTGTAGTTCTTCTAATGTGATCGGATTTTCCATTAATTCTGAGGCCTCTTTATTCACCATGCATGGCAATATGTTAGCAAACTTTATCTATTCCGAAGCATTAACTACCTCAGTGTCACGAACAACCTCGTTATGAATATCCTTCTGTGAGGTGAGGATCTTGTCCTCCGCATCTCTGATATGCCATATAGTGTTCGCTTACTTCCTTTTCATAACCACGTTGTGAAAGAAGCAAGTGTTCTTGTTGTCATCATCTACCAAAGCCATCCTTCTTTTCGATATCCACTGATCTTCTTGGAATTTCAATATGCTGTCGTTTCTAGCTGAAAGCTCCATCATCACCTTCTTAGTATGTTCTACAAGTACGTCAGGACTTGTGGGGTCTATCAGAGCAAAAAATGCATGTTCAATGATATCCAGTTCTTTAGATAGCTCCTTCTTTCGCTTACTTGTCAATGGGTGGACCAAAACCTTCAACATTTTCAGTGTATAAGAAACTTTCTCCATATTGTGCTTCAGACAAGTCTCCAATGGTTGAGTCCACGAGTTTCCTACCAACTCTATAAATATTTTCTTAAGCCACATATGGTTGAACAGGAGGTGAACAGGAGCCTTTGAGGTTGTTGGAGCATTATTACATGGTTGAACGGGAGCCTTTGAGATTGTTGGAGCTTTATTACGGGGTCAATTAACCACTTGGGGAGGTAGTTACAATTTTGTAAACTTCATGCTTGTTATTTTGGAGATTGTTGTATAACCAATCATCTTAATTTGTTTTATGTATTTGGTTGTATGGGAAAATTCATTTTTGGCATTTTTAAATGTATTTTCGTTTGGAAAAATGATGGATTTCAATAATATAGATTTTAATAATTTATTGTTTATTAATTAAGGGTTAGGCATGGTGTATATTGGAATTGGATTTGAATATTTTGATTTTTAAATAAATAAGTGAACAATATTTAATATCAAGAAAGTATTTAAGAGTTAGACATGTTCTATATTGAAATTTAGTTTGAAATTTTTTTATTTTTAAATAAATGAGTTGACAATATTTTGTTGAGATTTTCTGTTTTGGATAAAATAGGCAAAATCTCATTAGGTGACAAAAATTAGGAATTAGTTCCTAGATTAGCTCCAGTTTGTTGGGAGGGAGTTAATGCATGCTAAATTTGAGTTGAGAGGATTTATGAGGCTGTTAGATTCTCCTGCTATATAACAGGTATCCATACGTTTGTTTTGGAGAGTGTGTGTGAATTATGTAATCTCCTGTTTGAATTAATAAAGACTGCCAATGCCCTGTTGTGTGGACGTAGCCCAGGAGGTTTGGGTGAACCACGTTAAAAACTCTGTGTCTTCTTATGTGCACGATTAAGTTTACTGTTGTTGTGTTTATTAAATTTGCTGCGCACTGTCCAACAATTGGTATCGGAGCTGTGTTGGAGTGTGTTGAATTGCTGGTGCTGCGTGAAGGTGGAGCGCAGTTGAGCGCTGTCCAGAACGTTGCTGAAGGGGCGCATGAGCCTGCCTGTTGACTGTCGGTCACTGGTGCCTGGATACCGTGAGTTGAATGCAGGCCATCGCTCAAACAATACGCAGCTATTGAGGTCGCAGAGCTTGCTGGTGGAGAGCGCGTTGGTACGCTGCCTGTACACCTGCGTGGAGGTGCGTACTCCAGTTTCAACAATTAAATGCAGAGTAAGTTGAACGCTGCGTTAATGGTGAATTGAATTATGAACTCGATTGAAATTTTGGTCAACTGCAAAGGCCGTGATAGAATGCCCGCACGGAGAGAACGAAACGCTGTAGATTGCTGTTGAAAACCTGCGTGGAGACTGCTGTGATATATTCATATCAAAAGTCAAACGTTGTGAAAAGGTCACATTTAAAATCGATTTGGAGTTTTTAAAGTCACGTATGGTATGAAATCGAAATCGACTTTGAAGTTTTTAAATGGAGTTTTGTTAAAAAGGTCACATAAAAGTTTGAGTTTTGTAAATCGAATATGGTATTTAAGGAATATAAATCGATTACATTAAAGAAAAGGCTTTATAAAAGTTGAAAATCGATTTGTAAATTCTTTTTTTTACCATTTGCATATGGTATAAAAGGAAGTGCCATTTTTTTTATTTTTGAAGTGGTCCTTTTAAAAAAAAAAAAAATCGATTTGTAAATTTTTTGTTGAATATCATTTGGATATGGTATGAAAAAAAGGTGAAGGATATATAGATACTTTTTTTTTAAAGGAAGTGAAAGGCACTTTAAAGGAAGGCAAAGGTCCAGGATTAATTTTTTTTTTTTTAAAAGGCATTTTTTAATTAAAAGG
>CM076570.1:1461573932-1461833162 GCA_034641835.2 Pinus albicaulis
AATGGACTATGAGCATAGAGATGGCGAGCATCCTTGCCCCAACCAATACCCTTTGTGGAATCAATATTATTGATAGACAATAGCCCACAAAATGTCTCTTATATCATGCTCAACTCATTCATTAATGAACACATAAGGTACATTCATTGATTGCTTCATATTAAGTATTTACATTTAATGTATTTGACATGAAAGTAGGTATTATGACTTGAATTAGATCATGGATTATGATACTTGGCTCAGTGATGCCTTTTTTTTGTTTCACCTTTAATTGTCATCATTAATTTTCTAGTCAAGTGTTATCACTCTTGGGGAAAGGGGTACTACTAGGGGGCTTTGATAAGAGTAAAGTGCTCATGTATTTTCCATACTTAACATACCCCATCTATTCCCTTTCTGTTGTCCTTAATTTTGGGTTGGATGTTACATGTATCCCAAAAATTTTCATGCTTCATAATACCATGAGGAGAAGAGGTTTGGATGCTTGAGGTTTATGAAGATTTATGAAAAAGAGGAGGATAGTATGAATTTCAAAATGCAAAATAAATGAAAGGGATATCAATGATAAATCAAAAGCCAAAGTAAGATTGAGCATTAATCCCTTGCTATGTGTCCATTTCCACAAGTCTTATGCAATGAAATGCATAACCAAATAAGGACTAAGTTAAATTATCCTAACCCATATGAAATGAAATGCCTATACAAGAAAAAAGGGGGTTTGTGAAGAAAAAAAAAAGTATATAAGAAAGAGGAAAGGAAATGGGTTGTAAGACACAGTTCAAAGGAAAGGGTAACTCAATGCTTACATAATTCCTCTACAAAGGTGCTCATGAGGGTGAATATGTTATGTAGCCTTGCATGTCAATGACACTATTCCCATGAAGTAAACCCCAAACCATACATTATCATTTACAGTTACTCTTTCATGGGTTTCTAGGGAAGTACTCATCTTGTTTGGTATTGGTAAACCTAATTGTTTTTTATGATGATCTTCCCAAACCTAAACTTGACAAATTGCATAAATTCATAAGCTAGTGTAAAATTTGGAAAAAACACCTAATGTGATGTACCTAATGGATTTTTCATTAGACATGGATCACATTTTCTATTGCATTGATTCATTGGACACAATTCACTTTTTATGTTGCATTTTTTCTTGTATATACATCAAATAATCACAGTAGGATTCTTGAATCCCCTCTTTCATGATGTTTGCATATATATGGTCCTTTAGAGGATGTTGATGGTGCCATTTTCCACACTTGATTAAGGATGTTCCATACCTATTTGAGGACACTAGACCTTGTATTCACATGGCACCTTGTTGAGATGTCCTACACCATATTGGAGGTGATGTGGCACCCTTATGATGAGATGTTGAACCTTTTGATTATGGATGTTGCACCTTGATGATGGATATGACATTTTTCCATGATGATCAGACTCATTTTATGATGATGTCACACCTTTGAGGAATGATATGGCCTATTGATTATGAGTTGTTGCAACTTTTAGAAAAAACATTTCACTTTAGAGCCCTTACAAGCTAATTAGAGTGAGTCGTCCACCTTTGCAAAGAATTTATACAACACGTGTGGCATCTAGCACACATTTATGATTAATGGCTTTATATTTTGAGCATTATTCTTTAGTTATAAGGTTGTTGGGGATCTTGAGACTCATTCACTCTTGTATCATGGATTTTATTATGATATTTCCTTATCTTTAGGGTTTGTAAGAGATAAACTAATTATTGTATGTTTTTAAGATTTATATTGGATGAAGATGTGTTAGATCTCTAACATAACTAAGAGAAGAAGTCCTCACTTGTATATCATTTCTACTTGTGGATATATATCGCTACTTGTGTATTTTTATCTTTTATCTAAAAGTCTATGGAAGTATTACTAGAGAAACTCCCTGTGGAAATAATGTTATGGATGATCTTGCATCTTCCATGTGTAGAAAAATGAAAACAATTATGTAAATAATGTAATTGTGGGTAAATCTACTTTTTTATGTTAAGTCATTTATATAACGAAAATAAGTTATGTAACAAAGTAGCTCGTATTAATTGGTGATTTACCGATAGGCTTGTAAGGAGCATAATCATCTTTGATTAATAATATTTCCAATCCCTTGACCCGTGGAGGTTTCCTTGATACATTGTTAGGTTTTTACCACGTAATTCTTTATGTTAAGTTGTGTGTTTGATTCAATTTCCTAATATTTTTTCATTCCTTTCTTGATTGAATGATAAAAGTTGCAAAACCAACAAGTGGTATCAAAGCCAGTGAGTTTGCAGAGTTGTCCAGGCAGAAAGAAAGTGAATCGCGCCAGTGAGGAATAAGAGGTCGAGGATTGATCTAACAGTCGTGTTGTGACCCACAAAGTTGAAGAATAGTTGACACCTGCCTGTCTGTCACTTGGAACAGTCAGAAGAGAAGAAAATCCATGAAATAAATATTCGGGGTGCACGCACGAAGTCACCTATCGTAAAGGAAAATTGTTCGTTGAGGGAATGTAGACATGTCGAGCAAAGCTATGAGAAGACAGGGTCGTTGAAAGAGTGGTTTATTTTTATTTTTTTTAAAGATGATCAACAATGAAGAAAATCCATCATGAGAAAAACATACCGTTGTTACGTATGTGTGCAGCCATGTTGTTGCCGCTGGTGACTGCTACTGTGTGTGTGCAGTTCAAAATTTGTTGTTCATGAGCTATCACTAGAGATGTAGAAATTATATACAAAAAAAATGTATACCAATGGATTCAATCCGATCATGCAATATTCTAAAGCAAGATATTGAATCCTTCTACAATTAATTTGTGGAAATTAAACACGATCATACAATCACACCAAGTAAGAGAAAGAAGCAAATAAATCACACAACACAGATATTTTTCTTGGGGAAAGCTTGTTGCTCAAAACCCCTCTACCTTTATTGTATAATCAACCAAGGAATCATGAAACAATACAATGCACTCTTCTCACAAGAGTTTGTTGCACTCTACCAACTGTCTCACACTGATCTGGACAAAATCGACCAACACTTAGCCAATTTCCTACCTCTACTCAGCCTGCCTTTCTTGCGCAATTCTAAGAACAATTGATCCCTATTAATTAGGAAATTCAACCTTTCAAAACTGCACAATACATCATGGGAAATCCTATGGTTTTCTAATTGCACGTCGACAATTTACTAATAATACAACTAATAGATAACATCTCTTTAACATCTGTCTCAACTAGGTCTTCATCAGAACTAACATGCACGCAGCTATTAAGAGTAAATCATTAGTCACTTGACAGTGAATTGCATGTGAATTAAATCTGATTTAATTCACTTGACCTCTCACTAGTACAACAATTAGTTGCAACTAGTTAGACTGACTTTAACTCACTTAATTGAGTTAATGATTTCTCATGCAGTAAACTAACACACTAACTGCAACTTGGACTCTAAAACAAATAGAATCACTCTACATGCCTCACCAACCACCCTCAACTTGAATTTCATGAGCTAACTGAGTCTATCACACTCAGTAACTATTATAAGTGATTATGAGATAAGATTACAATTTATTGTCCAATTTAATTAAGGGAAAATTAAATTAGACGCACATTTCTTGCTGAATTTTCAACACTCCCTCTCAACATGAAAGGGATTATTAGCTACCCTGATCCTGCCTTTGTGGTATTCAAATTTTCTCTTAGCAAGCACCTTCGTCAGAATATCTGCATCCTGATCCTTCGTGGGATGTACTGAAGTAACATAATGTGTCTCTGAACACAATCTCTCAAATGGTGGTACCAGATGTCAATATGCTTAGACCTGTCATGGAATACTGGATTAACCAAGATTTTTATGCAACTCTGGTTATCACAATGTATCACCGTAGGATCCATATGATGACCAAACAAACCAACAAATATCTTCCTCATCTAGATGGCCTCACATGTTTCCTGACTCGCTGCCATGTACTCTAACTCGGCTGAACTGAGTGCAACTGATCTCTGCTTCCTGCTGTACCAAGAAATTGTTGTCGATCCTATGCTGAAGATCCCTCTTGGTGTGCACTTCCTGTCTGATGGGCTGCCTGCCTAGTCTGCATCGGTGAAGCCTTGAAGCTTCACTCCCTCTTTCCATCTATGCCATAATCCATACTCTGTAGTGCCCCTGAGATATGTCAAGACATGATTCCCCACCTCAAAATATCTTGGTCAGCTTAACCATAGCTTGACTAAGTTGGTTAACTACGTATCATATGTATGGTCGTGTGTTCACCAAGTACATGAGTGAACCCACAAGCTGCCTGTAAACAGTAGCGTCCACTACCTCACCTGAAGTAGCATCCTCCTTCCTCAAGTTTCCTCCAAGAGGAGTCTCCATGGGTTTACAGCTCTCCATGTGGAACTTCCTCAGAATCTCTTTGACATACTTGCCTTGAGAAACAAATAGCTCCCCATCCCGCTTCCATATCTCCAAACCAAGGAAATAGTGAAGGAGTCCCATGTCCTTCATCTCAAACTCTCTTGCAAGATCTTCTTTGCAAGAAGTTATGAGTTTCTCATCACATGTCAAAATAAGATCATCAACTTAAAATACGATAATCAAAATCTTACCATCAACCACAATTTGGTACAGGTTTGCATCCGCTTCACTCTTCGTGAAGCCCAACCCAGTGAAATAACTGTTGATCCTTGTGTACCAAGCATGGGGTGCTTGCTTCAGCCCATAAAGTGCTCTCTTGAGTCTGCACACATGTCTCTCCCTGTCAAAGGTTTCAAAACCTTTTGGTTGCTCAATGTACACTTTTTCCTCAATAACTCCATTGAAAAATGCATTCTTCACATCCATCTCATGTATTTTCGAACCCATCTTCATTGAGAGTGCAAGGATAGATCTAATTGATCAATACCTTGCAACCGGTGCAAAATTCTCCTCATATTCAATCCCCTCAACCTGTGAGAATCCCCAGGCTACAAATCTAGCCTTGTACTTCTCCACACTCCCATATGCTGCCTGCTTCACCTTATAGATCCATCTAGATCCAACCACTGACTCCCCGACTGATCTTGGGAAAACATCCCATGCACCCTTCCTGACGATGGATTCATACTCCTCAACCATGGCTTCAACCCAAGTTAGTTGTTGCACTGCTTCCTCAAAAGAGGATGGTTCTGTCACAATACACTTGCTTATAAGAGACATGTATCCAGTATGCCTATCTAGAGATTGTCTCTATCTGCACTGTGATGTAGGTGCTCCTACATGTTCTGCCACATCAAGTCTCAATCTGTCAGCCTCTGTGTTGCGCATCCTACCATGTCTGGTGGATGGCTCTGCATGAGTAGTTTCTGCCACTCCATGATCCTCCTCATGTGGTTTCTCCACATCTTGAGGTTCATCCTTTGGTACCAAGAGTTCCTCATCTGCATGCAAATCAAGCTCCCTCTCAAGGGACAATCACATGGCTTTATCCTCATCAAATTTTACATCCCGTCTGACAACTGTCATCTTGTTGATCGGCAAATACACTAGATAGTTGCGGGGAGTATCAGTGTACCCCACAAATATCCCAATATTTGTTGTTGGTTCTATATTCTTTCTGGAATCTTTGGTCACATGGCAATAGATAGATGATCCAAAAATTTCTTACCAGAAAAAGCCTCCTCTAGTGTACTCATGCCAAGTATTCAATGAGGACTACGATTTTTCACAAATACTATTGTGTTGCATGCCTCTACCCACAGATGCAACGGTAGGCCCTAATAATGTAACATAGCTTGTGCCACACCCACAATTGTTCTATTCTTTCTTTCTACAACCCCATTTTGTTGTGGGTTATGAGACACAATAAACTCTTATAAATTCCTTCTTAGGCACAAAATTTCTTGAATTAATTGGAGATGTATTCACCACCATTTTTTCTCCTCTGAGCCTTCACCTTCTTCCCTGTATCTTTCTCAACCAGTGCTTTGAACTCACAAAATTTTGAGAAAGTCTGATCTTTCTTCTGCATGAAGTAGATCCAACACTTTCTATAAAAATCATCAACGAAAATCACATAATACATGTGCTTTTCTATATAATTTGTAGAGAATGGTCCACACGCATCTGAGTAAACTCTCTCAATGATTTCTGCTGCTCTGTTCTCCTTCTCGTGAAAAGTGGACTTTGTATACTTCCCCATGGTACATCCCTTGCATGTGTCTACTCGCGCAAGAGTACCCTTTGGAAGCCCCGTAGAAATATGTAATATCCCCAACTGTTTAACCAGTTGGACCAAATCATAATAGTAGTAGAATAATAAATTAATTAATAAATAAAGCCGCATTGGCCCATGGTTTTTCCTTTTGGGTTGTTTTGACCCCAAGTATTTGCCCATGGTTTTTCCTTTTGGGTTGTTTTGACCCTAGGTATTTGCCCATGGTTTCTTCCAAGCATCTTGACTATAAAAGGAGGAGGAGGATAGAGAGAAACTCATGGAATTTAATCTTTTCTTCATTGATATTCTAAGAGCTCAGAGGAGTTTTCAAGTGAGGATTTTTAGGTGAGATCCTCAAGCTTCCTTCAGTGAGATTCGATCTCACCCTAGTAAGAAAACCCAACTTCAGTGGTTTCTATGATCACCCTAGCTGGTCGCATTCATTTCATATTTTTTTTTAAAGGGGTTTTCATCTATTTTTACTTTATGCTTTATGAGCATGTATCTGAGATCTGCCCTGCCAGTTTTATTATAATTATTTTCATTTCCAGATTGGCAAAGGAAGGAAGAAAGCACAGATCTATTGCAGCACCACCACAGCGCTAAGTCAAGGGTTATTAATTGGCATTATGATGTAATTGACCCATCTACATTGTTGGTCAAACTGCTTGTATTACATGGGCTAAATTCCTTAATAAATTATATTTGGTGGATTTCCTTAGGGCTTGTTTAAATATGGTGATTGGAACTTAATTATGTGTAATGGAGTATTATGTGTATATGTTATCACGAGGGTTTTTTATAATAATCATATTACTTTGTTGTTATATTTTTACTATTATTACAGCAGTGGCATTATATATTTCTTAAAGGATATTACAGTGGTATCACAGCTTCATCTTGGCCAGCTTTGGGATGCCAAGGAAGGAGAAAAAAGGGGTATTACTGTCAATTGGGAAGGAAAAAAGGCTAGGAGTCAAGGGAAAAATGAAGGGGAAGAAATACCAATGGGTGATCACGAAAATACCAAACTTGAAGATGCCTTACAAAAGATCGCCGACACTCAAAACGCCATCATGGAACTCCTTAAAGTACAGATCGGGTAACCTAATGTGAAAAGCAATAATGGGTAAGGAGGTTCCCATTCAGGTGGGGATGGTCCACCACAGGAGTATATCAATGTTTGTAGCAATGGTCCATCACATGAACATGTCAACACTCGCAACATCCCTTTTTGCCGACCAACCATGCCTCCATTTTTGGATGACTCCTCCAAGGAGCAAGATTGTCCTTCACAAATTGCAGAAACGGCTACCCCATGGATGAAAGAGTATTATACGTTTCCTCCCAACGTGAAATTGACCCTGAGCCTTAATGAATTTTACTACATGAGGAGCAAACAACAAATGAAGGCAACCACATATGGGGGCCATAATTCAAACGTAGATTTGCAGAAGGTTGTGGGAAAGGTAACTATTCCTTATTTTGATGGATCATCGAAGTGTTCGGCATGGTCACGGGTACATAAACTAGATTCATATTTCCAACTCAATCCCATGTGGGAGAAGGATGCCATCAAATACGCCACACTTCATCTTGACGAAGAAGCACATGAATGGTGGCAACATGGTATGACCACTCTATGACATGTCAGCATCATTTCTTATACAGAATTCACATAGAGGTTAATAGAAATATTTGATAGGAAGGATCCTAAGATGTACTTCCGAGAGCTAACCCAGCTCCGACAGACAGGGTCCCTTGAATTTTATGTTGCAGAATTCTAGAGGCTTGCAGTAATGGTCAGCGACCTCTCCATGACCCGGCTGTTCATGTTATTTATAGAAGGGTTGTCAAAACCCCTACAAGATTGGGTTAGGGCCTACCAACCTACCACCTTGCAAGATGAAATTAACCGTGCAAGGGATATGCAGGATGCAATACCCAAAAATAGATTCCTGCCCAAATTTTATATTCCTCATAAAGGGAAGGAAGTCAAGCAGCAACAACAGGAGCCATTTGATAAGGGGAAGTTGGATGATGAGACTAGGAAAGATCTCAAAAGGAGAAGGCTATGCTTCTCTTGTCAGGAATCTTGGGCACCAGGACATCAGTGTACTAAATGGAAGGCCCACTATATTGAAGTATTTTCTGAAAGAAAAGATGAGGAAGAGAAGCCAGAGCTCAATCAAGGGGAATCACAAGGCATGAGGGAAATACAGGAAGAAATCCAAGAAGGAGTCATTGCTTCTCTTACAGGGGTCCCAAGATATCACACCCTCTGGGTTAGGGGCACTATACAAGGATAGAAGGTTATTGTGCTAATTTATGGTGGGGCCTCCCATAACTTCATTGATGCAGAATACGTAGCCAGCTAGAAGGGGACTAGCTACTGAAGAATTTGAAGGCTTTACAGTTTTGATTCCTGGAAAGAAAGAGCACAACCGCATGCCATGCACTAAGATAGTTCCTAACATGAGCCTAGTAATGGGAAACTACACAGTTACAGATAACTTCTTTGTCATAGACTGCCCAAACTCTCATGTAGTATTGGGGGTGCAATGGCTATATTCTATCGAAACTCATACAGTAAACTACCAAGACTTGGAACTCACATTCATAGGACCAAATGGTAAAAAGGTGAAGTTGAGAGGAATGCATGCACATCCTCCCAAGGTTGTGACATCCAATCAGATGGAGGCATACCTTCGACATGGGGATATTTTATGAGCAGTAGAGTGTCGAATCATGGAGAAGAAACCAGTAGAAAAACACAAGGAGTATTCCCCTGATATTATGGCACTATTGCAAAAATACTAGAAGGTCTTTGGAGATATACCCCCAGGACGACCACCTGATAGGGGATTTGAGCACATCATCGAACTAGAGGAAGGGGTCCAAGTTGTAATCACTACCCCTTACCGGCACCCCAAAGCGTAAAAGGATGAGATAGAAAAGGAAATACAAGAATTGTTGGCATTAGGACACATTTGCCCGAGCTCGAGCCCTTTTGCTTCGTCTGTAGTCTTGGTCAAGAAAAAGGATGGGTCCTTGAGGATGTGTATAGATTATCAAGCACTGAATAAGAAGACCAAAAAAATAGATATCCTATCCCTAGGATCGATGAATTGATGGTTGAGTTAAAGGGAGCGAAGTACTTCTCAAAAATTGACCTTCGCTCAGGGTATCACCAGATCAGGGTTCGTGATCAAGACATTCCAAAAATAGCTTTTAGATGCTACTATGGACATTATGAGTCCCTAGTGATGCCTTTTGGGTTGACCAATGCCCCTGCAACATTCCAGTCATGCATGAACCATGTATTCAACAAGCAATTGGGTAAAAAAAAATTTGGTCTTCTTCGACGACATCCTAATCTTCAATGAAACATGGAAAGAGCATTTGCAGCACCTGGAAGAGGTCTTGGGAATATTGGAGGCACAACAATTTTATGCCAAAATCTCTAAATGTGAGTTTGGGATGATGGACATGCTATATTTGGGTCACATCATCGGGGGCCAAGGTGTTGATGTCCACCAAGAGAAGATTGAAGCCATTCTCAATTGGCCAACTCCCAAAAATGTAACAGAATTAAGGAGCTTCTTGGGTATTTGTACTTATTACAAAATATTTGTAAAGGGGTATTCACAGCTAGCAGCCCCTCTTACTGACTTTACAAAAAGAGGAGCCTTTTTATGGATAGAAACAACCCAAGAGACTTTTGAGCGAATGAAGGAAGTCATGAGTCCGTGTCCAGTTCTAGCCTTGCCAGACTTCTCTCAACCTTTTGTATTGGGGTGTGACGCTTCTGGGGAAGGAATCGGGGCTGTCCTAACATAGAACCATCATCCCATTGCTTTTGAGAGTAGAAAGCAGCATGATTATGAACGCTCTTACTCCATTTATGACAAAGAAATGTTGGCTACTATGCATGCATTTGCCAAGTTTTGTCCATATCTAGTGGGGAACTGGTTCAAAGTCAAAACGGACCATAATAGTCTCAAGTACTTCCTCGATCAGAAGGGATTAAATTAAAGGCAACAAAAATGGGTCAGTAAGATCCAAGCCTATGATTTTGAGATTGAATATGTCAAAGGTGAAAACAATGCAGTTACAGATGCCTTGTCAAGGAGCCCATCTACCTTCTCTCTCATAGATATTATGGATGACTAGAAGTCCCATCTTTTGGTGGAAAAAAAATCAATCAGCTTGTGAGATCCTTGACGGACAATCATCATACATCCGTTATAGAGTTGTCAATGATATTATCTATTATAAGGATCGAATCTATCTACTACCCGAGTCTCAACTTAAGATGAAGATTTTACAAGCAGCGTATGACTCCCCTTTAGCTGGACATCCAGTATTTCTGAAGACTTATAGGACCATTAGGGAAAGGTTCATATGGAAGGGACTCAAGAAGGACATTATCAAATATGTTAAGGAATGTGGTACATATCAAAGTAATAAGGTTGAGCATACACATCCGACAGGTTTAATACAACCACTACCCATTTCGGAACAAAAATGGGAAAGTATATCCATGGATTTCATTACAGGGCTACCCTCCTCAAAAGGCAAAGATTGTATTTTTGTGGTGGTGGATCGTCTCATCAAGTACGCTCACTTCTTTGCAATCCCCTCCAAAATTTCTGCACCTCAAATAGCAGAAATATTCTTCTAGGGGGTATTCTGTCTACATGGTTTGCCCAAAACCATTGTGAATGACCGTGACAGCATATTCATGGGAGCATTTTGACAAGAGTTATTCAGGTTGGCTGGAATAGAACTCACCCCTAATACCAGTTATCGCCCACAGATAGATGGACAGACAAAAGCAGTGAATAAATGGGTGTAAGGTTACTTACGAGATTATGTCACAGGACAACAACGAGCATGGACCAAGTGGTTGTACTTAGGAGAATATTGCTATAACACCACTTATCACATGTCCATAGAGATGTCACCTTTCCGAGCCTTATATGGATATGAGGTACTATCTTTTGTAGATACAATGTTTGGAGATAGTAGAGCACCATTGGCAAAGGATTGGATCCAGGGGTGTTAGGATATTCTGAGAGCCCTTAAAGACAATCTGCAGACGACACAGAGTCAACAAAAGTTATATGCAGATCGTTGAAGGATAGAGAGGAGTTTCGAAGTGGGAGATGTGGTTTATCTCCGCCTTCAGCCGTACAGGCAGTCTACCTTGAAGCAGAAGGGGGCAGAAAAATTAAAGCCACAATTTTACGGGCCCTATCGAGTTATTCAGGAAATAGGAGAAGTGGCATATGAGCTAGAGCTTCCCACAGAGAGAAGAATTCGTAACATCTTTCATGTCTCTTGTTTGAAGAAAGCATTAGGATCAAACATAAAATCATCACCAGAATTACCGCCACTATATGAAGAGGGCCATCTTCAACTGGTTCCTAAGGAGGTGTTGGAGGTTCGAGAAAGAAAGCTTTGAAGTAGAATCATCCACGAATATTTGGTATGATGGAAAGATCTTCCTGTAGAGGATGCCACTTGGGAAGGAGAACACATATTATAGCATCCAACATTGAAATTGCTTAAGGGCAAACAATTTTGGGCAGGGGGAATTGTAATATCCCCAACCGTTTAACCGGTTGGACCAAATCATAATAGTAGTAGACTAGTAAATAAATTAATAAATAAAGCGGCATTGGCCCATGGTTTTCCTTTTGGGTTGTTTGGAACCTAGGTATTTTCCCATGGTTTTTCCTTTTGGGTTGTTTTGACCCCAGGTATTTTCCCACAGTTTCTTCCAAGCATCCCAACTATAAAAGGAGGAGGAGGATCGAGAGAAACTCATGGAATTTAATCTTTTCTTCATTGATATTCTGAGAGCTCAGAGGAGTTTTCAAGTGAGGATTTGCAGGTGAGATCCTCAAGCTTCCTTCGATGATATTTGATCTCACCCTAGTAAGCAAACCCAACTTCGGTGGTTTCTATGATCACCCTAGTTAGTCGCATTCATTTCATATTTGTTTTGAAAGGGGTTTTCCTCTATTTTTACTTTACACTTTATGAGCATGGATTTGAGATATGCCCTGCTAGTTTTATTATAATTATTTGCATTTCTATATTGGCAAAGGAAGGAAGAAAGCATAGATCTATTGCAGCAAGTTGTTGCAGCAACACTACAGTGCTAAGTCAAGGGTTATTAATTGGAATTATGATGTAATTGACCCATCTACATTGTTGGTCAAACTTCTTGTATTACATGGGCTAAATTCCTTAATAAAAGATATTTGGTGGATTTCCTTAGGGCTTGTTTAAATATGGTGATTGGAACTTAATGATGTGTAATGGAGTATTATGTGTATATGTTATCACGAGGGTTTTTTATAATAAGCATATTACTTCGCTGTTATATTTTTACTATTATTACAGCAGTGGCATTATATATTTCTTAAAGGATATTACAAAATTTGCTGCATGACCTTCAAAGCACTGTGGTGTAGATGGCCCAATCTCCTGTGCCATAACTCAACCTCATCCTAGCAATCTCCTGTGCCATAACTCAACCTCATCCTAGCTCACCACTCTGTCTACTTTACTCATCAATGTTGTGCAACCATCTAAATCAAGTTTGTAGGGGTTCTTCACATGAACCCCAATCTTCTTAACTTGTCCTGTGGCTTTGTGGTGAAGGAATGCTTTCCTTTCACTGAAAACCACATCAGATCCTCTATCCTCCAACATAGCAACTGAAACTAAATTCTTTCTCAATCCTGGTACATGCATGAAATATTTTAATAAGAAAGGTTTACTTGATTGTCTTTGGAAAGTAACTCGAACTGTGAAGCCAAATCATCACCTGTTGTAGATCCCAAAGCCTTTTTCTTATTGTTCTTCTTCTATGGACAATTAGTGGCATAATGTCCATGCTCGTGACAGTGAAAAAATTTCACTCTGGACATGTGACACTTCTTGCCTTCTTTGCCAGTCTTAGATTTGGAATATGATTTCTTTCCCTTCCCCTTGTTTGCCTTACCAGCCAAGGCGCAATTTTCCTCATCATCTATCTTGGATGAGGATCCATCCCTGGTATTCCAACTGAATTCTTCTTGTACCAAATCCAACCAAAGTCATTCCCAATCTGGTAGCTTCTCCCTCCCATTAACATATTCTTAATAACTATGCCAGCTCTTGGGAAGGCCTAGAAGTGCAAGGCTCAACAGGTCATCATCCGCTACAGTAATCCTGACACTTCCAAGCTCATCTCGACATTGGATGAACTTGGTCAAGTATTTCGAAACAGTGTCGCCTTTCTCCATTTTGATTTTCCTAAGCTTGTCCTTCAGTGCCAATTTTCTGTGGCTACTAATGTTCTGAAACATATCTTTCAAGGCCTTCCACATTGCATATGGATTCACCTTGCCATGGAGACTCGAGACAATGTGATCTTGAACTCCCTCTAATAAGATCATCCTCACCTTTGCAACCTTCTTTTTCCAATCATTAAGAAGAGCAACGTTTTCTACTGCGGACCTTGGAATATCAGTGTCAATAAACTTTTCAACTCGTTGTCCTCCGGAACTGCCTCCATTCTGTATTTCCATGCAATATAATTAGAAATGCCCTCCAGTTCATATTCCAATCTTAATACATTGAAAGCCATCTTGACTAGCCTGTCACCCCAAAGAATATTTTTGCAAATTCGAATGTTGTTCAACAGAAACTCAATTTCTTCTCCACTATAGCGGTTTATGGTGCTCTGATACCATGTAGAAATTATACAAAAAATATGTATACCAATGGATTCAATCCGATCATGCAATATTCTAAAGCAAGCTATTGAATCCTTCTACAATTAATTTGTGGAAATTAAACACGATCGCACAATCACACCAGGTAAGAGAAAGAAGCAAATCAATCGCACAACACAGATATTTTTCTTGGGGAAAGATTGCTGCTCAAAACCCCTCTATATTTATCATATAATCAACCAAGGAATCATGAAACAATACAATGCACTCTTCTCACAAGAGTCTGTTGCACTCTACCAACTGTCTCACGCTGATCAAAACAAAATCGACGAACACTTAGCCAATCTCCTGCCTCTGCTCAGCCTACCTTGCTTGTGCAATTCTAAGAATAATTGATCCCTATTAATTAGGAAATTCAACCTTCCAAAACTACACAATACATCATGGGAAATCCTATGGTTGTCTAACTACGCGCCTACAATTTACTAATAATACAACTAATAGATAACATCCCTTTAACCTCTGTCTCAACTGGGTCTTCATCAAAATTGACATGCATGTAGCTATTAATAGTAAATCATCAGTCACTTTATAGATCACTGCATGTGAGTTAAATCTGATTTAATTCACTTGACCTCTCACTAGTACAATAATCAGTTACAACTAGTTAGACTAACTTTAACTCACTTAATTGAGTTAATTGATTTCTCATACATTAAACTAATACACTAACTGCAACTTGGACTCTAAACCAAATAGAATCACTCTACATGCCTCACAAACCACCCTCAACTCGAATTTCATGACCTAATTGAGTCTATCACACTCAGTTAACTATTACAAGTGATTATGAGATAAGATTACAATTTATCATCCAATTTAATTAAGGGAAAAATAGATTAGACACACATTTCTTGTTGACTTTTCAATAGGAGAGGAGTCCACAAGAAAACTCATGTCCCTGTTTGTTGTAACTATTGGTCGAGCAACCTGAGCCATTGTCTCCGTTCCGAAGCGAGGAGGAGGTCACATCAAGCGTGAGAAGGCAAGGTCGTGAAACAACCCAAGCCATTGTCTACAACGTTGAGCAGCTCGAGCCTCCATAAGTCAACTAATGGTTGATTGAAATAGAATGAGCTGTCGAAAACATAAATCTACTAGAGAAAAACAGAGACATTGGGTGATTTATTTTTTATGACAACAAAAAAATTGTTAATTCTGAAAATATTGGGTTTTTTTCTAAAGAAGAGTAGGGTTTTTGAAATCTTTCTCCAAAAATTGTTGAATTTTTTGAAAATGGAGTAGGGTTTGAAGTTTTGTTTTTTTAAACAAAAGAGACATAATTGTTTGAAGAAGCTTGAACAAGATTAAAATATTTTCTTTTTCTTTTTCTTTTTCAGATTGGTAACCTTAGTCTCAAAATTATTGAAAGAAACAAAAGGAAATAAATATAGAATAACCATAATTGAAAATAGAAAGATAAACCCTAATAGACAAATAAACCCTAGTTGTTAGAAGGAAAACCTAGAAGCATATTTTTTTTGGCCTTTTAGGAATAAATGGTAAAAATGACGAATGTTAAGTTTGAGGTGGAGAAATTCACCGACAAGAACAATTTTGGATTATGGAAACTGAAAGTAATGGATTTTCTCATGAAACAAGGGTTGGACAAAGCCTTAGATGGGGTGAATAAGAAACCTGTTGGCATGACATATTTGGATTGGGATGAATTGGATGCTCGAGCTCTCAGTACCATCATGTTTTTCCTGGCAGATGAAGTCCTCTTCAATATTGTTGAAGAAACTCCAGTAGCAGGTTTGTGGGGGAAGTTGGAAACACTGTATATGACCAAATATTTAACCAACATAATTTATCTGAAAAGACAACTATATAGCCTTCAGATGAAGGGGGGTACTAAAATTGCAGAACACTTAAATGTTTTTAATACATTTATTTGCCAATTTTCAAATATGGAAGTTAAATTTCAGGAAGAAGACAAAGCTATCACCTTGTTGTGTTCTATGTTTGATTCCTGGGACAACTTTGTAACTTCTATCAGTTTTAGCACAACCAAATCTTTGGAATTCGATTCATTTGTGGGATATTTGATATCTAAAGAATTATGAAGGAAGTCTAGTATTGAAACCTCCGCACCAGAAGCCATGGTAGGCAGTGGTTGGTCAAAGGAAAGAGGGGATAAAGCAAGGAGTTATTCTAGATCAAAATCAAAGGGAAAAAAGTGTAAAGCCAAATGTTGATACTGCAAAAAAACAAGACACCTAAAGAAAGATTGTTGGAAATGAAATGAGTTTAAAAATAAAAAGAAGGAAAAAAATCAAGTTGTTCAGGTATGATTGATGAAGTTTTATCTGTTGAATTAGGTATGGTAGATGAAGCTTTATCTGTTTATCTTTACTTGTTTGTAATTTCTCTCAAAATTATGACAATTGGTTGTTAGACTCTGGTACTTCTCGTCACATGAGTCCACACAAAAATTGGTTTACTTCATATGAAACTATGAATGGTAGCTCTATGTTTATGGGAAATAATGTATCTTGTGAGACTGTTGAGATGAGAAATGTCAAAATTAAAATGTATGATGATATAGTTAGAACATAAACTGATGTTAGACATGTACCTGAGTTGAGAAAAAAATTATTTCTTTGGGAGTATTGGACTCAGAAGGTTACAAGTTTACAGGTCAAAATGGAGTGTTCCAAGTTTCAAAAGGCACTCTAGTTGTTATGAAGGCAGAGAAGATCAGAAACCTTTACAAACTCAAAGGAAGTACTCAAGTTAGTGAGGAAACAACTATATCTGAAAAGGCAGAGGAAGGTACTCGCATATGGCATCAGTGTTTGGGTCACATGAGCGAGAAGGGTCTTCAGATATTGATAAATCACAAGTTTCTTCCTAATTTGAAATCCTTGAGGTTGGATTTTTGTGAACATTGTGTGTATGGAAAACAATGTAAACATAAATTTAAAATTGGAAGCCATAATAGTAAATAAATTTTGGATTATATTAATTCTGATCTTCAATAAATGTTTAAGAACCAACAATGACAGTGAATTAACTTCCTCAGAATTTGAAAAATATTGTAAGGATGAAGGGATTGTTAAACAGAAAATTGTTGTTTATACTCCTCATCAAAATGACGTTGTTGAATGTATGAATCAGACTCTTATGGAAAGAGCAAGAAGCATGATCAACAATGATAAGCTGTAAAAGGAGTTATGGGCAGAAGCAATATCTATTGCTTGTCATTTAGTAAACATATCACCTTTAGTTGCCATTAATTGTAAAATTCCTAAATAAGTTTGGTCGGGTCAGTCTTGTGATTATTCACATTTAAGGATTTTTGCTTTTGATGCCTATGCTCTTATTCCAAAGAATCAACGTTCAAAGTTACATCCAAAAGCAAAATTTTATGTCTTTGTTGGGTATGCTTATGCAATAAAAGGATGTAGGTTATGGGATCCTTCTTCACGCAAGATAGTCATTAATAGAGATGTAACATTTGATGAATCCTTTCTTCTAAAATCAGGTGTTGTAAAAGTTGAACAGGAAAAAGTATCATTGAATCAACAAATTCAGTTGGAGGCTAAACCCTTTCCAAAAATTTGAAAGGAAGGAGATACTTCTGAAGGAAAGGTGAAGAAGATGCAAAGGAAACTATAGAAGTTCAAGAACTAGTTCAACAACCAGCCACTCTAAGAAGGTATACAAGGGAAAGAAGAATGCCCAAAAGGTATGAATATTCTGCTTCATCTATTGCATTGATTACCGAAGATGGGGAACCTTCTTGTTATCAAGAAGAAGTAGAGGATGCAAATAGAGAAAAGTGGAAAAATGCTATGAACTAAGAAATGGATTCCTTAACCAAGAACAAAACCAGGGATCTTGTAGAACTTCATGAAGGGAGAAGTGTTGTTAGATGCAAATGGATCTTCAAATTGAAGCGAAACGTTGATGGAAGTATTGAAAGGTATAAGGAGAGACTGGTTGCAAAAGGCTATTTTGAGGTTGAAGGTATTGATTTTCATGAGATTTTTCACTAGTCGTAAAACTTGTTTATATTTGTACTGTGTTAGCACTAACTACATTGCTTTACCTTGAGTTAGAATAGCTAGATGTTAAACAACATTTCTTCATGGTGATTTGGATGAAGAGATTTATATGGAGCAACTAGAAGATTTTGTACAAGGCCGCAACAAAATATTAGTTTGCAAGCTTAGGAAATCATTGTATGTTGTGAGGCAGTCTCCCAGGTAGTGGTACAAGAATTTTGACTCCTTCATGGTGAGCTAGAAATTTACTAGAAGTGAGTATGATCATTATGTATACTTCAAAAGTTTCAATGGCATAATCATTATCTTGATTTTTTATGTTGATGATATGCTTATTGCGAGCAAAAGCATGGAAGAGATCAACAGGTTAAAGGCTCAACTCTCTAGGATGTTTGATATGAAGGATATTGGAGCGGCAAAACATATCTTGGGCATGGAGATACATTGAGATAGGAAAAATGGAAGGCTTTGGTCATCACTATAGAAGTATGTGGAGAGAATACTTGAAAAGTTTGGTATCAACAATGTGAAACCTGTTAATGTTCCATTAGCTTCCCATTTTAAGATTTCTTCGGTTTTGAGTCCTGGAACTATTGAAGAAAAGAAGCATATGTCTCATGTACCATATGAAAATGTGGTAGGGAAGCTTAATGTATGCAATGGTATCTACAAGACCTAACATTTCACATATAGTTGGAGTTGTCAGCAGGTTCATGGAAAATCCAGGAAAAGAACATTGGCGAGCTGTGAAATGGGCGCTTTGATATTTGAAAGGTACAAGTGACCATTGCATCATATTTAATGGTAGTGAAGGTTCAGTCTGTGGATATGTGGATGTTTATTATGCAGGTGATTTGGACAAGAGGATATCTACTATAGGATATATATTTACTCTTGTAGGTGGAGCAATTAGCTAGATGTCAAAACTTTAAGAAACAATTGCTTTCTCCACTATTGAAGTAGAGTATATAACTACTTCAGATGCCAGTAAAGAAGCAATCTAGTTGAAAGGTTTACTTGATGAGATTGGAAGGATGTAGGAGAAAGTGAATGTATTCTGTGACAGTCAAAGTGATATTCATTTGGCTACAAATCCAAATTATCACAATAAGACCAAGAACATTGATAAGGTATCATTTTCTAAGACATGATCGATGGCAAAAAAGTAGCTCTCAAGAAGGTACATACACAGGAGAATTGTGCAGACATATTCACAAAGCCAGTTTCAGTAGAGAAGCTGCGATGGTGTTTGGCTTCTCTTGGCTTGCAGAAAAGATGATGAATGGGCATGGGCAAGGGATTAGGAAAATTGTTTTCAAGGTGGATATTGTAGAAAAACGACAACAATTATATAAATAATGTAATTGTGGGTAAATCTAGTTTTTTACGATTCATTTAGTTTTATAACGAAAAAAAGTTATGTAATGAAGTAGCCCATATTAATTGGTGACTTCCTGAGAGGCTTGTAAGGAGGAGAATCATCTCTGATTAATAATATTTCTAATCCCTTGCCCTGTGGAGGTTTCCTTGACACATTGTGAGGGTTTTGCCACGTAATTCTTTGTGTTAAGTTGTGTGTTTGATTTGTTTTCCTAATCTTTGTTCATTCCTTTCTTGATTGAATGATAAAAGCTCTAAAATCAACATCATGGATTTTCATGGTTAAGGTTTATGGATGCAAATAATTTCTTGAGTAAGTCGTCTCTCTAAATCTTGTTGGATTTGTTTATGAATGATTATTAAGTGTAATTGTACTTCTCTAGTGGAGAGGGTGCATTCTCTTGGTTTCTTATTGGATAAATCTCTTCTTTAAAACACTAGGAAGATTTCTAGTGAAGATTCTTCCCTTTAATTTCCTAGATTTTATAAGATACTAGGTGGATTATGTGATTCACTTACTTTCCTACAAGAGAGTTAGTTGACACCACTTACCCTAAAAAATAAGTAGGTAGTAGTCTTCTCCCAGTAGTGAATCACATAATCCAAAATTTAACTTTCATCTTATTGTTTTAGGGTAGAGTATTGTTTACAATAGCCTAACATAATTTTTAAGCCATCATCGTCTCTCAAATCGTTACATCATGGTTCATATCCTCTAATACTCCTTGTATCTAATACTTCTACTTCCCATTGTACACTGTTTCCGCTTCTCTCTTTCCTTTTTAGCTTCCAAGATCCGGGTATGAGCCGAGATGAACCCTTTCATCTCTGTCTCTATTTTTGTGTTAATTTTGATTTTATATGCCAAGAAAGATATTTGTATGGGAAGGATCGCTCCCTGTCCTGTGGAAGCCAACTAATTTTCTCTACTCGGACTTTTGCATGAGCATTTCATTGTGGCATTATATGTTGATTTCTCGCTATTGGAATTACACAACTAAGACATATTTGGTCAATGTACTAGTTATATTCTCAATATAATTCAACGTTTTTTCTTTCTGAAAAAAAAGTTAAACATTTTCGGTATTTGTGCATCTAAAAGACCTGCAATTAATTGCATGATTTTATTTATAACCTTATTAGGGCTAGAGACCTTATTTCCAAGGGTTGTTATATGCATTAAGTCTTAGTTTTGGATAGTTAATTATGCCCTAGTTTAATCTATTGTTTGAGTCCTAGTTTCCATTGATAATTACTTGTTCAAGGGATGTCTTATTTGCTATTGTTATAATTGTCCTACTAATAAAATTTATCATCTTTCATACAAGTTTTGTAATAGTTATAGCTTTTTCTTCTTTTGTAGTGTTTTTTAGAATCCTCTCTTTTGACCAAAATCGACTTACTAGGCCTTCTAAATTTCCCTAGATCCTGAAACATTCAAATCTACAAATTACATTAATTAAACCACCTTATCCTTGCCTTGGATATCATGTCTTGTTAGTGGTTATTTAGGTAGCTAGATAAGTGTAATATAAACTTGCTTATAGATGGTTTGGGGTATTTCTTTTGCCAAATTTAAATAATCCTTGCACTTAATTCATTTTTTTTTACAAATCATCTAAATAAAAAAACTTTGATAAACAACTTAATACTCCGTCAACCTCACTTGTAAACTAAAAACTCATTAACCACATACCAAACCTTATATCATCTATAACTACATTAACCATAACCATATTAAATTATATATATAACTATAATATTATAATTATAATTAACTAATATACTCTTCAAAACATTAAATATATAATTATAATAATTCACATAGTTAAAAATTTCATCAACTTATATACCCAACTTAAAATAGCCGCTCTACCAAATTTATCCAATAGTACATATATTCTACCCCATTTATAAAAAGAATCTTGCCCATAAACAAGATCACAGTAAAAATTAGACCCTGTAACCTGCTGAACACTCCTGCTGAACACTTTATCACACAAGAAAATAGAAGTCTTGTTAGGTAGCTAAGCTTACTTTTAATAATATCTTCATATTTTACATTTGTGTGTTTAAACGGAAAGCCATAATTACGTAGGGGAAAAATAAACAAATCGAAAAAGGGTCAAGTATTCTGTTATATTCGGGTAAATTTCAACGTCACAATAAGATATTAAAATTCCAGGAATTATTTTGTTTTTCAAATACCAAAGAACTGACTGCCCGCACAACGTACCTTTTCATCTGAATTCTTTCATGGCTTCCGGTTTCTTTCCCGATCCTTTCAGTTGCCAGTGCTCGGAAGGTCTAAAAGTCCTCTTCAGGTCATTCGGAATGGGTGTGCGTCTTTGAAATCCCGGCAACAAACGGCCAAATCAAGCTCGATCTCACGTTGCCTCGCCAAGAATTTGCCATGAACTTAATGAATGATGATATTTTCTGAGAACTGACCCAATTCGAGTACCATCTGGTAAGTATTTTATCTCCTTAATATGTTCTTCAAATTTTATAAAGTTCAGACTCCGAATTCTAGTTTGAAACGGTGAAGACAAAGGAGTGTAGTTTAAAGGTTTTGAAATTAATGATAATTCATGGTTTCAGCTAGAAGTTTGTAGCTACGAGAATAAATATAGATAGATATTCAGTGCTTTTAATTGCGATTCTTGCATGATTGAGTTTTGAATATATTGAGGAAGAGCATCAGTTCTTTAATTGTGATATTTGCATGCCCGAGTTTTTAGTTTTACAAGAACAGAAGGCCTTTAATTGTGATGTTTGGCTATCAGGGTTTTGAATGTTTTCTGAGATTTTAGGCCTGAGAACTTAATTCTAGCAACAATAACAGAATTTTAGTTCAAACGGAATGGCTTAAGGAAATAATATGTACCTGTTTTTTTTTAGCGTCCTTTGAGAGTTAGCAGGTTTATAGAACCTTTTCTTAGAATTAAAATGAAATTGAAAGGTGGAATCGATCAGAATTTTTATAGGCTAACTTCTCAAGGATGTGGACTTTCTAGGATCTTGTGGTTGTGGTTGCACAGGTCAGTCGAAAATTTTCCTACATTTTGGTGTTTGCGGAATAGAATAAGAGCCTTGAAAACATACTTGCAAACATTAAAAGAATTCTCAAGGATGTTGGCTTTTAGGGTCTCATTTCTGTGGCCGAACAGCTCAGTTACGAAAATTTCTAGTTCATTTTGGTTTTGTGGGATAGAATAAGAGCCTTTTAAATATAGTTTTAAAATATTTTAAGGGAATTATAAAGGATATCAGCTTTTAGAATCTCATATCTGTAGTTGAGCTGCTGAGTTACGAAATTCCCTAGTTCATTTTGGTTTTCATGGGATAAACTAAGAAACTTTTAAACTATAGTTAAAAAATCAAAGAAAAAATAGATGCTCTGGTTTTAAGTTGTAACATTTATTTTACAAATTTACTTTATTCTTTGATGCAGCAAATCAGCTTTCCCGGAAAATTGAAGGCCAAATCTCAATTATAGACACAGAGTGTTTGTTAAGGTTAAGTTTCATATTAAGTTGAAAGGAGATTGAATTTCTGTAAGTGTGGAGGTGAGTTGCAAAGGAAGAGGATAACAATGATTGTTATAGTAAAATGAGGTGAATGCAGAATTAAGTTGTGAAATGGTGTTTTGATTTTGACTGGACAAGTAGGTACATTGCGGTTGTTTAGAGTCTTTAGAGTGAATCACATTAGCAACTTGGTTTAAGTACATGGAAGAATGGTTTTAATGTTATTGTATATTGTGAGAGGCAGGGTTGGATGTTAGATGGGTTTCACTGATCACTCTGGTTATACTTGTGGCCAACTAGTGGCAATGTTTGGTCATGAGAAGTAAGGGGTTTCTCCAAACAACAGACAGCTTCCGTACCAATTGAAAATTCAAATTACTTTAAAGTGGTGTCTTCATTTTATCTCCATGTTCACAATAACAGCCTCGCAATTTTGTAGCAGACAGTTGCAAGGCTGATCGACGTCACCTGCAGTTTAACGTAACAATGTTCATGGTTTGAAGCTTCTAAAGCATTAAACGGCCTCTGCTTATTAAGGGGAGGGAAACCACACTCAATTGGAGCTTAGTATTGCAGCTCTCCATGATTTAAAGTTGAGAGTGCAGGCAAATATTCTCGAAGGTGATGCCTCCTCTACCACACCTCAGTACCATGGAAGAGACACTGGACTCCATCAAGATTCAGGGCGAAAGACCATAAGATATTCCCCCCGCATTACCCAAGAGACCAACTTCAAAAGCACGGCTTCCTTCAGCATTTTGGAATAATTATCTTCTCTAGCCATTGAAAGCGCTGATCCCACTAGTAGTGCATGCGGGACGAGGATCTCTGCATGTGAGTTAGGGGTTATCTTCTCTAGCCATTGAAAGCGCTGATCCCACTAGTAGTGCATGCGGGACGAGGATCTCTGCATGTGAGTTAGGGGTTCCTTGTATTTTGTTGCTGCTGAACAACCAAGGGTGCTAGGTTGCTTATCCTGAAAGAGAGTACTGATGAACACAGAGGGCCAAAGTATATCAGATAGTTCAAGGGCCATCCCTGGCTATGATAAAGCAGATGTTTTTCAAACTCTTGTCATGAATGAAATTGACAGAAACTTGAGTTCAGTAATTAGAACTGAGATTGGGGCTACAGATTATAAGAGGATAGATGGTAAGATATTGGATAGGCTCAATGCAGGTCATCTCTTTCCAGTACAAGGTCAAGGTGAGAGTAAGAACGGAGCTATTATGATGGCTAATCAGAATGATAAGCTGTACAGGGAAGACTCCCAACTTAATTCTCATAAACAGATTGTTCTTGAAGGCAAGGATCCCCGAGAAAATTTGAAGGGTGACTTTGGGATTGCTGAGGTCAAAACTGAAAATGTTGTGGAATCACCTGACAAACGGTTTCAGTGCAATATATTAGACAAGGGACCGACTCAGAGCAACATTTCAGACTCGATTTCCTCTGCAATTTTTGAAGATGGAACGAATACGCTCTGGAAGGATGATGGCATTTTGAGACTGGAAAAGGTATTTTCATATGTAAAATTTGAATTATTCCTGAATCCTCATGCCGATTTTATTATATATAGAGAAAAAAGAAGGAAGTGAAAGACATTTCTTTATGCAATTTCTCTTTTCAACAAATGCTCCTAGCTGCAAAAAGATAAGTACTCCTGATCCTTCCAGATTTCTAAAGCCTATTCTAGCAGACTTCCCTGGCTCAGAACAATAGTTCCAACAAAATTGAAGTCCATTCAGAGCATGTAGAGTTTTCATTTCCATAAGTAATAGTCTCTATGTTTAGAGCCAAATTCACATGACTCGGACTTGGCAACGAGTGAGTAAACGCATCTAAGACTGAGAACTTGGCGACTTGGCAAAACTCTGCACGACTGGGTAGTAATTCTACATGTTAAAAATAATAAAATTTATAAAATATAAGTTCACAAGAAAAGGCAAAGGATTACCATTTCATGAAAAATCCATCAAATTAAGCTGTACACCATAGACATAGCTTTATGTAAATACTAAATTACTTCAATTCTCCTGATATATAGCACTTAACATTGAAAATTCAAATTTTCAAATAGTTAAAATGCTCCATGGTCTAAATTTTGTATAGAAAATAGATCAAAACTCTAAATCACAAACTCCAAAGTGGGTGGTGCTTCTGTCAGAGTTTTACGTGTTCAGTAGCAGAGAACACGATAGGGAAAAAAAATTGAGATAGCCAAAGATCCTTGGAAGATATCATTTCAACATAGTGTCATAATAAATAGATGTGGAAGATATACGTCTGTGGACGTTACGTAACTCCCAATTCATAGCCCCTGAGTTCCAACACCTAGCTTAACTTCCTTTTATTATATCAACATAAAATTATTTTATAATATAAAATTCTCCCACTTAAAAGCTCCTAAGTATTATATATGATTATTATGATCATTATAATGTATTTACTCTAATATCCTTCTTTAATGGTGACTTGGCAAAACTCTGCACGACTGGGCAGTAATTCTACATGTTAAAAATAATAAAATTTATAAAATATCTTAAAGTTCACAAGAAAAGGCAAAGGATTACCATTTCATGACAAATCCATCAAATTAAGCTGTACACCATAGACCTAGCTTTATGTAAATACTAAATTACTTCAATTCTCCTGATATATAGCAATTAACATTGAAAATTCAAATTTTCAAATAGTTAAAATGCTCCATGGTCTAAATTTTGTATAGAAAATAGATCAAAACTCGAAATCACAAACTCCAAAGTGGGTGGTGCTTCTGTCAGAGTTTTACGTGTTCAGTAGTAGAGAAAATTTGAGATAGCCAAAGATCCTTGGGAAGATATCATTTCAACATAGTGTCATAATAAATAGATGTGGAAGATATACGTCTGTGGACGTTACGTAACTCCCAATTCATAGCCCCTGAGTTCCAACACCTAGCTTGACTTCATTTTATTATATCAACATAAAATTATTTTATAATATAAAATTCTCCCACTTAAAAGCTCCTAAGTATTATATGATTATTAGGATCATTATAATGTATTTACTCTAATATCCTTCTTTAATGGTGATATTAAAGATAGTTTCTCGTCCCATCATAAAACCAGTTTATCTCGGCCAAACAAGCCGGAAAAAGTGCCACCAAAAGCAACTTGATGTAAACTGCATTCCATGTAACCGGCATGTTTGATACAGGTCAAATCATGTCACCAACCGTCTAACCATTGGCTAAACATGCGAATAAGAGTCAATGTTGGCTGAAAAATTCATCCCTCTACCATTGATGTGATGTAGAGTCTAGTTTTTCCATTGAGAACACCTCTTCCATACCTTGGTACTCTTGTTTTGCTTTACTGTAGAAGTCCTATCCTGCTTCATTGTAGAAGCCACTTTGCATTCACTCTACCTGAGGGTATTACTGCATTCATCTTTTTCATATATATCAGTAGATAAAAGAAATAAACACGCTTCTTACCTTAGCTTTTCGCTTTTCTGTTTAGCCATTGATCTCTTGGTTGAGGAAAGCTCCTTTAGTTACATGTACTCCAGAGTTTTGTAGTATCACTTGGGCCTCTTGTTTTCTCGTCTTCGCTCCAAATCAGTGCCACATTCTGCCTGTTTTGGAACATTTCCAGCGTTTTCATTGTTGTTCTCTTCTCGCACAACAACTCCTGATGGCTTCCCTTCTTCACCTTGTCCCTTCTTGCCATGCGACTTGGCTGAATTTTCAGTGTTACAAGAGGCACAACTATAAATTTTCAGATCGATTTCTAATCTGAAATAGGCTGGAAATCATTGTACTTTCATTAATATGACGTGTTGCGGGTTCGAGAATAACTCGACAGGGTCATCAACCTGAGAAATAACTCAACTATATATATATATATATCAAATAATCGCATTACCACCTGAATATGATTTACCAAAGAAAATAGAAGCTCGAAACAAAATCGATGCACAATCCACAAAAATATTCGTTGAGAGTGATTAAACTCCGAGTGTGTCTCTTTGAAGCATGTTCGAGGTTCCAGCGCTCCTTGAAATCGCACAAAAAGACATTGAAAAATGACAAAATTGCAGGTCAATTTCATCTTTATAGGTTTTTTTTTGGCAATAAAGTTTTTCGGAACTTGCCATTTTGTTGGTGAATTCTTGCCTAACTCCTTTTTTTTTATAACAGAAACGGGTATTTTATATTAATTCAAGAGGTCGGAGGCTTATGGTCGGAGGTATTACATCTGAAGACCCAATGTCAAGATGGTTTCCAACCAAACAAAATTCACCTACTCTACTTCTTATATTCAATCTAGCAATTTCCCAGAGGCTAGCGAACCTTCCAATACAAACAAATTGCTGCAGCAAAAGACAGAAATACATGACAAGGGGAGGGGCCGGCTAAGGCAAGGGATCCCATGAGTCTCCCTCTTCGCAGAGGAGAGGTCCCACTTGTAAAGAGACAGCAATGTTGGCTTCAAGATCCGCGTCTTGGTTGTTTTTCCGAAAAACATGAAAGAACTCGAGTCTGTCAAAGGACACGATCAGCTTATTGATACGAGCGAACAGCCGTTGCAAGTGGAGATCTTTAGGGACTGATTTTGTCACAATCAAGCCAATGAGGCTTTTTGAATCTCCAATGATTCGAGCCTCCTTGATTCCATGTTTTTGCAGCTGTTTCAAGCCTTGTAGGAGAGCCATGGCTTCCGGTTGATTGTTTGAAGTAAGCCCCAGACCCGAGGCAAAGTGGGAGATGATTTGATTTGAAGGGCAGCGAATAAATCCTCCGCCTCTGGCCTTCCCCGGATTCCCCTTTGCTGCACCGTCAAAAAGCATAGTGTGGATATCTGTGCTGCTTCTCCATTTGTCGAATTCCTCATCCTCTAATCTGATTTGCCATTCTTCTCTGCACTTTTCCATATTTTGCCCAGTGGGAAGGTTTAGCCCTAGCTGCTGGCACCACTCCCTACCTTGCTGATTTAAGATACCAGCCCGCTCTTGGTTTACCTTGGCCTGCATTATTTCTTTGAATAAGCTTCTGACTTTCACACCGATTTGTTGCTGGTTTAGGGCCTTCTCTTGAAAGATCCGGGCGTTTCTTTCAAGCCAAATCTTCCAGCAAATGAGTTTAGGGATAATCATCCACCCCTCGTATGGCCAACCTTTTCCAGGGAAGGACTTAGGAAACAGGTCTCCCCAATTAGACAAAAAACCCGTGATGTTGGTTGGGAGGATAGGCTTGCTGTTCCAAATCAGCAAGATTTCATTCCAAATGTGCCGAACTCTTTAACATCTCTGCTTACTCAATTTCCTTCGCGCTTTGTGAAAGGAGAGTTATCGGTATACTTATTAACGTTTGAATTTTGAATTATAAACAAATTCTACATGTGCCAAAACCATGTCCCACTGTATTAGGCATTCTGCAACCAGACTAGCAGTATGTTACCCAAGCTTTTGTGTACCATCCAATGACGGCTATGGTTTTTTTATTTTTTTAACTGAAACGGGTATGTTTTATTTATTTGGAAAGATTTGGTTGGGCCGAGACCAAGACAACCAATGATACATTGCGGCTAGCCAACTTTCCTATACAATTTTTTTTTCTCCTTTCATGGTATGCAAGTTTGGAAAGGTCTTTCCTCATTTATACTGAGATCTCCTTTTGGGAGTAGGCATCTTTTGTTTACCATGGAATCTGCTTCGTTGTTGAATTTCCTGAGGATGTGAAAGAATTTATAGGAGGTAAAGTCGAGCAACATTATCTTTAATTTTAGCAATGTCTTGTTGAGGGCTGCGTTGTTGAACTGTTCCTCCGTGTTGAGCTTTTTGATGAGGATTTCTGAGTCTCCGAAGGCTTGGAATTCTTTGATACCTCTATCTCGAGCAATTTGGCAGGCTTTTAAGAGGCCTAAGATCTCTGCCTTGTTGTTGGTTCACTGCCCAAGTCCCCATCAAAAACTATCTCTTCTTGTTCTGTCCGAGGAGTAAATAACGCCACCTGCGCCTGCTGCCCCGGGGTTTCCCTTGGATGCACCATCAAAAAAGATCGTAGTTCTCCACCATTCTTGAAAAATGTCATCAGGTTCTCTTTTTCGCCATTCTAGGTTTATGGAGGGGGAGACCAATGGTTGTTTCCTGGCTTGAGGGGCGAGGGCTTCCATCCATTTCTTTTCTTCAGGAAATAGTGAAGTATCTTCTTTATGAGTTTGCTATTGTGCTGATTCGAGGAGAAGAGATTTGGCTTTAGTTGCAACCTTTGATGGGGGGCAAGAAGTTTCATTGAATATCTGCTCGTTTTGGGCCAACCATATTTTCCAACAGACATATTTGGGGATGGAAAGCCAAACTCTTTGCCAAAGGGATTTGCTAGGGATGCTGTGAGGGTAACACTGGTTCCAGGAAGAAAAGAGCCCATCCACTGAGTTATGATGTGGAGCAGAGCCCTGTAGATCATTAAGGATGAAGCCCCAGACCTCTTTTGCAAATATGCAGTCAATGAAGAGGTGGGTCGTAGTGTCACTATCATTTCTGCATAGCACGCACTTGTGAGGGCCAGCAACGTTCCTTTTGGCCAGATTGTACCTTGTTAGCACTTTGTTGTGCATTAGAGTCCAAAAGAAAAAATTCACTTTGGGGAGTCCGAAAGGATCCCAAACCTGCTTCCAAAAATTGGGAGTCCGATTCAATCTTTTCGAGGTTGAAGAGCGCAATAACCTGTAGTTGTGGTGTAAACTCCAGATTGACCCCATCCCCAACTATCAGTCGTGTCTTTGTGCACGGGAGCGGAATCTGTTAGTTGTTCTGTAAGTATTAGCTACTGATGGCGCAGGTGGTTTGGCGCTCTGAGGAGATCCCATCCTTCCCAATTCCCTGTCTGTCCCAGGAGGAGATGTCATGTAAACTACTGATGCCTGCGTGGGTCAACCACTCACGCAATTCTTTAATTTCTTCGTTATTGTAGAGAGGGTCATGACCCATAATGCGATCTTCCCACAGCTTTGTTCTCCTTCCATTGCTTGGGATGCAGTATATATTCTTTTTAAAAAAATTAATGCTTTTACAATAGAGATTCCAAACTTGTGTGGCAGTGACTGTGTTTTATGCCTGCAGTGATCTTAGAGGGGCTCCATGCGTGTACTTTAATCTGAGAAGTTTGCTGACAGGGTGCTTTGGATCGGTGTACATTTTCCATAGAATTTTGCATCCTAAGGCGAGATTTGCGAGGGAAGGATCTCTAATCTGTAAGCCTCCATCCTCAGTTTGTCGTTTCACGAGCTCCTAGTTTGCCAAATGAAATTTTCGTTGATTTCCTTTTCCTCCCCGCCAAAGGAATTCGCGCAAGAGCTTGGAGATCTGATCCATGATGATTTTTGGTTCCAAGAGGAAGGAAGCTTGGTAGATAGGGAGTGCAGACAGCACAGATTTGATGAGGATCAATTTTCCTCCTTTGGTGAGACAGTGTCCTCCCCAGGAGGCGATTTTGGACTCGATTTTGCTGATAATATCTGCCCATAAAGATCTTTTGTTGACCCCAATTGTTAAAGGCAATCCCAGGTACTTTATTTTCTCCCATTGGGCAAATCCATCAAAGCCAAGGAGTTGCGCAATGTGGTAAGCTCATGCTGCTCCACTTTCCATCCATACACTGCACTTTTTCTTTCATTAATTAGTGCTATGGTGACTCTGCAGTAGCTTTTGAGAATAGAGCCAAAGGCTTTTGCAATTCTAAAAGAGGCTCCTCCGAGAAGAAGAGAATCGTTAGCAAAGAGGGCATGGTTTATGGGGTCCGAGCCATGTGATATTCTTATGCCAGGGAGAGCCCCAGGATTCCTCTATGCAATGAGCTTTCTGCTAAAGGTGTCCGCCATCAGAAGATACAGGAAAGGGGAAAGAGGATAGCCTTGCCTTAGTCCTCTTTGAGCTCGAAAATATGGAGCAGGGTGCCCATTGACCAACGGTGCAATCCAGGGCTTTTCAGTGCAAGCTTTTATTAGGTTGACAAACTGGGGGGAGAATCCAAAGAAGAGGAGGGTTTTGTGAAGGAAAGAGAGATTGACCCTGCTAAATGCATTAGCCATATCTAGTTTGATCAGCATCCCTTTCTCTTTTCGTTGCTTGCTGGAATGGATGGCTTCTTGCACTTCGATTACATTGTCCAGGATATGCCTGCCTTCGAAAAACCCCCCTTGGGAGCTGGAGATTAGTCTCCCGAGCAAAGGTTTGATTTTGTTTGCTAGGAGTTTGGCAAGAATTTTATAGGAGGCGTTGCAAAGGGAGATGGGTCTAAATCTTCCGAAGGTTTCAGGATTGACTTCTTTCGGGATTAAGGCCAGGAAGGTTGAATTGATGCCTCCCCCTACCTTTGCTTTACTCCAGAATCCTTTTATCATTTTCAGCAAGTCAGATTTGATTATATCCCAGCAAATTTTGTAGAAATGGATCGTGAATCCATCAGGGCCAAGGGCCTTGTCTGGTTCCATAGATTAGATGACTTTGGTGATTTCTTCTTCTAAGAAGGGTTTAGTAGGCAAGTTGTCCTTTGGACAGACAAGATGGGGATGTTTGAAAGAAGGCTTGTCGTGTCCTCTTCGTCGCCATCTATCCTGTGGCCATAGAGGTTTTTGAAGTGGCTTTTGAGCCGCGTTTTGATTTGATCAAACCCTTGTCAGACTGTCCCTCGCTGTTGTGATTTCCGTGATGGGGATTGCGGGAGAGGCGAGCTCTATATCGGGCGGTGGAAGAAGGAGGTGTTCGCATCCCCGCTACCAAGGTGCATAGCCGGGAGATTTGATTCTCCACATATTTAGTGATGCGGAGGAGTGACAGGAGCTGCTTTGAGCGCACCTCTTTGTCAAGCACCCTCGCAAGGATACTTTTGGCTTTCCATTTCTAGTGCTGCGGTATTCTGGATCGAACTCAGTTTTTCTCTTGATCGTTGGGAGTTTGCTGCATAGGTTTTCTTATCCACTCTTTTAGGGCATGCTTTGTTGCCTTAAGTTTTTGCTCCCACACATAGCTTGGTGACCCGGTGATTGGTTTAGCCCAGGCTGCTCGTATAGTTTTGGAGAATCCTTCTCTTTCAATCCAGAGAGGGTTGAACCGAAAGGGGATTGGACCCAAGTCTTCTTCATCTTCCACAAGTAGTTGAATGGGCTTGTGGTCCGAGGTAATTTTAGGAAGAATTTTTGTTGAGATTATCTTTTTTTCTATCAGCAATGTGCCTTGGACTAAGAATCTATCCAAGAGGGCTAAAATGTGGTCCTCCCCGATTTTGTTGTTGGTCCAGGTGTAAAGGCCTCTCACCAGGTTAAGGTCTAGGAGATCCCACTGCTGAATAAGATCTTCCGCCAAGGGTGGCATTTGATATCTGTTGCTGTTACCTCCCCTCTTTTCTCTTTTTTTTCAGGACTATATTTATATCTTCGACCATAATGATATTGTTTGGGGAGTACTGCTCTAGGAAGGTAGAAAGAGAGTTCCAACACTCTCTTTTTTCAACATAAAGTACAAGTACATAAAGATTCAATAAGGAAAAGGTCAACTTACTTGTACGGTGCTTTAGCTCGGTGAAGATCCATTGTTGGGTCTCAAAGGAGTTGTTCAGTTGGAAGAGTTCATCTGACCATAGAGTAGCTAATCCACCTAAAGAGCCCCTTGAGCTTACTGCTTTGCCTGCATTTTCTTCCACTTCAACTTGCTGATGTCAAGGAGGGCAAGCCCTTCGATTTTAGTCTCTTGGAGCATGAGAATGTCTGGGGGGTCTATTTTCAAGAGGTCTTTGACGCCATCAATTTTCGATGGGTTCCCCAAGCCTCTGCAATTCCAAGAGATTAGACGCATTATTTACCAGGGAAGGAGTTAATGAATCCTCCCTTGGGAAGCCTTGCTCTGGTGTTTCTCCCGATAGACATCTCTATTGTGGGTTGGCTTCCTTGTGTTTTTATCCTTTCTGCCTCCTCTTCCCTGACTTCTTTATGGGATTTCCTTTCAGCTCTTTTTGACGGTCTCTCAAAGGTCTCATCCTCTGAGGAGTAGGAGTTGTCTGCTGGATTTTTCTTTGTGATTTCTATGTATGAGGGGTTGGAATGTATATCTTGAGAGGCACTAAGAGGGACTGTGTCTTCACCATCATTGTTTGAGGTGGGAGGCACATTCTGTTCCACGGTGTCCAAGGTTGATTCTGGAGGGTTTGCAGGGGTGCTTTCCTTGTCATTGGGGATTGAGGTCACATCCTAGATGGGGATGGAGCTCCTGTCTTTGTTGATCTGGATTGTAGAGGTATTCCCCTTTGTGGTGCCTTTCCCATTTCCTTTTGGCTGGGCTGCTTTCTGGACTAGAGTCCATTGCTCACCCTTAGTTTTCTTAGATTTCTCCTCAACCTTTTTCTTGCAATGTCTTGCGAAATGACCATACCCGTGACAATGTCTGGATTTGAAGGGGAGTTGTTCATAGTCTAGCTCTTGAACGTGGGACCATCTGGTAACTGTTAGTTTGATTGCTTCCGGTAGCCCTTCTTCCAGATCTACTTCGACGCAGATGCGGGCATGAGTACTGGTCTTTTCTTACAACTTAGTCAATATATTTTCTTAGGGCATTGCTAATAATATGAAGGGACTTTTGGTTCCAGCAGTGCAGTGGGAGATGGGGCAGACGCACCCAAATTGGAACTGCAGAGGGCATGTCTTGGGAGGGGCCAAAGTCCGGCGACCACTTATTTAGGTATAGGCCTTGTGGCCCCATGAAGTATGGGCCGTTCCTAAAAATGAGAGCTCTATCCTCTACACTTTCGAAAAAAAACACAAAGAAGCCTTTGCCGACAAAATAACTTTTTATACCTTCTTTGGTTAAAGGGATCCAGTTCCTCTGAAACCAGTCATCCACAACTTTGGGAGATGGCCAGAGCCCCGTGAATTTCCCTATGAGGCCTCTCTCTGCGAGATTCAGGGCAGATCTGCATGTTTCTTCTTCTGGGAGGGCCACCGAGGGGATACTGTCCATTTTTTTGACGAATTTCTACTGCATTGTTGAAGGAGGACGTTTGCTGCAAGATGCCACCAGGGTCTTGAAGGCGCTCACCTCCAGAGGAAGAGGGAGGGGTTCGGATTCCCCTCTAGCAGCCATGGCGATAAGAGGGAAGGGCAGCAAGGGCGTGCACTGAACTACTATGCGCAGCAGCCACAGGAGCGCACACAGTTGGGAAAAAAAACGGCTATGGTTTTTTGAAAACACATGTAATCGTACTATTTATTGAAAGATAAATTTACAATTTCACTAGCAACATTTGCCCTTTTTTGGCTAAACTTAATTGGCTTGTCGATATTGGGAATATTCTGGAATCAGATAGATAGGAGTGGGGTCAATATTTTTGACCTCACTCTTGTATATCACATCATTTATCTTTTTGCATTGAACTTAACTCAATTGCCCATTCTAGAAATATTTTGACCTCACTCTTGTGTGTCCTATTTCAAAATATCCCTGGAATCGGCAATAGAGTTAAGGATGGCTGCCTTTTTTGTAGTGCAGAAAATGAACCATTTTTGAAACGCGATCCATTACCAAAAATACTGCCATTCCTTTTTGCTTTTGTTTTGTGATAGCCCTACCATGAAATTCATGGTGAAACATCTATCTAGAGCTCCTTAAGCAAGGGCAGCAAGTTATACAATCTTGTATTTGGCTGCCTTCCTCTGGAAACTTGACAAATTTTGCATGTTCAAATTTCTCTATTGATGTCTCATCTTAATTTAGGTCAACACAATATCTCAATGTCCAAATATATGTTTTATCCCTTCCAAAATGGCCCCCATGATGCTTGAGTTCAGTTCTTAAATTTACTTATCCCCTGATTCAAATTGGTCAGCACTAACCACTGTAAGCCTTTGAAATCAAGCCCATCTACTAGCAAAATAATCATCATAAATATTTTTCAAATAATATTCACCTAAGAGCCTCAAAATGTTTTACTAGCAACATGTACCGTCTATATAATACTTCCATGAACTCGTATAACTCTGCAGAAAGGAGATCCACCTGGTATGTTTGTTAAACAATCTATTCTGGGAATTTATGTATTTCAAAGCTTGATGGTCTGTTGACAAAATATATTCCTTGTGTAAAACATAATTGCACCGACATTTCAAAGCTTCGACGCAACACAACTCTTTGTCATATGTACTACATTCTTTCTTAGCATCATTTATTTTCAAAATGAAATATGCAATTGAATTGCCTCGTCGGCCTAACACTCCTCCAATATCTATAGCTTAAGTGTGACACTCAATGGTAAAGGCTTTTGAAAGTCTTGTATTGAGGATTTTTCTGAGTGTGTTACCTTCCAAAATTGCACTTAAAATGTGATAGAGTTTCTTAATCAAGTGCAGCCTTTAGGGGAACATAGCAAGATTGCCCCCATATGACCGCATTACTGCTTTCTCACACTTTAGGCTGGTTTCTTTCCAGCACGAGGGAAAGCTTAGGAAATATTGTTTTAAGATGTTCATTGGGATAATATGGGTGAAATAATGGACCAGTGTAAACCTAGTTGGATTGTTACCCACCAAAAGTGGGTGACCCCATAGGAGAAATTTTTCTCCCATCATCTCTTCTAGCTGGCAGCCAACAGTCCCAGCAACCCTTGACGGCCACTGGTAGCCGATGACGATGTACCATTCATATCTCTGCCACTGGCATCGATCATATGTTTCCTCGCCCATCTGGCAAGAGCACATGTTGGAATGTGGGATTTTGAGCAAAAGGTACTTTATTCATTTTGCAATTGGGTGCTAATGCTTGTTTGTATTTGGGCATTTGACATGAATTATGGGGCAACTTGGAAAAAACAAAGTTCTTGGTCGTGATCTTGTTCCCTCACCTTAAATGGGGGTTAATTTTCGTTCCTCTTCCAATGAGACCTCCCCTAATGGCCCAAAGGGTATAGGAGGGGAAATACTTGGGAAGCCATGATTGGGATAGTGTAGCTCTATCTCTCCCTATTTCATACTTAGCACTTTCCATCTTACATTACAAGCCCCTATTCCACCATTCTTCAGGTTCAACTAACCACTGGTTCGACACCCACATATCCACATTACCTGGGTAGGGCCTGGAAATTTTCCTTGGGAAGTTGATATAGCTAAAAGAAATAGAAAGAGCATGTGATGACCACAAGCAAAACAAAAGAAAAATCAAAATGCAAAATATGGTGGGGACATTCAAATTAGCACATCGGCAAAAGCTAAGTTGCACGAAATAGGGAAACGAAAACGAGTTTTCGAAACGGGTATGGGTACGAAACGCAACCTCCCCAAATTTCGGAAATGGGGAAACACGATATGTGTATATATATATATATATATATATATATATATATATAATAATTTAGGACATTTAAGAAATGTTATGTGAAATCTTAAAACATACATGATACAAAAAACAGTTTCCACAATTAAAAATAATAATAAAACGCATGAAACCCAAAAAAGAAGTAAAAAAAATTAACTTTAAAGTGACGGAAACACACCCATACAGCTTGGAAATGTGTTTTCGTTCGTACTAGGCACGTTTCCCCAATGTGAAATGGCCCAATATGGGCGGAACACATTTCCAGGCTGTACAGTACAGTGAAACGCGTTTCCATTTCGTTTCTAGGTTGAAATAGACCCTAGACCCACGTTTCTTGCAACATAAGGCAAAAGCCGAGCATCAACTCCACCTCCCTCATTATGGCCACCACCTAGTTCATGGGACAATGTTGCCCTATCATCATAAGAAAATGAACCCTTGCATACCCCAACCCCTAATGGGCAATGAACAACCCCATCAAGGGGGTAAATAACTGGTATACATCATACAAAGCAAGCTCTCATTCCTTGAGATATGACTCATGAGTAGTAATACAAAGAAGATTGAAGAAAAAGTGAGAGACATAAGAGGGGTGGAAAAACATAGGCCGAGTTGGTAGCTCATGCATCTACAATTGCTCCCTCCTCACATAAATACACCTAGGATGACGATCCTCATCAGGTTGGTCCCTTTGACCAAGGTTGCTTGGGAGCGGAAGTGGGAGCGGGGAGCGACATTTTCAAAAGCTCTTGGGCTAGGAGCGAATCGGGAGCGAATTTTATATAATATATATTTTGATGCGTATATGTCAACAAAAGCATGTAGAATGATGAATTCATTATGAAAAGCATAAAACATGGATTAAACCATATAACATCAATCATCTAGTAGTTACAATATTCATCAACCACAAGTCCACAAATTACAAGTTTTCATTTATATAGCATGTAAGGGTGCACATAACCAAAATAGCATCGAGTGCAATCCATCTTTGAACCGAAAATACATCAACAAACAAGCTCTAGATGGCCTCTAGCATCCAAAAAAATCATGCTACAACAAATACCTACATATCATCAAAATCATTGCCTACCTTGGGATCTTTGTCATTAATATCACCCTCTAAGCATTAACATAAGATAGAAAAACTGTAGCATGTCAAGTCAAGATTTTGTTTGAGTGATGGGTAAATTTTTAGTAGGGTCATGATAGAAGAGTTCAACAACCAATGTTACGAACATCAACGTACATGGAGAGATTGGTGCTCTTGATTAAATATGAGTTCCATACCCTAGTACATCACAAAATCCAATGGAAACATAGCAATCCCCCCAATCCTGAAAAACTGATAAGTTTTTTGTATTTTGAGTGAGATCTAAAATTCTACTTTCTCCATATACAATCCAATGAGGTCAGAACCACTCTCAAACATCCTGAGTCATTTCATGGTAATGTTAAAAATTTAAGTAGGATGAAAATGAAAGATAAAGAATAATATCACTTAATTTAACATTACCATGAATTGCAGGGCCATAGGCTTGATCATTAGGTTGCCCCACTAAAAAAATCTTGTTTCTTTGAAAAAAAATTGTGTTTAGAACGCGTATGCAAAAAAAGGTAGGGAGAATTTTTTTTTTTAGGGAGTGCGTTCCCGAAATTCACTCCCTGTGGGAGTGAATTTTGGGAGCGCACTCCTAGAGGAAGCTCGCTTCATGAGCAGATTCGAAAGGGGGGGGGGCGCTCCCCCGCAACCCTGTCGTTGACCATGAAGTCTTTTCCCCTCCATTCCATCATTATTCACATGGCACCTATAGATTGAAAGGTAGACCAAGGACATGTCACTTCCCCTTAGGGTTGAGAACACCTAATAAGGTCATCTATTAACCATTCCTACCTAGGGAGGTGTTGACCATGTACATGTCAACAGTCCAAGAAGTAGAGTATAAATCAATAGAATACATCTTTTGAGTCAATATCATCATTGTGATCCCAAATTCTACTTTTGTATTGTAAAAATGATTCTAGTATGAATATTAAGCCATGTAACAACACCTAGGTAAGCCTATGATTCTTCTTAAAGGGTTTCAATCTAGGGAGTTTTTTAACCTCCCCAAATTATTTGTGTTTGTAAACATGGATAATTGAGTTTTTCTCCTAGATATACCCCAAAGCTAGGGTGGAGCTTGTTGATAAGGTCTTAGACGAGTCTTAGTGTTATCGAGTCTATGTATTTTATCATACTAGATAGTGTGTCTCGAGTCGCAAAATTTGGTTAAGTCTTATGACGTTTGTGTCTATGTGTAATTTCCCCTTTTAAGGTTTGATTTTGTAATATCTTAATGTAAAAGTGTTGTCCAGGAATATTTTTGATGAATGGTTCCTCATAATTAGAACACAATCACCAAAATATTTTTTAGATACATTTATAGGGTGGAAAAATATTTAATCCCCTTTTGAGTCTAATAATTAAATTTCTGGAAAAAATAAAATAAAAATTAGCCAAAAATGATCAAAATTAAAATGAAGGGAAAAATTAATTACCCTCCAAGTGGAAAATTCATCAAAAAATGATTTAAGGCTATTTTCAAAAGGAAAAAATTCAATTCAAAATAAAATGCCTCATTTCCAAGGCAGGATCGACGAGTCTAGAAATTTGTTGGGCCAGAGAAGGCTATTTCCCAACAAATCGAAATTTTTGGACTAAGCAGTTGAATATTGTGAAAATTTCATCTATTATAGCAACTGGAAATTATTTTTCTAATTGTTATTTTATTTAACAATTTATCTGTAGTTTGCTACGACAAATACCAAATAATTCACACTGTGAATTTCACAAATAAACTGTGGAAGAAAATATCGTTGAAAATTGAGAAAATACTAACACACACAATAAAAATGACACCGTTATTTTTGGACAAATGTCCCTAGAAAGACTCAACTTGGGAAAACCGATGAAGCAGTGAGGGTTTTTATTATTATGTAGCAGTGAAAATCTGAGTACAATCTGGATGCACAAACTGGAAATCTACTATAGGAGAAACTGGCCACAAAATTTTGTGAGACAAATTTTGTCTCACCTGGCACTGTTCCAGCTTTGAAACTGGCTCTGAATGGGCTCCTCAAAACCCCTGCGTCAGTCTCTGTGTTAAGCCTGCGCAACCGCTAGTACGCTCTACTTGGAACTGCAACTGATCAAGCCGTTTGCCCAATCCAGCCTCTGAGAATGACTCGTTGGTCCCTCCCGGGAATCTTTTTGGTCTCCAGGAACTGAATCGACCCTCAATCTAGCCAAATCTAACTCTACCTCTGAAGCTTCTGTGTTGCCTTTGCACAACCTCACTAAGGAAACTTGACCCTCATGCAGCTGACTCTCTGAACCTGGAAAATCTCCTCCGGACTCACTGTCCTTGCCCCTCACTCATTGTTTCGATCTCTGGTTGTCCGACAACTGACTGCTACTACTCTGAAAATAGATCTGCCAAGGAAATCGAACTTTTGATGTTCTGGTGTGTCTTCTCCAAGTGCCCATCAACTTCTTATAATCCTCTGTTGGGACTCCAACGACCAAGATTAAATCTTAATCAAGGCTAGGATCATCTTGAAGTCGATCTGTGTGAGTTTCTAGAATATTCTATGTTAATTTTTGGGCAGCATCGGATGTGCTCTAGTTCCGAAATTTTGTGGAGGGGCTAGAACACATGAGATCTCCAAGACCCAAAAATCATTTGGAGAAATTCCACTTGGAGTGAAAGTTATTCAAATAATTGTTTGTTTTTAATGGAGCCTAAGTTAAAACTTAAGGAATTAAAATAATTGAAGTGAATTAATTTAAATGTGGGTGAGAAGCTTCTAAGTGACGAGGATCATGTCTAATTTAATCTTAGCCATTGATTAAGGATTAGATCACAATCGTTGATTTCTCAAGAGGAAAAGTATAAAGGAAGGCTTGAGGGTTAGTTGGAGAACACACACAGTGAGTGAATCTCGAGATCGAATTCTTCTAACAGAGCAGTGCTCAGACAAAGATAAGATTTGAGTTATTCAGCAGCAGTGAGGGGAAGAATTAGTTGTTGGTCGGAGGATCAAGAGTACATAGCAGAGACAACAGAGGAAGCAGCGCAACCGCCAGGAGAGGTGACGCATGCCCATGGAGGGACTGCACAGAGCTTCCAATGGACAATGTAATATTCCAAGTAGAAATAAACAACAATATAAAGCACATAAACATAGACAAACAACAAATAGAGAGATATCACATGAACAATAACCAACATGGAGAATGCTGAGCCATTTTATTAATGCTGAAAGATAGAAAATGAGTACAAAGGTGATCAGAATGATGGCACCTTGGCTTGCACTAGGCAAGCGTAGAAATACTCTCATAATGGGACTCGGCATGGCTGTTAACTCTAGACTGCGTTATCTCCAAGCTGCTGGCACTGCTACTGTGCTGCTGCTACTGCTGAAATGAACTGAATCTTTGGGGCTGCTCCCCATCTCGGAAAATTCTGAAACTTCGGGAATGGCCTCTACTCCCAATACCCAGAAAAGCCCATAAAGCTTTTCAAAAGTGGTCGACCCCCGAAAATGGCTCCCTTGAGGCACTACGCTATTCCTCAAGGAGGGACGCTGGCTTTGAATGATCTTCTCCAAAATATGGGCCCTAACTCCTCCAAAACACTGGAATAGGGAAGGGTTGGCCCCTTACCCACTATCCCGGGCTGAAACCACCAACTAATCCCCAATTCGGAACTACCTCCTCACAAGATTGCGTCCTCCCTCTCACTAACAGCGCTGTCTCCCTGAGTGGATGCTCCTCCTATTGTAGCTGCAACTCCCTCCAGTAAAACAAGGGTGAAATTCCTCACCTGAGCAGGCGCTCGAAGTCCTTCGGGGCTGAGGTTGGGATCTCTGAACGGAGACACTCGATGTACTGAATAGTACATGCAGACTTTGCTAAATAGCAAGCGTGCTCAATGTCAGAAGACAAATCTCAAAGATGCATAATCAGAATGAATGAGGATGAGGAGACCCCTCCTCCTTTTATGCTTGGTGAGTCTATCCCTCACCTAGGCCCCACCAATCTCTGCGTTGTCTCCCTTGGCCCATGCTGTCCAACTCACTCTGCACTGGCTGGGCCCCACGCTGCCTACGTTGCTCCCTTTCCTAAGCTGCCACTTGACCACTAGGCCCCGCATTGCCAAATAGACATGTCTCTTAAGTGACTTTAGGAATTATTTTTATCCTAAGTGTGAGCTAAGTGTTCCTTCACCCACTTTATTTATATTTTAACTCTATGAAGGCAAAATAGACAAAATTAATATTTCCAATTAGCTATTTGCTAGCTGGGAATATTACAGTCTCCCCCGACAAAACGTTGCTTGTCTTCAAGCAATTGTAATGATGGATGTTGCAAAATCTTCTCACTCTCCCAGGTGGCATCCTCATCCGGTAAATTCCTCCACCTCACTAGGTACTCCCTAACTATCCTGCTCCGTAGCTGCCTCTCCCTAGTGTCAATAATGGCCTTCGGCTGTAGCACCAAGTGCCCGTCGTCATCTGCAGGTGGAAGCTCCTCTGTCGCAGTCGCCTTCTGCCCCAGTGCCTTCTTCAGGCATGATACGTGAAAAACGTTATGAATCCTTGTAATATCCCCAATGGGAAATAAACAGTAATACACAGCAAAACAACAAGCAGCTATATAGAGCAAAATGCCGGAACTAGAATATGGAACAAATAGACAAAAATGTCGGGAATGCTAAGCCATTTTATTAATCTGAGAATATAATGAGATACAATGGATAATCAGAATAAATGCACCTATCCTTGCTCAAGGCAAGTGAAGAATCCTCTCAGAAATAGGAAATGGCTGCTACAGTAACTGCGTCCCAGCTGCTGGAAGAAACTGCCGTAAACTACTGCTGCTGGAATGAACTGAGGCTAGGGGCTGATCCCCTTGCGGGAATGGCTAGCTCTGGATGCTGTGCCCTGGCTGTGGGACAAGGCAGAACATGCCACCAAAACGGACCTGTCCCGAAAATCACCCCCGAAACCTCTCCTCTACAAAAACGTTGTTGCCTCCGAGAACAACGCGCGAGCTCAAGGAACACGGCGAGAAAAGGGCACGAATCCTCCTGCACAAAACCTCCCGGCTGAAGCCAGCAACCTCCTCAAGGCTGGCTTATTTAAGAGCTTGGCCAAATCACCACACAACAACGCTGCTCAACAAAGACTGCGTCCTCCTTGCTGAAACTGCGTCCTCTCTCCTGGACTGCGCAGTCACTCCAAGAGGGAAACTCCTCCGCAACATCCACCCAAAAATCCACTGCAAACCACCTATAAAAACTGAAGGAAATACCTTGCTCGAGCAGGCACTCGAAGTCCCCTGGAGCCAAGGGTGAGATCTTTGACCGGAGACACTCAGTTCGCACTAAACAGTGCTGCAGAACGGCTAAACAATCGGCGTGCTGAAGTAGACAGAAGTCTAGCTCACAATATCATCAACATATCCATAATGCCAAATGGAGTGAAACCCCCACCTTTTATAGTGCTAGCTCCCTCAAAACCCTAACTGCGTCCTTGAGTTCCTCCTTGACCTGCGTAGTTACCTTAGGAGCCTACATGAGGCCTCTCTCATGTGTGTGTGGACCCCCAAGGCTTTCCCCTTTAAGTTACAACGTTCATCTACTAGGAAGCACTTTATTTTATTAAAGTGAGTTGACCCCCTCTTTTTCTCCTTTTATTTATTAATTTAACTATAGGCGGCAAAACTATGTAAAAATGAAATATTCCCATTAGCGGTGCTAATGATGGGAATATTACGGTCTCCGACAACGTTGCTTGTCCTCAAGCAGGCGAAGTGATGGATGCTGTAAAATACTTTCACGCTCTCCCAGTGGCTGTCATCAAGCAAAAATTGTGTCCTCATGCAACGCTTGGTGGCTCATATCTAGTGATGTCCCCCACCAATGCGCAAAAAATGTGGGTCCCATGAGGCCTCTCTTGCCCCTCCGCGTGTCCTGCAGTACGAAGGGATATCTCAATGCCAGGATCCCAAACTGGCCTCTCACAGTACCAGTGAACCAATAATCCCCCCGGATCCCATCGCCACCATGGCCAATAATCGCCCAAGTCCCACGGCTCGGATTGTGCACTGCCTCTAGCTATGACTAATGCTCTAAGAGGTGAAGACCACCAATAAGCATCAATGCTCCCGGGCTCCTGTTGCGCTGTACCTGTAGTTGCATATGCTACCCCTCCAACTGCATACCAACTCATCACCTCTCTCCAATCCAAGTTGTGACTCAATCCCATGCTGATCCTGCTCTCCTGAAATCGGGATGGAGTGCTGAAGAAATGATGACCTGTGCCGCCCTGCCAGCTGGAATCTATAACCTCTGTTATGTCCAAGGGCCCCTGCTGTTGTGCTCCCTACGAAAATACCGTGCCATCAAGAGGGTACCAACTCATGATCTCCCGCGAGTCCATCCTGGAAGAAGAATCCGATGTAGCAACAATGATGTAGCAACAACGACGGTATATGGAACATGCACGGGATGTTGCGCGACTGTAATCGCTCCCCGCTCACACATCTTGTCGATATGAGCTGCCCGTAGAAGGAAGCCCCTCTCTCTATAATGGGCCAAAGTGGGCAAGATATGCTGCAAGCTCCATTGATGTACTCTTGGAGAGTGCTACCCACTAAAAGCAATATGACTCTCGCCGGCCCCTGTGATCCTCTGTCTGCGCCTCCTCCAGTGTCGGCCAAAGATGGATGTCCAACATATCCAACAACTCTTTCTTTGTCTACATGCTTCTGCCCATAACAATCTCATCAACCTCCCAACACCTCGAAGGATATGGATCTGCAACAGCTGTCACCGTACTCGATGTCAATGCAGCTGACTGCTCCTCCTCAATGGCTGACCCCGAGGTTAGCTGCATATCCACCACAGACTCGATGTGAGTGCCCATCTGGCTCTCTCTCAAAGGAATCTCATGCCTGATGTGAGTAGTGTCCTCCTCTGTCGACTCAGGCTCCATCACCTGCTGCTCTAGCTGAATTGTCACAAGTGACTCTTCACCTAGAGTATCTCTCGCAGAGTCCCATGACTGCTCACCCTGGACACTAGAATATAGCTCCGGTCTACTGTCACCATCTGTGCCTCGTGCCTTGACACGGAAAAGCCTCAAGCTGAAATGTGGACTCATGTGAAAAAGAGTCCTCACCCTGCCATATAGAAGGAATGCCCTCCTGTTCTAACTCCGCCATCTCATCTGCATCGAACATGCCATCCACCCTCTCGACAAAGTGTCGTCTGAGTGTACAAAGCCCAGAGCCAGATCTTTGAATACCACCTCTGCGTACTTGCAAATCCTTTGCTCTAATGTAGTTCAGCATGCCACAGAGAAAAATGATGCATGTCTCCCTCATGATCTGCTCCCCAAGCGTAGGTTCAGTGATGACTGATGCACCACCTCTGCAAAGGATCATCTCATCCCCCACCACAACAGTAGCTACGCTAGCACACCATTTGATGCCAACCTATTTGTGAAAGTCTCGCCTAGTGTGCTGAGGGCCATCCAAATGTCGTGGGTGTGCCTCACGGACCCTGCTGCTCATGCCCAAAGTGCCAAAGGACAACAACAAAATCAGTTGTGCCCATGAGTGATGTAGAAGAGTGTCGGATGTGTGAATCCCCACAGATACCATCAAGTATCGCTCCTCTGTCTCCTCATCGATCCTGGGTGAACGACTCTCAAAGGTAAGCCCGATGTCCCTGTCCATGAGTCTCCCTGGAAGCAATGCTCTAAGACCCTGCTGTGCAGCACCGTATGCCCTCGCATACCGCTGATCATCCATATACTCCTCAACATGCCACTGTACACTGAGGCATACCCATGTATACTGCTGGATACCATGTACTACTGCTGCAGCACCCTGTACCATCCCGTGCCCTAATTGTGTCCAGGCATCGGTCACTCTCTGCATGCTCTCAATGTGATGTAGGGTACTCCTACTCCACAATACAGTCCCACACACTATGGTACACCACCATGCTACTCCATGTCCACCGGCAATCCACCGCTCAATGCTAGAGGCTCCCACACATCCCTGGATGTGATGACCTAGAGCTGCGCCCCTACATGTCGGACTACCACCAATTGGCAACATCGTCTCCACCGTCGTACCACTATACCTGCCGACGAAAGGATCATCACTCCAAATCCTCCTCAAGGGCTCCGAGAAGTGAATCTCCCTAAGTGTCAGTAGTGTTACCACCACTGCTCGGCTCTGCTGCGTCCTCTGTGCCCCACACAAAGGTGAAGAATCCTTGGCCCCATACAAGGCGCCATCTGGTGGCCTGCCAATGCCACCTCCTTCGACAAACTCCTGCCAAGGTATGTTGACCACCCCGTGATCCCGTGTACGAGTGTCATACCAAAACAACCTAGGGAGTCTACCCATAAACTGGTTGGCCACTGGAGCTGACCCAAACTGCACATGCTCTGCTACTAGGCCAACTATACTCTCCAAGGCATAGTCAGCTGACCTGCCTGGGAAATGATAGGTGATCCCACCTGGATCCCAATGCCAATCTGGGGTCCCTGTATGCTCAACACCTAGGAACTCCTGCTGAACTGCACCTGGGTCCACCACTATCTCCATAGCCCGCTCCACCGAGTACCAACTCAAAATCTCTCTCCATCCAACCTCAACATATGGATGCTGTACCCTGTGCAACTCTGATCGTCTCATACTGCTATCCAAGTCAACATATGAGATCTGACTAGGTGGCTCTGCCTCTCTCTCTCCAACGGAAAGAGATGACCCAACAACACTGCTAGTCCCATCCATGCATGCCTGAAGGGGAATGATCTGACGCTGCAATGTGCCCTCTGATTGTACCATCAAGGAATCCAGTCGTTCCCCAATGCGGACCAACTTGGCCGCCGACTTGGCACAAGTCGCTCTCATACCCTCCAGCTCCTGGTCCTGCAACAAAATGGCCTCCTGTACTGACGTGGCCTTCCCTCTCAAAACTCGAAGGTCCGTCCGAAGCTGATGATACCGCTGTCTGCGACCATCATCCAATACCTCTGTACCTACTAGTGCCTCATCGAAGGTGGATATATCTCCTAACACCTCACCCATCTGTCATGTGCTGCTACCACCTGAAGACTCGGACACGACTCTGGTCATCACCTCAATGGATGGCTCTACTGGGGTAGGCTCTACCTTCTCCACTACCACATCAATCGACACGGCCAAGGAGGTCTCCAATGAGAGTGAATCCTATGTCACACTAGGTGTAACCTCGGACTCCCTGCAATCCTGTGTTCCCTCATCCTCCAAGTGCGAGGTAACCATTTTAATGGTTTCCCTCTCCGATACTCGGTCAAGCTGGAAAGAGGTATCCAACTTGTCCACCCAAGCTTTTTCTGAGAGCCTGGATGACCCGTCAAATGTCGGTAGATGGAATCTGTCCACTGTGCGCTGTAAGCCCCTATCATGTGAGTGCTTGTTCCCTCTGTGAAAGTTGTGAGGTCTACTATCACGCTGGAGCTGAACATAATCTCTGCTAGCTGTGCGGTGGTAGTCTCTACCATGATGATGCCGATGCCCCCGGTGATGATCACGGGGTCTAATGCCATACTGGACCCGGATATAGTCTCTGAACGAAAGAGCCTCCATGAACTCCCGCCCGTATGCCTGGTACTCTGCAAAATAGTCACCCATGTGGCCCAGCTCCGGCTCTCGCTGTGTTGCTGCCCCTATGTCTTCATCCAGAAAAGTGGGCATGGTAGGACGTGTGGGTGTATGTGATGCCATATGCTGAGTGGCAACATGCTCCGGCAAATGGTGGGATGTGCCTGATCCCTCACCAATCTGAAAACCCCTTGGGGTTTCCCGCTGCCTAACCGCTAGCGCAGCGAGTCTTTGTGACACATCCTGCACGTGATGGAGGAGTGCATCCAGTTTCCTCTCCGTGTCTGCCATCGGCTCTTTCTGCTATGTGTCTACAGGTTCCCCATGAAATGGCACTGCTGCTCCAAAACCATACTACTGCTTAACTTTGACCTCTGATTTACCCACTGAAAACTACTCATAAAATTCCAGGAATTTGGGAAGGTGATCCTTGCCCAAAACCCAGAAAACCCAGAAACAGTTTCTTCTAATTCCAAACTTCAAAATTTGACCCTTTATATTTTGGCCCTTTTTCCAATTGCGTTTTTGGTACTGCAACTGCTATTGCTCTGTATGATCTCTTTCCTGATGTCATAGACCACAGGCTGAGCCAGAATTATGCTTTGATACCACTGTAATATCCCCAATGGGAAATAAACAGTAATACACAGCAAAACAACAAGCAGCTATATAGAGCAAAATGCCGGAACTAGAATATGGAACAAATAGACATAAAAATGCCGGCAATGCTAAGCCATTTTATTAATCTGAGAATATAATGAGATACAATGGATAATCAGAATAAATGCACCTATCCTTGCTCAAGGCAAGTGAAGAATCCTCTCAGGAAAATAGGAAATGGCTGCTATAGAAACTGCATCCCAGCTGCTGGAAGAAACTGCCGTGAACTGCTGCTGCTGGAATGAACTAAAGCTAGGGGCTGATCCCCTTGCCAGAATGAGCTAAAAATCTACAGATCACCTATACTCGCTGCTCCAGACAAAACCCAGAAACCATATACCAAACGGATCACCTCCAAAAATCACCCCCAGAAACCCTCCTCCTACAAAAACGTTGTGCCTCCAAGAACAGCGCAGAAGCTCAAGGAACACGCTGAGAAAAGGGCCTGAATCCTCCTGCAAAACCTCTCCCGGCTGGTAACGGCCTCTCAAGAAGTTTGAAAAACGTTGAAACCACGGCCAAATCTCACCACACAACAACGCATTTTGCTCATGAAGTGCGTCCTCCTATGTGACTTCGTCCTCTCTCTGGGTACTGGTCACTCAGACCAACTCTGCCATGCAATCCACCCCAAAAATCACACAAATACCTATAGAAATGAAGAAATACCTTGCTTGAGCGAGCCTCAAGAGTCCCAGGAACAAAGGGCGAGATCTCCGACCGGAGACACTCAGTCGCATTAAACAGTGCTGCAGACCGACTAAACAACCGGCGTGCTCAAGTAGACAGAAGTCTAGCTCACAATATCATCAACATATCCATAATGCCAAATGGAGTGAAACTCCCACCTTTTATAGTGCTAGCTCCCCTCAAAACCCTAACTGCGTCCCCTCTCTCCATGAGCTCCTCCTATGCCTGCGCAGTTGCCTCTAGAGCCTACGTGAGGCCTCTCTCATGTTAAGTGTGGACCCCCAAGGCTTTCCTTCAAGTTACAACGTTACTCTACTAGGAAGCACTTTATTTTATTAAAGTGAGTTGACCCCCTCTTTCTCACTTTTATTTATTAATTTAACTATAGGCGGCAAAACTATATAAAAATGAAATATTCCCATTAGTGGTGCTAATTAGGAATATTACAATCCTGTTACCCTTGGGTAGCTCCAACTCATATGCAACTTGTCCTATTCTGCGTATCACCCTGTATGGCCCATAGAAGCGAGGCTTGAGCTTTTCAGCCCCCTTCTGCTTCAGCGTGGACTACCGATATGACTGCAAGCGTAGATAAACCAATTCACCTACCTCAAACTGCCTCTCAAATCATCCCCTGTCGGCGTACAACTTCTGTTGGTTCTGCGCTGTAGCCATGTTATCCTTGAGAGCTCGGAGTATATCCTGACTCTCTTGGATCCAATCCTTGGCTCTAGGAGCCTTGCTAGCACCAAACATCATGTCAGCAAAAGATAAAGCATGATATCCATACAATGCATAAAACGGACACATACCAATGGACATATGATGAGTGTTGTTGTAGCAGTACTCCCCCAAGTGCAACCATCTCAACCATGCCTTCTGCTGCTTGCTGACATAGTTACGCAAGTAGCCCTCCAGCCACTTGTTCACTATCTCATTCTGTCCATCCGTCTGGGGGTAGTAACTAGTACTCGGTGTCAACTCAGTGCCCACCAAACAGAAAAGCTCCTGCCAAAATCCGCCCATGAAGCAGCTATCCCTGTCACTGACAATGGTCTTCGGGAAAACATGCAATCTGAAAACATCCCTGAAGAACAACTCTGCTACTTGTGCTGTAGTGTAATGTGCCGATATGGCGAAAAAATGAGCATATTTAGTCAGTCGATCAACGACTACAAATATGCAATCCTTGCCCTATACCGTGAGAAACCCTATAATGAAGTCCATCGAGATACTCTCCCATTTCCCCTCAGGTATGGGAAGAGGCTGCAATAATCCTGCCGGATGGTTCATCTCTCCTTTGTTACGCTGGCAAACCTCGCATTCCCTGACATATTGGAGCACGTCCTCCTTGAGGCCCTTCCAAGAGAACCTCTCCCTGATGGCCCTATAGGTTTTGGTAAACCCCTGGTGGCCCGATAATGGAGAATCATGCGAGGCGTGCAATATCTTCTTCTTGAGCTGGGATCCCTCAGTCAAGAAGATCTTGTCCCTGTAATAGATCACCTTGTCCATCACTTTGTACCTGTCATCTGTCACCTGTCCATCCAAATCTCACAAGCAAAACGATCCTTGGAGTACTCCACCAACAGTCGAGCCCTCCAGTCTGTGTCCAAACTCATCAATGACAACGTTGCCGGTCTGCGGGAAAGTGCATCTGCCACAACGTTGTTCTTCCCCTTGACATACTCAATGTCAAAGTCATAAGCCTGGATCTTGCTGACCCACTTCTGCTGCCTCTCTTGCAACTGTTTCCGCTCTAAAAAGAATCGGAGGCTGTTGTGATCTGTCCTCACTCTGAATCTGTTCCCTACCAGGTACCGACGAAACTTGGCCAATGCATGCATGATGGCCAACATCTCCTTGTCGTATATTGCATACAACCTCTCATGTGGAAATAGCTTCCGGCTCTCGAAAGCTATGGGGTGGCCTCCCTGCATCAACACTACACCTATCTCCTCCCTTGATGCATCACACTCGAAGACAAAGGTCTATGTAAAATCTGGCAATGCTAACACTGGACAGCTGCTCATCACCTCCTTGAGCCTGTCAAAAGCTCTCTCCGCCGTATCCGTCCAACTGAATGCCCCTTTCTTGGTGAGATCTGTAAGGGGTGCAGCAAGTTGGGAAAATTCCTTGACGAACTTTCGATAGTAGGTGCAGATCCCCACAAATCCCCGAAGTTTCGTCACATTCTTCGGCTCCGGCCATTCCCTGATGGCACTGATCTTCTCCTCGTGGACCTTTACTCCATCCACCCCGATGATGTGCCCCAAGTAGAGCATCTCGGTCAACCCAAACTCGCACTTGGAGAGCTTAGCATAAAACTGTTGCTCTTCCAAAATGCGCAATACGGCCTCTATATGTTGGAGGTGCTCCTCCCATGTCCTGTTGTAGATCAATATGTCGACAAAAAACACTAGCACATACTTCCTCAAGTGATTGCGGAAGATGTGATTCATGCACGAATGGAAAGTGGCCGGGGCATTGGTTAGCCCAAAAGGCATCACCAAAAACTCAAAATGGCCATAATGACACCGGAAAGTGGTCTTGGGAATGTCCTGCTCCCTCACGGGAATCTGATGGTACCCGGATCTCAAATCAATCTTTGAGAAAAACTTGGTCCCCCTCAGCTCATCCATCAACTCATCAATCCGTGGGATGTGGTACCGGTTCTTCATGGTCTTCTTGTTCAGGGCCTTGTAATCAATGCACATCCTCAACGTGCCGTCCTTCTTCTTCACCATCACTATTGAAGAAGCAAAGGGGCTGGTGCTAGGACATATGTGTCCGAGAGCTAAGAGCTCATGAATAGCCCTCTCAATCTCATCCCGATAGGCCTTGGGGTGCCTATAGGTTGTAGTGATAACAGCCTGGATACCCTGCTCTATCTCAATAGTGTGCTCAAACCCCCGATCTAATGGTTGTCCTGGTGGTATCTCCCCAAATACCGTAGCATACCTGTCAAGAATGGACTGTAAATCTGGGTGTACGGCCTGCCCTGTAGATCCTGCCTCCGACACACACAGCTCCACTGCCCACTCTATGTCCCCCTTCCAGAAATCTGCCTCCATCCGGTGTGCTAAAACTGTCTGTGGTGGGTAGATGTGCATCCCCCGAATCTTCTCATGCTTCCCAGTCTTCTTGTCTGTCCACTCCATCTCCAAGGTCTCCCAGTCAGTGGTGACCTTCCCCAATGTGATAAGCTACTGTACCCCCAGTATCACGTTGGTGTTCGGAATGTCCACTATGAAGAAATGATCTGTCAGGGTGTATGTCCCCATCGTCACTGTCAAGGATGGCACATACCTGGCACACTGCATGGTCCGGTCCCCTGGAACCAACACCGAAAATCCATCAAAATTCTCCGTCTATATGCCCCTCTGCTCTACCAGCTGAGCATCAATGAAATTGTGGGTAGCCCCACTATGTACCAACACTGACACACGCTGCCCTCGTACTGTACCTCGGACACGCAGTGTCAAGTACTTGGGAATTCCCTGCAAGGCTCCATGGGCTCCCCCGGTAGGTGAAAAAGCTGCACCTGCTTCAGGTGGTGGAGGTGGCAGATGATCCCCTCTCTGCGTTGTACTGTTGTCTCTAGCCTCCACATCCTCATACTCATCTTCTTCCCCGCTACTATCGGAGAAGACCTCGATGTAATGTGCCTTCCCCGCGGCACAACGGTGTCCTGGTGCCCATGGCTCCTGGCACGTGAAGCACAATCTCTTTTGCTTCAGGTCTCTCCTGACCTCATCATCTCCAAACCCTCTGCCGTGGTTCCCCTTGGCAGGTGGAACCCTCTCGTCCTTTCCCTTCGGCTGGAATGTCGATCTCTAGGGAAAAGGAGCTCTAGTCCTGGGAAGTGCATCCTGCAAATCCCAAGTCCTCTCAACTGCATCATAGAGTGTTGCGGGCCTCGTCGATCTGACTAATCCCCGTAGAGGCTCTGCCAATCCATCTATGAACATATAAATCATACGAGCAGTGGATAGATCTGGTACCATCACAGAGAGTCTCAAAAACTCTGATATGTATGTGTCCAGCCTCCCGGTTTGCTTGAGCTTTGTTAGCTCAACAAAATGCTCCTCTGGATCCCTCCGGTCAAAACGCTCCACCAACCTTCGCGTAAACTCGGCATATGCTATCACTCTCGAGTGCCCCAGCGTAACCATCCCGTGAAACCACCAATCTTGGGTCTCGCCCTCTAGGTGCAGCGCTGCCACTTTGATGGCCTCTAGCTCTGCCATCTGATTAAGCTGGAAATATATATCCAGCTTCTCCACCAAGATTTTGCTGAGCACTTAGATGATCCATCAAATGTCGGTAAATGGAATCTACCCCCCGTGCACTGCAAGTCCCCGTTATGTGAATGCCTATTCCCCCTGTGATGGTTGTGGGGTTTGCTGTCTCGCTTGAGCTGAACAAAATCGTGGAAAGTGAGGGCATCTCTGAACTCCTGACCGTATGATTGGTACTCAGCAAAATAATCCCCCATGTGTGCCGGCTCCTACTCCTGATGTGCTTCTGATCCAATGTATGAGGCAAGGAATGTAGGCATCGTGGAACAGGGGGGTGTGTGTGATGCCATCTTCTGTGTTGTGGGGTGCTCCTGTAAATGATGAGATGTGCCTGAGCCCTCTCCAACATGGAAACCCCTTGGGGTCTCGCTATGTCTAGACTTTGTTGTAAATCTCTGCCCCATCTCCTCTATCCGTCTCGACAAATCCTGTACTGATTTGAGGAGAAGTTCCCCAAACTCCTTATTGACATTTCCGTCCTCCGCCATTGGTTCCTCTTCCTCTGCGTCCACCACTGGAACATTGTCACCTTTCTCGAAGGTGAGCTCTAACCTCCGCTCTTGGTCTTTATATTTTCTCCCCCGGTAAGTGATGTATGGTTTTCCTGTTGGTGTCATAGACAATCTGCTCCACAGGCTGAACCATGTCTATGAGCTTCGATACCACTGTAATATTCCAGTAGAAATAAACAACAATATAAAGCACATAAACATAGACAAACAACAACTAGAGAGATATCACATGAACAATAACCAATATGGAGAACGCTGAGCCATTTTATTAATGTTGAAAGATAGAAAATGAGTACAAAGGTGATCAGAATGATGGCACCTTGGCTTGCACTAGGCAAGCGTAGAAATACTCTCAGAATGGGACTCAGAATGGCTGCTAACTCTAGACTGCGTTATCTTCGAGTTGCTGGCACTGCTATTGTGTTGCTGCTAATACTGAAATGAACTGAATCTTTGGGGCTGCTCCCCACCTCGGAAAATTCTGAAACGTCGGGAATGGCCTCTACTCCCAATACCCAGAAAAGCCCAGAAAGCTTTTCAGAAATGGCCGACCCCCAAAAATGGCTCCCTTGAGGCACTACGTTATTCCTTAAGGAGGGACGCTGGCTCTGAATGATTTGCTCTAAAAGATGGCCCCTAACTCCTCCAAAACGCTAGAATAGGGAAGGGCTGGCCCCTTACCCACTATCTCGGGTTGAAACCACCAACTAATCCCCAATTCGGAACTACCTCCTCACAAGACTGCGTCCTCCCTCTCACTGACTGCGCTGTCTCCCTGAGTGGATGCTCCTCCTGTGGTAGCTGCAACTCCCTTCGGCAAAACAAGGATGAAATTCCTAACCCGAGCAGGCACTCGAAATCCCCCGGGGCTGAGGTTGGGATCTCCGAACGGAGACACCCGATGTACTAAACAGTATGTGCAGACTTTGCTAAACTGCAAGTGTGCTCAATGTCAAAAGACAAATCTCAAATATGCATAATTAGAATGAATGAGAATGAGGAGACCCCTCCTCCTTTTATGCTTGGTGAGCCTATCCCTCACCTAGGCCCCACCAATCTCTGCGCCGTCTCCCTTGGCCCACGCTGTCCAACTCACTCTGCGCTGGCTGGGCCCCACGCTGCCTACGCTGTGCCCTTTCCTACGCTGCCACTTGACCACTAGGCTCCATGTTGCCAAATAGACATGTCTCTTAAGTGACTTTAGGAATTATTTTTATCCTAAGTGTGAGCTAAGTGTTCCTTCACCCACTTTATTTATATTTTAACTCTATGAAGGCAAAATAGTCAAAATTAATATTTCCAATTAGCTATTTCTTAATTGGGAATATTACAGACAATCTGTATTTTGCTGGAGATCGGGGTTTCTAAGTCGGGAGGATTGAAACTCGATTTTCTAAGAGGCATATCAGCACAATCATTAGCCATCCCCACGCAGGCCTACGCATCTACTGCACAGAGGTAGCAGAGAGGGAGCTGGGGTTTCGCCAGTTCTGATCCGGATCAACCGGGACTTGCAATGTGAGGTAAAACTCACTATTTTATCTGTTTGCCGAGGATTTTCTCTGTTGGGTGAGCCATATTTTGGCACCCTAGTTGTACTCAAAATACTGTTGCTTAATAATACAAACCCTTTGATCTACTGCAGTGGTTTTCCCACATTGGGTTTTTCTGGAGACATTAGTCCAAAAATAAGTGTGTCCTTTGTGTGATTGTCTCATTTATTTTTCAGTACTTGATCTGTATATTGGTGTAGGTTGCTTAGTATTTGCATTAATATTTACTGAATAAATCTGTAAATAACTTTTTAAAGGAAAATAGAAGTAGGTTATGCAAATCAGTTAATTGCAGTAGGATTTCTATATGTTAATATTTAGAACTTTTCACATGGTATTAGAGCAATTGCAGATCAAGGAGGACTGAAGTCATCGGTGAAAGGACTGAAGAAAAATCTACTGTAGGAAAGAATTTGTCCCTAGAGACAACGTAAAGAGGCAGAGGAAGGGTGACGCAGTCACCTGGGAAGGCTCACACAGAACTTGCGTCAGCTTGCTAGGGTGACGCTATCGCTGCAGAAGGCAGCACAGTGGTTTTTGGGCCAACGCAGAGGCTATTAAGTCTCATTTTCTGGTTGTCGTGGCTGGAGGTGCCGTGCATATTTTCATCTGAAGTTGCTGGTGGGGCATTGATTTTGTTGGTGTAGAACAATGTCTAGTGGGGCAGAAGCAAAGTAGAGGGAATCAGTTCCTCAAAAGATTTCTTGCCAAGAAATCTAGATTCAGTGTTGAGCAGCAGCAAAGAGGGATCAGAGAGGAGTGCTTCGACATTTGTTTGTAGAAGGATTTCAGTGAAGGAAATCAAAATTCAGAGGGAGCTTATTCCTTATAGGGTTTCTAGCGCGAAAGAAATCCATATCCGAGTTTTGCTAGGGCAGCAGTGGAAGAGGGAGAAAGGAACTTTTTAGACACTTAGTTGAGAAAAGATGGCTGTGAATGGACTGAGGGATCAGGACAGGTTGGATGGAGCATCCAACTTTGTCATCTGAAAGCCCAGGATCCTGGCAGTTTTGGATGAACATGGCATCAAAGATCATGCCTTGAACACGATTGTTGTTCTGGTAGATGCTGATCCTCTTAAGAAGTATGAGGAGGCTCAAGTGAAAGAAAAGCGCATGATCATGGACGGAGTCAAGGATCATGTGATCCCACACATTGCTGAGAAGAACTCAACAAGGGAAATGTGGGTGGGATTGACCACTTTGTACAAGGGATCTTTCGTCCAGCGGAAGATGTTGCTTGAGAACCAGCTGAGATTGTTTCAGATGCAGAGGGGAGAAGAGATCGATCCCTTCCTTCAGATTTCAAGGGATCCAAAATCAGCTAGCTTCCGTAGGGGCTACACCAGATGTTGGTTTTATGGTCAGGACTCAAGACTGCCCTAAATGCAGCCACTGAAGACTGGGAAATCTTTGTCCAAGGCATTTTGGGCAAGGCTGCTCTTCCATGTTGGGAGGAGATGTGGGTAGCTCTTCGACAGGAAGAAATCGGATGATGACCAAGGCAGGAAGCAATGGTAAAGGGATTAAAGTCAATAAGGAGGAAGAGGAAGATGCGACTCTCACATCTAAGGGACAACAAGGGTAGTAGAGAAGGAAGAAGAAGGACCTCTCGAAGGTCAAATGCTTTAGATGTGGGGAAATGGGACATTTCTCCACATAGTGCCCTCTGAAGAAGGGAAACAAAGAATCTGACTCGAAGGCTGCTCTAGCTCAGCTGATGAGGAGGATGATGATGGATGCGCCATGAGTGCTCATGCATGTTGAGATTTTGGGGTAGCATCGAATTTTCTCTAGCTCCGAAACTTTGTGGAGGGGCTAGAATAGATGAGATCTCCAAGACCCAAAAACCATTTGGAGAAATTCCATCTGGTGTAAAAGTTATTCAAATAGTTAAATTTTTTAATTAGGACCCTAAGTCTAAACTTAGGAAAATTAATAAATTAAAGTGAATTAATTTACACATGATGAAAACATTCTAAGTGATGTGGATCAAGCTACTTCTAATCTTAGCTGTTTATTAGAGATTAGATCACGACTGTTGATGTGTCAACGAGAAAAGTATAAGAGAAGGGCTTGGGGTCAGTTGGAGATATACATACAGAGTCTAAGAAATCGAATTCTTCTGACGGAGTGGTGCTCGGGCAAAGATTAGATCCGAGTGACTCAGAGTTGGAGTAAGGGGCAGATGCAGTGATTGGTCAAGAGGGCTAAGGGTACAACGTAGAGCAAGGGCAACAGAGACACAGTGGAGGTAGTGCAGCCATCATAGGGTGTGATGTAGTCCCTCAGGAGAGTGACACAGGCCCACGCAGGGCTCAAGCATGGGAAACTCAGTGTCTCCAAGCAAAAGTCTGAAATTCACCGGAAGCAATGGTTTTTGAGCTAGCAAGGCTGAAATCGAGATCCAGGAGAAGTAGATCCATGCAGAGCTAGGGTGACGCAGTCCCTCAACCAAGGATAAATAGGCTAACACAGTAGTTGTGTAGAGCCAACTGGGGTTTCACCAGTTGCTCATCCGGATCAGCCAGGACTTGCGAGAGGTATATATCACAATTTTTCTCTGATAGCCAAGGATTTCTCTGTTGGGTGAGCCGAGTTATGGCACCCTATATGTACTTAGAAATTGTTGCTTAATAATAATAAACCCTCATATTTGCAGCACCAATTTTCCTGCATTGGGTTTTTTTGGGGACATTTGTCCAAAAAATCTGTCATTTTGTCATAAGTGCGTGATGTTCAGTAAATGATCTGTATTTGTGTAGGCTGCTATTTTTGTTTACTTCAAAATTTTTCTGAATATTCAGTTAAATAACTTGTGTAAATAAATCAAGTAGGAGAAGTAAATCAATAGTTAGCAGTAGGATTTTTGTGCTCAGAAATTTTCTCAATGCACCTAAGAAATGGGGCGATATGGAGCTGTAGATTAGAGCTACAGTGGAAAGGGGTAGGATCCTTGAGGTGCCCAAACTTTTGGATCACATATGGCTACGAGAGCCCTTAATGACAGTAGCAGAATGATGGGAGTCAGTTGGTGCGAAGGATGACAGAGCGATAGTGGCAGAGCTAGAGTGCCAAAGTCTGAAGCAGTGCAAAGCAGAGGCAGCAACAACGTAGTGCACAGTGGTGCAGCGCAGTGTAGAGCAGCAATAATGCAGTAGCATCAGAGGGTCAGCACAGATTAGTAGTAGAGGATGCTTCAGCATCGAGGTGCATCTAGACTGACCAGTATGTCGGTATTTGGGATGTCTTTCAGTTGCTTAACTCTCAACAACTGAGTTGCAGTGCAACAATTAGCAGTGGCAGTGCTATAGGAAACATGTTGCAGCATATTGAGAGGGAGTTGTAGTACAGATGCAGCAGTGATTGTGGTAGAGTCATGCATAGCAGTACAGATTGCAGAGGGGAAGTAAGCCGAGCATCAGTAGCGCAGAGGACTGATGCCGTGGATCAGGGTGATGCTTCTGGTGCGAAGTATTGTTAGAGCACATTCCTCACTAAGAGAGAGTGTTGATTTTTGGGTAGCATTGGATGTGCTCTAGCTCCGAAATTTTGTGAAGGGGCTAGAACACTTGATATCTCCAAGACCCAAAAATCGTTTGGAGAAATTCCACCCAAAGTGAAAGTTATTCAAATAATTAATTATTTTTAATGGAGCCTAAGTTAAAACTTAGGGAATTAAAATAATTAAAGTGAATTAATTTAAATGTGGGTGAGAAGCTTCTAAGTGACGAGGATCAAGTCTAATTTAATCTTAGCCGTTGATTAAGGATTAGATCATGGTTGTTGATTTCTCAACAGGAAAAGTATAAAGGAAGGCTTAAGGGTTAGTTGGAGAACACATATAGTGAGTGAATCTGGAGACCGAATTCTTCTGATGGAGCAGTGCTCGTACGAAGATAACATCTGAGTGATTCATCAACAACGAGGGGTAGAAGCAATTGTTGGTCGGAGGACCAAGAGTACATAGTAGAGAGGCAACAGAGACAACGTAGCCACCAGGAGAGGTGATGTAGTGTCTTGAAGGGGTGATGCAAGTCTACACAGGGCTCACGCAGGGACTGTGCAGAGCTTCCAAGGGACAGTTCGTATTTTGATGGAGATCGGGGTTTCTGAGCCGGGATGGTTGAAACTCAATTTTTTGAGAGGCTGATCAGCGTAGAGAAGAGGTGATGCAGTCATCAGCGATCCCCATGCAGGCCTGCGCATCTATTATGCAGAGGCAGCAGAGAAGGAGCTGGGGTTTCGCCAATTCTGATCTAGATCAGCCGGGACTTGCAGTGTGAGGTAAAACTCACTATTTTATCTGTCTGCCGAGGATTTTCTATGTTGGGTGAGCCGAATTTTGGTACCCTAGTTGTACTCAGAATACTATTGCTTAATAATACAAACCCTAAGATCTGTTGCACCGATTTTCCCAGATTGGGTTTTTTCGAGGACGTTAGTCCAAAAATAAGTGTGTTCTTTGTGTGATTGTCTCATTTATTTTTCAGTACTTGATCTGTATATTGGTGTAGGCTGCTTAGTATTTTCATTAATATTTACTGAATAAATCTGTAAATAACTTGTTAAAGCAAAATACAAGTAGGTAATGCAAATGAGTTAATTGTAGTAGGATTTTTGTATGTTAAGATTTAGAATTTTTCGCATTCTCACCTTATCTCAATTAATAATGAATTACCTTAGTTTAGACTTAGGACATATTTAAAAAACGGCTAGTAATCTAATTGAGACACTTATAGGTGGAATATCCAAAAACGATTACTGGGTATTGGAGATCTCCTGTATTCTAGCCTCTCCACCAAATTTCATGGCTAGAACACATCCAATGCTACAAAAATTAACAAATATTTTGCACAAGTAACGATAATTCTATTTTTTGAAGGTCCTCCAATGGTCCAGAAGTCAAAGATTGATCCTCTAGCACAGTGAACAAGGAAAATCGAATTCTTTTGGAGATTTGTGCCAACTAATCAAGGGATCAAATTTTTTCAACAAGATCAAGCCATGGATCGATGCTACTAGCCATTATTTTCCACTTGGAGGGATTGATCCCTCTCATTTTCTATATAAGGAAGCATTTCTCCTCATTGGTAATAATGATCAGATGAATTTTTTTTGTACTGAGCTAAGCCCTGCTGGAAATCTTTCTGCATTAATAAAAGTCTTTAGGGTTTCAATTCAAGATGTCTCTCTCTTCATGATTCATGGTATGTGCTAAATAATGTTAATGCTCTAATTGTGTTTATCATTGAATATTATTGTTTCATAGCCAGTGGTTGGATTATCTATTAACACATGTATCTTTTTTTAGGTATTGGGCTAGAGTAAAGACATTGAAGTTGGTAGATCTAGTAGGTATCTCTGGATCTCTAGTCTATTTGTGTGAATCAAACCCCTTTTAAACTAATAATCTATCTTTCAAGTGTGTAGAGATCTTTAGTTGATTCATCCCTTGGGCAATTCCCAAGTACATGTACTTTGAGGTGTCCACATCTTGTTTGGATTCTAAGCTTATCTAATGATTTATGGTCCAGGGTTTTTCCTAGTACATTAAATAAAAATATTTCTCTCACTTATTTTCAAAATCTAATTGGGCTTTAAATGATTCATTTTCCAATCAGATCTTATATTTCTATTGTAGATATTGTAAATAAATTTTCTAGCCCTTGTATTTTAAATTTTTCTATTTTGTATATATTTTTAGGTTTTGGGGTTTTATTTTTCAAAATTTCTTCTAGATCTCATGGATGGCTATATATATTTGACTTGCAAATGCCATTAGCTCAAGTATTCAAAGACAAATATGAAGTTAGAAGCTTGAGACCCTCACCTAGCCTAGACGACTAGGGTTTGGGCCTAGATTCACTTAAGTAGGAGTCGTCTAGCCCACCGAAGGAGAGCGTTCAACATTTGAAGGTTTAACTAAGGTCTAGAGACCCTGATCTACAAGACCTAATTCCTAAAATTCCAACACCTAGCCTCTAAGAGGGAGCCACTAGCCCTAGAGGGCCTTTTCACTGCTGCAACTGGGGTTTGTCACTGGAAGGCTTGGCAAGCTAATTCTCATGGAGAAAATGAAATTTTTGTGGCTCATACTCATCCATTTGCTTCATCAAGGATAGTCGCAGGCCTAGGAGGCCTTTTTCATGTTGATTTTTGGGTAGCATTTGATGTGCTCTAGCACCGAAATTTTGTGGAGGGGCTAGAACACATGAGATCTCCAAGACACAGAAATCGTTTGGAGAAATTCCACATGGAGTGAAAGTTATTCAAATAATTAATTATTTTTAATGGAGCCTAAGTTTAAACTTAGGGAATTAAAATAATTAAAGTGAATTAATTTAACATGTGGGCGAGAAGCTTCTAAGTGACGAGGATCAAGTCTAATTTAATCTTAGCCATTGATTAAGGATTAGATCACGGTTGTTGATTCTTCAACAGGAAAAGTATAAAGGCTTGAGGGTCAGTTGGAGAAGACACAGTGGATGAATCTGGAGATCGAATTATTTTAACGGAGCAGTGCTCAGACGAAGATAAGATCTGAGTGATTAAGCAACAATGAGGGGAAGAAGCAGTTGTTGGTCGAAGGGCCAAGAGTACATAATAGAGAGTCAATAGAGACAGCAGAGGAAGCAGCGCAGGCACCAGGAGAGGTGACGTAGGTCCACGCAGGGACTGCGCAAAGCTTCCAAGGGACAGTCTGAATTTAGCTGGAGATCGGGGTTTATGAGTCGGGAGGGCTGAAACTCGATATTCTGAGAGGCAGATTAGCGCAGAGAGAAGATGACATAGACTTAAGCCATCCCCACGCGGGCCTACGCATCTACTGCGCAGAGGCAATGCAGAGGGGGCTAGGGTTTCGCCAGTTTAGATCTTGGATCAACCAAGACTTGAAGTGTGAGGTAAAACTCACTATTTTATCTATCTGCCTAGGATTTTCTTTGTTGGGTGAGCCGGATTTGGCACCCTAGTTGTACTCAGAATACTGCTACTTAATAATACAAACCCTCAAATGTGTTGCACCAGTTTTCGCGCATTGGGTTTTTCCGAGGACGTTAGTCCAAAAATAAGAGTGTCCTTTGTGTGATTGTTTCATTTATTTTTCAGTTCTTGATCTGTATATTGGTGTAGGCTGCAATGTATTTGTATTAGAATTTACTGAATAATTCTGTAAATAACTTGTTAAATGAAGAAAACAAGTAGGTAATACAAATTAGATAATTGCAGTAGGATTTCTGTTTGTCAAGTTTCAGAAATTTTCACATTTCACCTAGTCGCTGAGATTTTGAGGCCTTTCTGGCTTGGCCGCAAGGGTTTCTATGGCCTTTAGCCCTAGCCGCAGCCCTAATTAGGCCATAAAGACCTAGCCTCAACCTTTGGGAGCTTGAAAAGTTGGATTGCAAATTACTTTGGTGCTAACTCTTTATGTTTACGGGGCTAATCACAAATTTGACAAGGGTTTTGTGGTGATTTATCATTGGTAATTTGTCAAATTGGAGTGTAAAAACTCTGGTAAACTTGAATAAGTATATATATTATTATTGATAAAAGATGAGATGATTACAATTGGGAATCACCAAGGCTTTAAATACAGCCTTACGGTGTCCCTTGGTGAAGAGGCATGATCGTTGATCATGCCCTTTCACTTAATAAACCTAAGACAACTATATTTAAATAATATGTAATATTCCTAATTAGCGACAGTTAATTGGAATATTCGATTTTGTTTAGTTTGCTGTCTATAGTTTGTAAATAAATAAAAAGTGAGTGAAGAGGATCTAACTCACTTAAGTGAAATAAGACATCCACCTAGTAGCACAACGTTGTGACTTAAGTGGGAGTCAAGGGGGCCAAACACCACGTAGAGGAGGGGGGCCTATGTACACTCTAGAAGCTTCTGCGTAGATAAGGATGAGCATGTGGAGGAGAGAGAGGCTACGTTGGGGTTTTGGAGGGAAACCAATGTTATAAAAGATGGAGGAGCCTCCTCATTTCATTCATTCTAGAGTTGATGATTTTGAGTGAGACGTTTGTCTTCTTGAGCACGCTGGCTATTTAGCCTGTCTGCAGCACTGTTTAGTGCATTGAGTGTCTCCGGTCGGAGATCTCGCCCTTAGCCCCGGGGGACTTCGAGTGCCTACTCGGGCAAGGTTGGCTTTTCAGTGTTTTGTGAGTAGTTTTACTGTTTGAGTTTGTTGCGGAGCTGGAGCTTATAGAGACTATGCAGTCACTAGGAGAGAGGATGCAGTCCATTATGGAGGTGCTTCGGATTGGGGTTTCTGCAGGTGATTTTGTCAAGATTTTGAGCAGAGGGTCAGCCTTTGCCCACAGGAGGATTTTGGCAGAGTTTGAGGCAGTGTTTTAGATATTTCCATTTAGCCTCTGCGCAGAGCCTTGGAGGCCAGCATAATTCCCTGAGGAGGCATTTTCTGGTGATTTTCGGGGGTTGGCCATTTTTGATATGGTTTTTGGGTTTTGTCCGGGTTGGTGAGTAGAGGAGGTCTGCAGATTTTCAGCTCATTCCGGCAAGGGGATTAGCCCCTAGACTTCAGTCCATTCCAGCAGTAGCAGCTACACAGCAGTTTTCCAGCAGCTGGGATGCAGTTCATAGAGCAGCCATTTCCTGTATTTTCTGAGAGAGTTTCTTCACTTGCCTTGAGCAATATTAGGTGCCATCACTCTGATCACCTATTGTACTTCATTATATTTCTCAGATTAATAAAATGGCTCAACATTTCCTCTCTGTGTTTTCTGGATTTCTTTCTCTGTTATTAACTTATTATATGTCTGCTGCACTGTTATTTATCTATATTTCTGAGCATTCTAGTTCTATACCACTTGGTGTGTTTATCTTTCACTCTTAGACAGAGTCTGGAAAGGGCCAGGTAGCCTCCGGATCTCATCCTCTTTCAGAGGCGGAATATCCGGTAAATGCCCTCCCAGTCTATCTCTGGTTGGAGTTTGCCGTGTTTTAGAGATATCCCCGAAACGGGATATTACATAATCATTAATAAATTATACATAACATTTCCCCTCTCTTAAAGATGCTTTGTCCTCAAAGCATACGTAATGATGGATGTTGTTGACGAATGCTTGGGTTTCCCGAGAGGCGAGCTCTTGCTTTTTGAGATGACCCCACATTTTTAAAAGATCTTGGAGCATCTTCTCAAGTTCAATATTTTGGTGATGTGGATAGCGATAAGATTTGATGTTGACAGGGTCGGATCCTGCCTTGACTTCTATTGTATGTTCGATTTCCCTATTAGGAACCATTTTCATTGGCAAGTCTTGGAATACTTTTTCATGTTTCTAAACTAGTCTTTGTACTTCTGGTGACCCTTCGCTAATCCTTTTTGTAAATAAAATTTCTAACTGATGACATTGTACTATATAGGCTGGCGCTCCTTTTCGAATCATCTTCATCATCTGGGATGATGACATGATTTGATTTTTTGGTGCTTGGAATCCATACAACTTGTGCTTCTGCCCTTCCCACTTAAAGCTTATAAACTGCTTCTGATGGTTGGCAGAATAAGTACCTAAGGTTTGTAGCCATTGAATTCCTAAGACCACATCTACTCCTTGTAATGGCACGGTGTAGAATAGAGATTCTAAATTAAAATTTTGAATCTGCAATTTGACTTTATGGCATTTCCCTACCTTCTCAATTTTCTTACCATCGGCCACCATTACCTTCATATTGGGCATGGGAAACGTAAAGATGTTGAGTCTTTTGGCCATGGTCAAATTTAAAAAATTGTGGGTACTTTCGGTGTCAAGGAGAACCATTACGTTGTTCTTCTTAATATGTCCTTTTAGTTTTAGTGTGTGAGGTTGTGATATACCTGTCATAGCTGATAAGGACATTTGCGTAATGCTTCCGTCATCTAGTTCTGGAGGGAACTCTGGGGTGGCTGCATCTGATTCATCATTGTTAGAGTCATTAGTTGCTTCACAGTTATATAGGTTCTTTGTCTCGTTTCCTTTAGCGCACCTATGCTTAGGGTCCCACTTTTCACCGCAACATTTGCACTTGCCCTCTCTCATCCTTTGTATTCCCATGTTAGATTTTTCTTCTTCACGAAGGTGGGGTGGGAGATATTTTGTGTTATCTATATTTTCAGATTGAGGAAATCTTCGTCTCGAATATACTCTTTCTGATTTTGACCAAGATAACCTTTCAAATTTCTTTTCAATAGCTTTTGCTTTTTGCCTTACTAGTTCTACTAATGTAATGTCGTGAAGTTCGAGCTCTTCTTGTATATGGATTTTAAGTCCTAAGATGAAAGACTGGATTAAACGAGATTCTGACAATCCAGGTACTCATGTCGCTAAGGTCTCCCATTCTCGAGTGTACTCATCCACATCTCCTTTTTGGCGTAATTTGATGAATGTTGAAAAAAACTTTTCTTCTTTTATACCTTGAAATCTTTTAAAGAATGCATCCTTAAATTTCGTCCAACTAATAGCAAGCATCGTCTTTTTCCACCACATATACCAATTATATGCTTCTCCTTCCATTTTCATGGAAGCATGCTTATTTTTTTCGTCATCACTATTAATGTCATAAATCTCAAAATATTCTTCGGCTTTATTAAGCCATGCAATGCTATTTTTTTCATTACTGTCAAACTTGGGTAGCTCGATTTTTTCTCTTCGATGATATGCTAACGGTGGAACGAGAAAGGGGTATTGATTAGCAAATGCATTCCAGAGCTGCTTATTTTGAGAATCTGCATTACTATCTTCGTGATGGTGTGGGGAATCAGTTTTTTCATGGTGCTCTTTTGAATTCCCTGAATCTGCTGAATTGTTATGTTGATTATGTTCCATGTTGGGGAATATTGGTCGTTGTGTTTGATTTATTTTATCGCAGAGTTCTGTTAGCTTTTGCATTGCTTGGCTATGATTTTCTGTGGCCTCGCTATGATTTAACCAAATTTGTCTTTCTATCTGATTTGTCATATCTTGAAGCTTTTTCATGTCGTTGGAATGTCCTGCAATTGTACCTTCGAGATCGACTAATCTTTTGCCGAAGTTATTGGAATTATTATTGATCTGTTTATCAGGATCTAGCATTTTTTTTTGGAATTTGGCCATCGACATTGACGAAGACATTGAGCATGTATGAGGTGGTGAATATTTTTCTGCCAATTTTTCCCTCTTTTTTTTTTCTTTTTTTTTTTTAAATAATAATAATTTTTATTATTATTATTTATTAATATTTTTTATAATTAAATCAAATCTAATTAAAATTTTATATAAAAATTAATTAGAATTAATTAATTTTATATACAAATTAATTAAATTTATTTAATTTATATTTTTATTTGTAACTATATGGAATATATAGTTAATATATGGCAGATTAATAAATGATATGATTTAAATTATGTAATTTAGATGGTTAAGTGACAAATATTTGAAGGGTCACGACCTTGGCTAAAATCTGCAGATGACTTTTAACCAATGTTTTAAAAAACGGAATCGGTCAGCTACCAGGTCGAGGTAATGACTCGGTAATGACTCGGAATCGGTAATGACTCGGTCGACCAGGTTTCAATGACTCGGTCATGACTCGGTTTTTGTAAAAAATACATTAAATATTAATTTTTTTGTACAAAAACATAAATTTAAAGATTTTTATTCATGTTTCCAAACACAAAGCATTACAATATAGACAAAAGACAACATATGATAAAAGTAGGCTCATGAATATATCCATTATATCAAAATTGCACCCAGTGCACTGTCCAAGGACCAGTACATGATCAAAACAAAAAACATAACTAAGGAGGCTCTAAATGGCCTCTACAACAAAACATGAATAGTCACTAGTAACAACAACTGTGCATCTTTCACCCTATCAGATGCATCAACTGATTTTAGAAACATGGTTCCCCGTGGGCAAAAGACAAAAAAAGTTTATGATGGTACGGTTCTTCTGATCAGTCCATCCATCTGACATGATGGTACATCCTGTACGTGCCCATGAGTTTTTGAAATTCATCAGTGAAAACCCTGAAGGCATGGGAAGGAAGAGCTCATTGAAAAATGAGGAGGCAGAAGGAAGAAATTTCTCTCTCTCTTTACCAAAAAAGAAAAGAATCTTGGCTTTCATGCAGAGTAGGAGGTTTGAAGCCCTTTCCAGCAGCATATATGGCATCAAAAATAGGTTCATAATATGGTGAACGAGTAGCATTGAAGGGAATATCAGCATCATACCACCATCTAGCAATGTACTCACAAGCATCATCTCTCAATTCTTTTTTCCAATGAGCATCTAAAGTGGGCTGCACAGTGTGAGGTCTAGGACCATATGCAGTTGCACTATCAGAAGGAGATGAGGGCACAAAAAAACTTTTAATAGTACCCTTATTTCTCATTGCACCCTTACCCTTGTCAGAAATAGACTCCCTAGAGGGAGGAACATAGTGAAAGGGGTTTTTTTATGCATCAGTGGAAGGGATAGATGAGGAATCCTGATAATTAAAAGATTCAAAACTTGAGTTGCCAGCCATCATATGTTGTATATTCCTCTTCCTCCCAATTTCAGCTTGTATTTCTTTTTGCCTATTTTTGTCTTGCTCAAACTTGTCAAACTGTTCTTTCAACTGCTTCCTAATTTCCCCAATGTTTTTTGCTTCACATGCAGTGATTTGGCCTTTAACACCAGCCAAATGTAGTTTCAGTCTATGAATGCCCCCTCCACCCTCCTTAATTTTTTTCTTGCAAAATTTGCAAAACATTTGATCTCCAAACATTTCAGCATATGCCCAAGCAGAGTCTTTTGCTCTAGGGGCCATTTTGGACTGAGTTTTTGACTTGGAAATAAAATTTTTAAATCTGAACATGAAAACAAAAAAAAAACTATTCATTCTATGTTCATTTCTTTCACCAAATGGCAAATGCCAAAAACTATGCAAATGCAAATGGCAAATGCTAGATTTGCTAAATAAATAAAACAAACAAAGGTAGATTTAGTAGAGAAAAAATAAATACCTCTAGCCTCTAGCTTCCTCTAGCTCAATGCTGCTCCAAAGCTTGCCAATTTGCTCCTCACTGCTGCTCCAAAACTTGCCCAAGAAGCTCCTCACTGCTGCTCCAAAACCAACTCCACAATCTTCAGAAAACACTCACAAATGGTCAAACAAATTGCATGAGAAAGATGTGAGCTCAATAGAGGGGTTGGGTTAGTTATATAGCATTGGGAGGACTTAGACAAGCTAAAAAAACCCTAACAACGAATTAAATTCCATTTTCAAGTCCACAAAATCGGAAAAAATGGGCCCACCGGCTGGCTGTTATGACCAGGCCTGGTTGAATCGGGCTCGGCCTGGTCGGCCGGTTTATTACCGAGCCAGCCGAGTCATTACAAAAACCGGACGACTCGGTAATAAACCGGCCAGCTTGGCTGGTTTTGTGACTGGTCGGACCGGCCGCCCTACCGGCTCAGTCGACCAGGCCTGGTCGGTTTCAGCCAGGCCGTTTTTTAAAACAGAGCTTTTAACCGATGAAAAGCGTGGCTTTTACGGAGGTAGAATTATGGGGGAAACACTAGCAGATGGCGCGAATAGTATCAGTTGGAGAATACGGCTTAATGAGTAAGGAATGGTAGGGGATGGGGACGGATAGTGCGGTGACGCATGGTGGACGACACAGTGTGGGGACAAAGGTTGATGGTGGCAGCGGAAGACGTGCGGAGTGCGACGGGGAGTAGCATAGGGACACTACCGGTAGCCAAATGGAGAGCAACGTAATGATGGGGAGGGGGTCGGAAGACGGTGGAAAGGGGGCAGGGAAAGACAGCGGGGGAGGGAGGCTGTGAGGGAGTGTGAGCGGAGAGGGAGGTAGGTGAGAGGTGGACGGAGGAGGGAGGGGGTAGGCTGCGGGAGGGAGAGGGCCGTAAGGGAGAGGGGTAAGGGAACTGAGGGTGGGGAGAGTCCCGAGGGCGAGTGTGAGGGCTGTGAGGCCGAGGGCGAGTGTAAGGAGTGAGGGGAATGGGTAGAGTATGAGGGGGTGGGTTGGTGGGAAGAGCGAGAGGGGAGGGATGAGTCAGCAAGCAGAGGGGCGTGGAGAGGGGAGAGGGGAGTGTCGAGGGGAGGGTCGAGGGGTGTTGAGACGGCCATGAGGAAGGTCAAGGGTTGGGGAGAAAAAATTGTAGGGAATGAAGGCAGCGGCAAAGAACAAAGAGAGGAAAAAAAATTCTAGTCAGGGAATTTGATGAGAGGGAAAATTTATAGCTGTGTGGACAGACCGTGAATTGCTCACACAGATCTTGAAGAGTGACTACTCCGATACCAATGGAGTGTAAAAACTCTAATAAACTTGAATAAGTATATATTATTATTGATAAAAGATGAGATGATTACAATTGGGAATCACCAAGGATTTAAATACAGCCTTACGGTGCCCCTTGGCGAAGAGGCATGATGCCCTTTCACTTAATAAACCTAAGACAACTATATTTAAATAATAATTAATAAATTATACATAACACAAATTTTGTTTGTGGGATAACAAATCTGTTTTGCATTCACTTTGGAAGGGGTTTTTTGGGCCAAATAAGCTTTCTCCCACTCTCTCACTTGGCAGCTAGCTCTAGGAGGCCTACTAGGCCTAGCCACATACACTTTGGGGTCTGATCTATTTGATTTCAAGCTAATATTTGTTGTTGCAGGTGTTAGGGAAGCCATCATCATATTTTGAAAGAAAATCACTCATCTTTGGTGGCTCACTTGGTATACTTGTCATTGGAACTAGGCCTCTAAGCCTCAAGGGTTTGTTTTTCCCCCACCTTCATTTTCTTTTGGCTGTCATGAAAAGTTTCAGATCTGAACATTGACATTACAGTAGCGTATTACTCAAGATCTAAGTCTAAAAACTATTAATAATAAGCTAAGAACACCTAAAAGACATCATACATTGATTGTGAGGGCTTAAATCATTGTTCTAGTTGATGGTATGTGACTGTCTTGTGCGTCTCTAGGATCTGATATAAATTTCTGAAGTCTGATATAAATATTCAGAGGTCTGATATGATTGCTACAATAGTGTAATCTCTGAAGTTTGGTCCTAAAAATAAGTCAAGATAAGCCTAATACACTTAAAGAATCATCACACTAGCTTAAAGGCTCAATAAGCATTGTCTTGGTTGATCTACAAGTGAAATTTTGGGACTATTTTCATGCTAATAGTGGGCTGATCTCAATCATATCAAAGTCTGGTGCATTATCATTATGCTTTTGAAAGAGTTGGTCAAATTGTTGCATTTGTTTGTCTTTGCTCTTGAGAATAAGCCATCATTCTTGCAATCTAAGTCTTGCATCCTTGTACTCTTTTGTTGTCGGATGGAATGTATCACCAACAGCTAGGGGATCTCCCCGGTGTAGAATCCCAATTAGACTCTACACCGTTTGGTCTAGGAGTCCCTATAATATCCCAAACGAGATATTTTGACCAATTTTGCAGAAAATAACTTTTTTTTTCAACAGGAAAAATACTCTGGTTGTATATAATGTACCAGAAACATCATGATCATCAAACCAAAATCATTACAAAATTATTACTTAGAACATGCACAGAATCTCCCCTGAGAAGTCAAGACCAGCTACTCCACCAGCTGAGAGAGGCCAAAGCATAAACTGAACCAGTCCAAGACAAACGATGTCCATACAGGAACATTCGCAGACAAAATTTAACAGTGATCATTAACTCCAAACAGACTTAGAAAATAGAGAACGATAGAGAATAGAAGAAAGGAGAACAGGAGAAATAAAAACAACCACTCAGAAGAGATTCACAGTGCCTTTTGCACCTCCACCATCCGGCCTATGCAGCTGAGAATGCATTTCGCCATAATTAGCCACCAAGCCTTTCTTTGAAAGTCGATCAGCTTCACTATTCTTTTCCCTGTAGATATGGTGAAAAGAGATAGACGAGAAGGAGCTTTTCAGATTATTAATCCTCTCCATCCAGTGAACAAGTGAGCCCAAATTGATAAATGCTTTCCTATTCATATGATCAATCACAACTTTAGAATCCCCCATAATTTGAATCTTGTCCATGTACAGCTAATTGGCAAACCATAGCAGCCCCCAGAGGGCCAACACTTCAGCTTTTGTGTTCGTGCCACTTCCACCATTCCAATAAAGTTTGTAATGACAATCGGGAGACATCAGTAACCAAACCCCACAACCACAAATAGACTGCTGAGATGCCCCATCAAAAAAACCCACAGGGTATGAAACCTCATGAGGAGAAAACTGTTTTGAAAGATCAACAAGGGGCTTTTTGTCAGTCTTTAAAGGATCCCAGGAGCTGAGAATCTGAAAAGCAACATTAATGGGATAACAAGAAATATTCTCAAAAATTTTCCTATTAGGATTACACCAAATGTACCAGTGAAAGAGAATAGGAATGATCCTGACAGGTTTTCCTCTATTAAGCCACCATCTTGTGCAATCTTCCGTCGAATGATATACCGGGGTACTAATCTGAAGCTTAGTGCAAACAATATCAAGAGTTTGAAGGGCAAAGGGGCAAAAGTAGAACAAATGAAGATTGTCCTCTACCTCCTGCCTGCAGAGCATACAAATGCCAGGACCTTGCCAACCTCTTTTTTGCAGATTCATCCAAGTTAAATTCTTGTCCTTCCACACCAACCATAAAAAAATAATCATTTTAATTTGGGCTTTAGTTTTCCATAAAGGTTTGAACCAGCAAACAGTATCCGAAGACACCTTATTTTTTATTAGAGTTGAATAATTTTCTTTTGCTTTCAATCCGGTCTTTGCTTCCTTGCCCTCCCATAATAGCCGATCTCCTTCACGCATCCTACACAGACCTAGGGAATTCAGCCTCATCGTGAACTGTTGCCATATGGCTGTCCATTTTGTATCCAAACCTAGATCCAACAGATTTTTCCATCTCGGGTTTACCCCATCCCAATCCTCAATGATTTGATTCAAAAGAAAACCCCCTTCTGATTTAACTGTTGAACTAAGACCACATTTTGTGGTTGGGGATCATTCATACCCAGCATCATTCCACTTCCAATAAGAATTTTTGCTCCATTCCCGAAAACCCATTTTAAATGCTCCATAATAGCAGGCCATTGCTTACAGAAACCTTTCCAAATAACTGATCTGTACCTGCAGTCTGCCCACCCCGAGATGGCTAATTCCTCCACAGAAACCCCTCTCATATACTTCTGCTTTATGATATCATTCCACTTTCCTTCACTGTGCAAACAACGCCATAGAGACTTAATAATAAGAGAATTTCCAAAAGTCTCCATATCCAGTATGCCCCATCCCCCATTATCAATTGGGAGAACCAAGGTATCCCATTTTGCAAGATGAATGGATCTCTTCTCTCTCCCCATCCCCAAATAAACTTAGCCATTATAACCCGAATATCCTTTATAATTTTTTTTGGCAGAACATATAGGTGAGCCCAGTAAACAGTTATTTGTTGTAAGACAGCGTTTGTCAGGATTAGTCTACCACGTTTTGACAGCCACTTTGCTGACTAATTATTTAGCTTCTTTTTATATTTATTGGTCAGCCAGCCCCAGTCCTCGACTGTATACTTAGAAGCTTTCATTTTGAAACCCAGATATAATAACCCATCTGACAGAGGAGCCCTGTTAAAATTGAATAATTCTACTAACTCCTGAAAGCTCAACTCGTCCCCCGCAACACTGTAAATACAATATTTTTCCACACTAGCCATCATCCCACTCGCATCACTAAAATGTTTTAGAATCTCACACAAGACCATCCAGCTACTCCTACTCAGCATCCCAAAAATAAGAATATCATCTATGAACAAACTGTGAGTAGACTTAAGCTGAGGGCTTATTTCAATACCTTGGAAACTGCCATTCCCCACAGCTTTGTTAATTTGAATACTAAGAGCATCCATGATAAGAATAAACAGAAGAGGTGACAAGGCACACCCCTGTCTCAAACCTCTACTGGGATTAAAGAACTTAGAAGCAGAGCCATTAATTATCACAGCCATCGAAGTATTAGTAATGCAAGCTATGATCCAGGCAACCACCTCTCGGGATAGTCCAATTTTAAACAGGACCAGGCGCAAAAAAATCCAGTTGACCCTATCATAGGCTTTCTTGAGATCAATCTTCATAACAGCAGCTTCCATCTTCTTAGATTCGATAGTATGAATGGTTTCTTGGGTTGCTGCAACAACATTGTAAATGTTGCGATTTTTCAGAAAACCAAATTAATCCGGAGTGAAAAATTTAGATAAAACACTCTTCATTCTTTCCGCCACCACTTTGGACACAATTTTATAGACAGTATTACATAAAGAGATGGGCCTAAAATCATCAAAAGTTAGATTTCCTTTCTTTTTTGGAATAAGAACAAGGAAAGTCGAGTTGATAGCACCATTGATCTTCCCCGTGACTTTGACTTCCTCTACCAACTCTGTCAAGTCCACCATAAAATCCTCAAAGAAATGAAGAAAAAAATCCAAGGACCAGCCATCCAGCCCCGGACTTTTATCAGTAGCAAACTATTTTAAAACCAGCTTAATCTCCTCAACAACCACCTCCGCATAGAACCTAAAATTATCATCATCATTAAACATAATAGGGAAATCATGGATCATTTCCAGATGATCCTTTGAGACAGGAACCGCCCTTTGTTGATGAAGGGACTTGAAGTAATCAACCGCAGCAACTTTGATGTCCTCAGTAGCACATAAAGACCTCCCACCATACTCAATCTCCCAGATAGCATTGTCCTTCCTTCTGCCAGAAGCATGATGGTGAAAAAATTTCGAGTTTCTGTCACCTTTTAATAGCCAGGTAGCTCTACTTTTAAGTCTCCAATAAGCCTCCTGAAACTGCAGAAATTTTCGGAGGTCCGATTCAATGAGTTTAAGTTTGTCCCAACAATCATCACTCTGGGTCCGCTCAACCACCATCCTCAAAATCATTCCCCTTTCTAAAATAAGAGTCTTTATCTTTTCCTTCTCCTTCCTCAGCTTTTCCTTTTCCCAGCTACGGACCATAGTCTTCAAGCCCTTCAGAATATTAGTCAAGTGAGTCATCATTGAGGTGTCCGCTTCCCTCTTATGTTGCTATAAAAAAGCCTTTATTAACACGTTAAACTCAGCATCCTGCAACCATCTTTTGTTAAATTTAAAAGGATAACCCGGAGACTGCTTCTCAAAATCCCACGTCAAGGTGATAGGTCTATGGTCTGATAGAATGACGTCCTCCACCTCAGCCTTGATTCCCCTCATACACATTCTAAGACCGGAGCTTAACATGAAGCGATCGATGCGTTTACCAATGAACTGCTTACCATGTCTTCCATTCAGCCAAGTCGGACCGTTAACTGATAAAGGGATGTCAACCAAATCAACATCCAGCAGAATGCCTTTAAGCACCTCTGCAAATGGGTCGACCCTTCTAGTACTCCCCCAAGTTTCATAAGGAAAAAAAGAGCAATTGAAATCACCAGCAAAAATAGAGTTCTTTAGATTTAAAAAACCACAATCCTCCAATCGTAACTAGAAACTAGATTTATCAACATAAGGCACATAAATATTTAGGACATGAATATGGTGACAAAAGACCCTGCAATAACCAGAAAGAATCATTCCCCCAGGAAAACCATAAGGTTTAAAATTAACCAGCCTCGGATTCCAGAGAGCAGCACAACCATCAGACAGCCCGATTGCATCGGTCGCTGCCACGTTCCACTCTGGAAACATGAAACGCAATACAGCAATTAATCGATCAACACCCACCATAGTTTCTTGGAAAAGAAAAATAGACGGCATAAGAGAAACAAAGAAATGCTTAAGAGATAAAAGCTTGTCAAGACCCCCCCACCCACGAATGTTCAAAGACACAATCTTCATTTTGGGGACTCCGAAGCATGGGTCAATGCTCTAAGGCCCCGCCCAATTGCCTGTGACACAGGAACATCTCTGAAATTTCCCACCTGAAAATTGGTAGAGATATCAGACACCGGGACAAACTTCTTCTTTCTCTTCGAAGTGCCCTTCCCCCATCGGATAGTAACATTAGAGCAAGAGGAAGGGCTGACGACAATGGTAGGGGAAGAGGGGCCCAAAACCACATTTAGAGGGACCAAACCCGTGTCCGGATTTGCCAGTAAGAGCTCAATCTCACTGCCGACAGAGTTGTGAGGAGAAGAAAGCTCAGCTCGAGATAAGGGCGAATGCGGAGACGAGAGAGGAGCGTCCACCATGACAGGCGCGCCCAAAGACACCGGTGGCAAGGGATTATCAGTGAGAGAATCGAAGCTTGGAAGAACCAGAGGGCGACGATTCAACAAGGGAACCTCCCCAGAAAAAATAGTCGGGGAGTCGACTAGAGGTCTGGACAACTACAAAAGACTCGAATTAGAAGACTTCGGGAGGAGAGAGACAGAAGGAGATAACCTAGAAGATCGAGGCATACCAGAAGCAGAAAACTCCGGTGTAAAATCACTCAAAAAAGTATCCCCGGAATGCGAAGCCGGGAGATGAGCCGAATTCCCACAATCACCAGAAGAAGGAATAACAGATTGAGATGACTTACTTGGCAAAGGCATAGCAGCGTTCGCCAACTTCTCGGGCTGATTCGACCGAGCATAATCATCACCAGACTCGGAAAAAGCACACTGCACACGAATCAGCTTATAGTCTTCATGCCATTTCGCACATCTCCGCATCAAGTGTCCAGTATCGTGACACAGGAAGGAATGAAACGGAACCTGCCAGTAATCAAGCTTCTAGCGATAAGTCACCCCATCCCACTGTAAATCAATCTCAGCCGGCAAACCCCCAGCAAAAGGCAGTTCGATAAGGACCAAAGCAACCCTTTTATCAACAATGTCATGGCACTTGGGATCAGCAAATCGGCATCTGCCAATGCAGTCTCCAATAGCCTTCAACACGCGGAAGTGCCAAAAAAGTAAGGGAAGTCAGAAAAGTTGCACCCATACCAAATGATTTACCAGGGCGTTTTTAACGGGATGAAAGTTGGCGTCCCAACGGTGAAGGGCAAGAAAGCAGCGACCTAAAACCCAGGTCCGATAGAGAACGATCCCCGCATCTTCATCGTTCTGTAGATGGAAACAAAACCAACCAGCCTCCAACCTACTGAAAGTCGAAGCATAACCAAGCAGGTCGGTCCATTTCTTGAGGAGCCAGTCCATCATCAAAGATTGACTCTGCTTCGTGAACTTCCAGCGACCCACCACCACGCGTTTTGGTAATCCTGCAACACGATCCCATAAAATATTAGAGCCGAACCTCAGAAGGCGACAATCCTCTGAAGCCCTAATGGCCTTCACCCCACCGCCAGCCTTACGCGTCGAAAATAACTTAGTGATAGACGGGGATTGCCCACAACAATCCTCAGAGGAGACCTTTGCCTGATCGATAGTAGTGTTCAGACCAAAAGACGAAGCGGAAGCAGTAGGAAAAGGCACCTTGGGGAGTAACTCATCCTCCGCCACCTTTAGCGCATGCACAAATGCGTGATCCTCGAGATCCGCATCAATATCATTTAGATTGCCCGATAATTCCCGCATCTCGTAAACTTAAAATATGCCACGGGGATGCCAAGAGACTACAGTCCCCACCTCAGACCACAACTACGCACCACCACGTCAACAGAGGAAAACCCCCAGAAACCTGCTAGGACGACGTGGAAAGATTACACACCACCTTCAAACAAACAAAAAACATTCTAACAGACCCGAAAATGACATTCCTCCTAACCGCCGTCAAGTGGTACTGGTGACAGGTCTAGAACAATCAATGACAATTAATGTCCCTCAACCACCCGACCTATCACCGTCCAGAACGGAATCAAATAATTAAGAAAGGCCTAAAGGAAACAAAGATAGAGTACAAACTCGGACGACAAAGTCCCATCCCACTCCATCCCACCGTCCTCTCCCCGCCGTCGGAGTCAGAAGACGAGAGACCCCGGAAAATTCAAAAATTCCGATAACCAAGACCACCTTCTCCGACCACCGCGAAAGCTGAAACAATGCTTCAGTGAATTCCGGAGCAACCCGAAATGGCAACAGCTACACTGAGACTGAAAACCCTGGTGAATTCACAGGAGAGTCACCAACCAGGAACACACCAGAAAAACCTTAACGCGAACATCAACTGGATAAGCCTATGCCAACATACCACCACCTATAATGACAATACACCTTAGCGCCCGCTCTCCGACCACCCACGACTACCACACAGTCCAAGGTCCCTTGACGAAGATCCAACCCAACAATACCATCTGAGTAAAAACAGAAATGGTCAAGTTGACCCCGGATCTCTGCAGCAACAGAAACACCTTCCTATGTCCCACCACCTTTTGCAAACTTGAACCTGAAATCTTTTCCACAGTCTATAGCACCAACCTAAATTCGAAAAAAAGATGCAGAGAAAAAAAGCCAAATATCTCAGGTCCAAAGATTCACAAAAATGACAATGTGGAATTTGCCAGCACGGAGCCATCATGGTAATCCATCAGATTCAGGAAAAATATTATGCATTCTCCCACCAATTCATAAATTCCAGAGTAATCATCTCTCCCAGCCTACCCGCCTCCCTTACAGCAGAATCATCATCTCTAAACTTAGTAGGAACTTCGGCTTTCCTGTATCAAACTACCAGTGTCTGTGAATGAAAATCAATCCGACACATAGCGCAGATTCTCCGACCCACACAAATTTTATGAATTCTAATCTTTTTATGTCACAAATCTCTGATGACCATAATTTCTTAAACCAATCTACCCCGTCCATTTATTGAATCATAATCAAGGTGCAACATTTTTCCGTAAAAATCAACATTTATTTAACAGAAGATTGCCATGTAAAATTAAAAAAAATAGAACACTACAATCTATTAACACATTGAATAGGAAGAATATCAAATTTTTATTATAAACGACAAACTGGGGTTACATGCATATCTGACCCAAAATAGCTGAGATGGAAAATTGGCCACCAATATAAATTCTTGCACTGCGTTGGTCTCCAAAACTTAACAACTGCACTCTCCCTCCAACAACAGCTGCCATTGAATCAACTAAAGACAATGAAGCACCAATTGAGGATCTGAATGATCCTCACTCCAATATCCCTGAAGCTTGGTGAAACTCCTAAATGAAGTCTCCTCAAAGAGAGTTGGGTTTCCGTCCAACACTCGACAACATACCCGAGGGTTTTTGTCCTAGTGCTACCAATGGAGAAGAGAACCGGATTCTCAACCTCACATAGAAGAAAATATATCAAATCCAAGATGTTCCTCAATGGCCTCCTCCTTTTCTTTTATAGATCTCATCGATCCTTCTAGAGCCTTATTTTATTATTATTTTTAATCACGGAGAACTTTTCCCTCTTATTTTACAATTAAAATATTCCTTTTTAAAGCCGAAAAGAGTAAATCGGCTAACATGTCTCCTTAGATCACTGAAACTCATGTCCAACCACCCCATCATGTAGGTATTCTCATCCCGGTTCCAACGAGCTATTACAATAAGGTGTTCTATCATGTATTCCTCTTGGAATGCCACCTTGAGCGTAATTGATTGAGTTAAGTCCAAAAATAACTCAGTTTTCTGAAAGTTGTCAGAATGCACCGGAATGAAAGGAAAATGGTGCAGATGATGGAATATATTAAGCGAATGCCACCGGTCCTCAGAAACTCCTCATAATTCCTCCAAAAAGCCCCTGGGCCCACTGATGACACCAACCTGTATCTGTGACCTGTCTGCTCCCAAATCTGGAAGTTCATCCTAACCCTGTCATAGGTGACACCAAAAAAGGGAATATTACAGACCTTCCACCCCAAGATTGCTTGCCCTTGAGCAATCCAAATTTGCGAGCCACCCTGTTGGCCCAATGCAACTGAGACCCAATGCTCGGATCCCATACAAACCCCTGGGTGCTGCTATGCTTTTGTGTCAAGTCGCCCGGAACAGACTCCTCAATGTTGAGATCCCAAACTGATCTCTCACTGCACCTAACATCAATTGATCCTCCTAGATCCCAACGCCACTATGGCCAAAAATCGCCCAAGTCCCATGGCTCGGATTGCACATTGTCTCTAGCTGTATCTGTCGCCCCATGAAGCGAAGACTACCAACAAGCATTAATGCTTGATGGATCCTGTTGTGTTGTAGCTCTAACTGTATAAGCTGCCCCATCAAATGTGTACCAACTCATCGTCTCTCTCCAATCCAACCCCTGACTCAATCCAATGCTAACCCTGCTTTCCCAAAGTCGGGATAGAATACTAAAGAGTTGTCGACATGTGTCTCATTGCCAACTGGAAACTGTATCTGTTAGGTCTATGGGTCCCTGCTTCAATATTATCCTGACTAAGAACATCGTACCATCAATAGGATACCAACTCATTATCTCCTGCTAATCTATCTCGGAAGAAGAATCAAATTCAGTGACACCTGCATACAGAACAAGTCTGGTGTGAGGTCGTTAGTCCATACTCGACTCATGCTGTCCCATCCTGTCTGCCTATGAGATCTGCCAGCAGAAGAAGGCCACTCTCTCTATAATCAACCAATGTGGGCAAGATATGCTACAAGCCCCATCGATGTACTCATGGAGAGTGCTGCTCCCTGAAAGTATTGCAACTCTGCTGACTGCGTGTGCATCTATCTGCACCTCATTAGTGGGTCGGCCCAAAGATGGATGCTCCACCATCTCCAACAGCTTCTCCCTCTCCTCATCAGGAATGTCATGTTCCTGCTGTCTACTAGCCTCCCGCAGAACTACCCCATCAACCTCCAACATCTCCTGAGGATAAGTATCTGCTATGAAAATTCTACTACAGTGTATTGGTTTATTTCCTCCTACTTGACTTTATTTATACAAGTTATTTTCAGAAATTAGATTCAGAAAATACCGAAAATAAACACAACTACAGCCTACACATGCAGATCATTTACTAAAAAATTCACTCATGCAACAAAGTGACACATGGATTTTTGGACATAAGTCCCCAGAAAAACCCAAAGCGGGAAAACCGGTTCAACAGATATGAGGGTTTTATTATTAAGTAGTTCTGAGTACAACAAATCTGGGTTCCAACCTTGGAAAACCCGACAGAGAATAAAAGATATAAGATCTACAACTAACCTAAAGATCTAGTGCCAAATATCTGACTGATCCACACCCTCAAAAGGGATTTATAGGACTTAGCTCGGATCAAACCCTAGAAACCCTTAGTGCTGCCCCTGAAGCCTCTGCGTCAGTCCTGCTACCCTCAAATGCTACTGCGCTGCACCAGAAGGGGCTGCGTCACCCCTTGAAGGGTCTCACAGCCTCACGCTGGCCTTAGAAGATCCTCTGCGTGATTTCTGAAGCCTCCTAGTGCCTCTGCGTTGTCCTGCGTAGCACCTGCATAGCGGCTGTGCAACACCTGCGTAGTTGCTTCCTTGCTTCTCTATGCTGTCCTTGAGCTACTCCTCTTGCCTCTTGCTGTCTCTTGGCTCTTGGAATCAGATCATTCCCTTAGCCAATACTACCCCTCACTGTAGGAAATTCCACTGGAAATTCTTAGCAAACTCGCCCTAGAATTCTAGATCTATTCCTCTGTTCTACAGAAATTGTGTGTCATCAACTGACCCTCAAGCCTTTTTCTTATACTTTTTCGTTGAACCCTTCAATGGTCGAGATTAAATCATCCATCAACGGTTGTGATTAAAATACTGCTTGATCCATGTGACTTAAGACAATTTCAACACGTGTTAATTAATTAACTTTAATTATTTTATTTTCCTAAGTTAGACTTAGGAAATCCATTAAAAATAATTAATTATTTGAATAAATTCAACACAACTTGAAATTTCTCAATTCCATTTCTGGGTCTTGTAGATCAGGTGTATTCTAGTCGCTCCACAAAATTTGGGACCTAGAGCACAACTGATGCTACCCCAAATACACAAAATCTCAACACTCCCTCTTAGCATCAGAAGTGTGCTCTAGCAATACATCACACCATGCATTACAAGATCTTGAGTACTTGGTCTGTACTATTGATGCTTGGCCTGCTGCCCTCCATATACTGCACTGCTGCTCCCTGTATTACTGCCCATGCCACTGCCACTGGCACTGCTACATCTGTATTGCAGCTCCCTCTCAATTTGTTGCATCATGCTACCCATAGCACTGCCACTACTAACTGTTGCATTGCAACTGAGTTGTTGAGAAGTAAGCAACTGAAAGACTCTGCCAAACTGTTTGACAGACAAGTCAAGTTGCCCTCCACCACTGAAGCCTCCTGGATGCTGAATCATGTTGTCCCCTTGGAGACACTGTCATGATGCAACACTGCACTACGTGAGCCAAGCTTCTCTGCGCTGCTGAAGTCCCATCAACATCTCTGCGCTGCTGCCTCCACGCTGTTGCTGCCTCTGCATCACGCTGCTCCCTCTTTAGCTCTACAGCTCCCTCTTGTTCTTCAATGTGGACATCTGCAACCTTCTCCCAACTCATCCCGCTACCATCTTAAGGCTCCCGTAGCTCGTATGTGATCCAAGAGTAGGGCTGACTCAAGGATCCCGCCAATCAATCTGGATACTCTATATATCCATGTCACCCCACCTCTTCTCTCGAGGTGCATGAGCATTCTTGGCTGCATCATCATCAGAGCCATTGTCATTTGTTGCTATAGCCTTGGAATCAGAAGCTCCTTTGTCCTTCTTCTTAGGACAATTGTTGGCGAAATGACCAAGATCACCACAGTTAAAGCACCAGACCTTTGAGAGGTCCTTCTTCTTCTTCCCTTGCTTCTTTTCCCTTGATGCAATGGCTGCATCCTCCTCTTCTTCTTTCTTCACTCTGGCTGATCCGCTTCCTCCAATGTTGGATTGTTTCTTGGTGATCCTCCTGATCTCCTCTTGGTGGAGAATAGCCCACATATCTGCCCAAGATGGTAACGCTGCCCTTCCCAGAATGCTTTAGATGAACGTTTCCCATTCTTCAGAGATAGCATTCAGGGTCGTCCTCACTAGGAGCCCTTCATCTGGATTAGCACCCATGCCAATCAGCTGGTCACGGATAGCTTGAAGTCTGAAGAGGAATGGATCAATCTCTTCACCCTTCATCATTTGGAACATTCGCATCTGATTTTCAAGAAGCATTCTTCTTTGCAAAAAACTTCCTTGGTACATCACTTCCAAAGCTGACCACATGTCATGTGTTGTATTCTTACCTGTCACATGAGGAATCACGTGATCCTTGGCTCCGTCTATGATCAACCTCTTCGTCCGTGCTTGATTTTCTTCATACTTCTTGAGTGGATCTGCGTTGGTTGGTACAGAAAGTGTCTTCTCTGCATGATCTTTGAGACCATACTCATCTAGACCTGAGAGGATTCTAGTCTTCCAGATAACATAGCTGGACATGCCATGCAATATATCTTGATCCCTCAATCCATATCGAGCCATCTTTGCTCAGATCTGAAGCAAACAATACTTCTCCCTCTGGATCTGGGTTTCTTGGTGACTAGAAACCCTCTAGTAACTGCTTCTTTCTGCAAACGGACTTCTCTCTTGGAAATATTCCACCAAAACTCAAACACAGTATTCTTTGATCCTCCTGATCGAATCTCAGATTTGTTTGGCTCAGATCTACTAAATGATTGTCTTTCTCCCGCCTTTGTTGCCTTAGCTAGGCACAATTCTGCACCTGCAGAATCTCTACCCCACTAACACTGTTGAAGATCTGAAGCACTGCTTCCAAAACTTGGCTGAATTCTTCTGCAACAAGAGAAGTGACTGGACAACATCCTCCTGGCTAGCCCAGCACAGTCCCAATGTGGCTTAGAAGTGGACTGCATAACCCCAGACTGGGTGACACAGTCCTTACGCTGCCCTGGGAAGGGTCTGCATAACCCCAGAGGCCTTCTGCAGCTTTAGCGTTGTCTTCTTCTGGATCTGTGTCCTCCTGTTGTCAAGATGCCCTTTCCGGATCTGCTGCTTCTTCCGCCACCCTGCAGAAAAAATATTTCTTTAGCCGATTTGCTGGAGATTCAGCGTGATCTGCTATCACTTTGATACCATGTGAAAATTCTACTGCAGCGTATTGTTTATTTCCTCCTACTTGATTTTATTTATACAAGTTATTTTCAGAAATTAGATTCAGAATACCAAAAATAAACACAACTAAACTACACATACAGATCATTTACTGAATAATTCACTCATGCAACAAAGTGACACATGGATTTTAGACATAAGTCCCAGGAAAAACCCAAAGTGGGAAAACTGGTTTAGTAGATATGAGGGTTTTATTATTAAGTAGTTCTGAGTATAGCAAATCTGGGTTCCAACCTTGGAAAACCTGACATAGAATAAAATATATAAGATCTACAGCTAACCTGAAGATCTAGTGCCAAATATCTGACCGATCCTCAACCTCAAACGGGATTTACAGGATTCGTCTCGGATCTGACCCTAGAAACCCTTAGCGTTTCCCCTGAAGCCTTTGCGTCAGCCCTGCTACCCTCAAATGCTACTGTGCTGCACCAGAAGGGACTGCATCATCCCTAGAAGTGTCTCCCAGCCTCACGCTGGCCCTAGAAGACCCTCTGCGTGATTTCTGAAGCCTTCCAGTGCCTCTGCGCCGTCTTGCATAGCACCTGCGTAGCTGCTGCCTTGCTTCTCTGCGTTGTCCTCGAGCTACTCCTCTTACCTCTTTCTGTCTCTTGGCTCTTGGAATCAGATCATTCCCTCAGCTAATACTACCCCTCATTGCAGGAAATTCCACTGGAAATTCTTAGCAAACCCACCCTAGAATTCCATATTTATTCCTCAGTTCTACAGAAATGGTGGGTCATCAACTGACCCTCAAGCCTTTCTCTTATACTTTTTCATTGAACCCTTCAACGGCCGAGATTAAATCATCCACCAAAAACTGAGATTAAAAGACTGCTTGATCCATGTGACTTAAGACAATTTCAGCACATCTGTTAATTAATTCACTTCAATTATTTTATTTTCCTAAGTTAGGCTTAGGAAATCCATTAAAAATAATTAATTATTTGAATAACTTCAACACAACTTGAAATTTCTCAATTCCATTTCTGGGTCTTGTAGATCAAGTGTATTCTAGTCCCTCCACAAAATTTGGGACCTAGAGCACAACTAATGCTACCCCAAATACACAAAATCTCAACATCTGCAGCTATCGTCACCTTACTAGATTTCCGTGCATCTATCTGCCCCTCCTCAATGGCTAACCCCAAGGTTAGCCACATATCCACCACCGAATCAATGTGAGCTTCCATCTGGCTCTCCTTAAAAGGACTATCATGCATGATATGCATAGCCTTCTCCTCAGGTGACTCATGCTCCACCATATGCTGCTCCAGCTGAATCATCACAAGTGACTCATCATCCTGAATATCTCCTAGAGTCCCTTGAGTGCTCACTCTGTACACTGGAATACAAATCCTGCCTATTGTCATCAACTCCATATGACTGCTCATGCTCCCTAGAAGCATCCTCATATGACCCCATGGACTCATCCAAAGAAGAGTCCTCATCCTGACATATAGAAGGAATGTCATCCTGCTTTACCTCTGCCACCTCATTTGCATCTCTCAAGCATGAGGGTTCAGGTCCCCAAGGTTCTCTGCAGATGAAGCAAAGTCCCTTCCTCCTCAACTCATTCTTGCTGCATGATCCTCCAAACTGGAGCAACTCCTCTCTGGTCAACTATCTCCTGAATAGCCCAACGTTCTGCTCAACTAGCCCTTGGGCTAGCTCATAAGCAGTAGGTGAGAGTAACTTCTCTCTCCTCCAAATGATCAACAACCTAGTCCGCAGCTCCCGACAAATGGCATCATGGTCTTTCATTCATGACGACAGGATGTACTGCATGTGTGCTATGATTGTGTCAGAATGATGTCTCCTAATGCTGAAGAAGCATTAGAACATTTGCCGAATCAAGCCATCACACTCAAGGTCAAACATGACCTCATAAGTCCGGGTCATGACCATGAATTCTAAAACCTTAAGCTTCCTCCCAAATGTAGAGCCTGCATTGTTGTCCAAATCCTGAAAAGTTTCTACTATCAGTCTGAAAACTCTCTTCATAACATCATCATTGTAGGGAGGAAAGGGTGTTGCTATCTCAAAATATCACTAAAACAAGAGGAAACTATAAGCTTGACTCTCTCACTTGGATGTTCCAAGAATCTAGTTTGTATCAATGCAAACATAGATGGCTCCAAAGCCCAATTTAAACTTCAATCAGATTGCTCTATCTTTGAAAGATAGGATTCCAGTTTCTCCAACATGGGAAAGTCATTTTCTGATCTTCCATTCTTTAAGTCCATCCCAAGTGCATAAATCCAATTTCCTACTTCTCTCTCCTTTTGTAAATTCCTCGGATGCCTTTGTTGGAGCAAATTATGTACCTCCTTAAAGAAGGGTCTATTGTTTTGTTTCAAGGAACTAACTTCTACATTGTTTAATCTTTTTGGTCTTTGGTTTAGATCGCAACCCACTAAGGCACTGCTATGTTGATTTAGGAGTTGTTTTAAAAACTTCATTGTTTCAATGACATATATGGAAACTATAGGAAGCTACCACATCAGCATGTGAAAATACATGTGTACTCTAGAAGCCAATTCTACTCACCCCTCATGACATTCATTGACCACTACAACAACAATTTTTTTTTTTTAACTCAGTACACAACATATAAGTAGAGGGCAAATAATGATAGCAAGATAGACAAACTCAACTCACTATACTTAATGGATTTCCTACCACAATGATAAAAATAGCTTTTGACACTAACTCCACAAATTGGCCAAATTTTGTTATATGATAATGTTGTGGTTCAAAAATAGTTGGAGAAAATACAACTGGACTTGCACAAGGCAAGCTACAAGCACCAGGTGATGAGTGCAAGCAAATCCAACCGCTCTGATAGCAAGCTCCTCCAAAAATTGCGCTGCTGCTCCAAAACTACACTGCTGCCTGACTTCGGCCGCTGATTTTATCCACTGAAAACTGCTCAGAAAATTCTAGGAATTTAGGAAGGTGATCTTTGCCCAAAACCCAAAAAGCCCAAAAAAATATTTGACAAATTCTAGCTGATCTAGAAAATCCTCAATTTAGTGAGTTTCCTAGTCTACCCACTATGCATACTCTCCACATAAGATAAATTCAGACCATAATGTTCCAACTCTACAATCGAAAATAAATAAGGCTTTAGCAAATAAAATTAGCCCAACAAATGATTTCGGCCCATCAAGAGAAATTAATTTTGGCCATGCAATACAAATTTGGCCGAGCAAAATGCTCTCCGGTAACAATTCTAAACTAGCTGCTGCAATGGATTGGCCAAAACACCCACATTCAGTGCTCGAAAAATTCTCAAAATTTACTCCCGGACTCCTCAAGCCAATCCAACCAAAACCCAAAAATGGTTTGGTCAAATCATAATCCTCCAAAATTGACCCCAATAAGCTCTACGCTCTCCCAGTACTTGTTGATTATGTTGTCTACAAAATAATCAACGAAATATTCAACAACCCTCCAAATGTGCAGCAATTAATCCCTCCTGTACTTGCTCAACATACAAATCTCAAATGGTTGAGACCTTCCTCTACAACTAGGCTCAACTCTCCTCCTCTGTGCTGGCCCAGAGAATGCCATGCTGCTCGAGAAATAGAATGTCAATCTCAGCCTTGGAGGTTCGCCTATAGTTGAAAAGCTAATGAACCTACGTTCGCCTATAGCTCTCATAAGCTAATGAACCTTGCAACCAACAACAAACACAAGAGCCCAACTGCGTCCTCCAATAATGCCTCAAAATAATAAATCGTCGATCTTCTTTTGAAATTGAGCTGCACTAAAACGCTTGAATTTGGCTTCTCTGGTAATTTGGAAAGTAGACTCTCAGGTTGGCAAGATCACCAACTCTGATACCCCTGTAATATCCCAAACGAGATATTTTGACCAATTTTGCAGAAAATAACTTAACCCAACATTTTGCCGTAAAATCAACATTTATTTAATAGAAGATTGCCATGCAAAAATAAAAACAAATAGAAAACTGCAATCTATTAACACATTGAACAGGAAGAATATCAACTTTTTATTATAAACGGAAAACTGGGGTTACATGCATATCTGACCCAAAATAGCTAAGATGGAAAATTGGCCACCAATATAAACTACTGCACTGCGCTGGTCTCCAAAACTGAACAACTACACTCTCCCTCCAACAACAGCTGCCACTGAATCAACTAAAGACAATGAAGCACCAAATGAGGATCTGAATGATCCTCACTCCAATATCCCTGAAGCTCGGTGAAACTCCTGAATGAAGTCTCCTCAAAGAGAGTTGGGTTTCCGTCCAACACTCGACAACATACTCGAGGGTTCCCATCTTGGGGCTACCAATGGAGAAGAGAACCGGGTTCTCAACCTTGCATACAAGAAAATATATCAAATCCAAGATGTTCCTCAATGGTATCCTCCTTTTCTTTTATAGATCTTATGGATCCTTCTAGCGCCTTATTTTATTATTATTTTAATCATGGAGAACTTTTGCTACTTATTTTCCAATTAAAATATTCCTTTTTAATGTCGGAAAGAGTAAATAGGCTACCATGTCTCGTCAGATCACTAAAACTCAAGTCCAACCACCCCATCATGTAGGTATTCTCATCCTAGTTCGAACGAGCTATTACACTAAGGTGTTCTATCACGTATTCCTGCTGGAATGCCACCTTGAGCGTAATTAATTGATTTAAGCCCAAAAATAACTTATTTTTTTCCAAAAGTTGTCGGAATGCACCGGAACGAAAGAAAAACGGTGCAGATGATGGAATATATTAAGCGAATGCCACCGGTTCTCATAGAAACTCCTCATAACTCCTCCAAAAAGCCCCTGGGCCCGCTGATGACACCAACCTGTATATGTGACCTGTCTGCTCCCAACTCTGGAAGTCCATCCTAACCCTGTCATAGGTGAGCACCAAAAAAGGAATATTATAGTCCCATCGGGTATTGTAGGCCCGACTGCCATCTAGTTGTTAGGATTTGCCTCGGACAAAGAAAGTATTAACTTAAGAGAGAGCGAATGAAACTTCAACAAATGCAAGCCAGTAACCTATGAAAAAAACCTAATAGAAAAAATACCATGAATAGCAACAATGTAACTTCAAAGCATGAATCCCAAGAAAAGCATTATTAGCAAGACTTCAAATAACATCCACGCATACATGAGAGATAAATTTGCCAATCATGAATAAGTTCGTGATTAATAATCATATAAACCCTAAGTGAGCATACAGTCCACAATGACATAATGGCAACATCAATAAAACAATTTACCAACATAAGCATAAGGTAAGCATATCATATACCATCCATTGGTTGCAAGAGAAATGCCACAACACATGAAGACACATGAAGGGACAGTAAGCCAAAGCTCAAAGGAACTTTCAATTCATTAAGCTAAGAATATCCATGGCAACATTATACAAGATCTCCACAAATCCATAAGTGGAAGTAGACAATTACATCTTGCATTCACTAGAAGATCCTTAGTTCTCAAAACAATATGCCACAAAATGAGTCCAAAGCTAAAAGTCCTTTACAATGTGTCATGAGGGCATATTATAGAAAAAGGTGACTCTTGGTCTACTCGTGACTCTTGAGCTACCTCGTGACTTTTCATATTCCTATGAGACTTTACTCTCCTCTAGTCTCTATCCTACTATTCACATATGAAAGAAGTAGTTCTATTATAATAATTTAACAATGGACAATTCTGGAACATCTACATGTAATTACTGTACAAGATATGAATGCCAAAGCTTGTATTCAGTTGCCACTTATTCCACCTTTTGTTGCTCTTCCCCATGTCCGTGGAGGCACGCTAAGGCATCCGGTATCAGAGTGTTCTTCTTGACCTTGATCTGATTTGACAAAGTTACCAGCTTGGTATATATCCTCATTGGTTCTATCATGTATATCCTCATTGGCCATATCATGTAGAACTTCTTTTCGCTTCCTCACTTCCCCAACTGCTCCGATAGAAGGGACTTTGTGTACTTCAATTAAAAATTCTAACCCACTTGGAAAATGATTATATGAAGCTATAATTCTGTCCACATCCTTTGCAAGCTTGTCCCATGATTGGATTTTGATGTGAATCTGGACTGTCATTTTGGGCGATTATCCAATCTTTTGTGGGAAGAGTTGCTAGTGCATTCAAATATTTGGAAATCCACTCACATATGTTGTTAATAGCTTGTGGTAGTTTGTTTGAGCATGGATGTCTTCTCCATGGTCTCAGCTTGTATGATTGGGAAGGGTGATACAGTGTGATGCAACTTTAACATCTCTTCGTAAACTACAGTCATGGCTTCCTCTAAAGTTGCTACCTCTTCTTCGATGGATGCTTGCAACTCTTTTGTACTTGAGTGGACTAGTCGTAGAGCTTTATTCTCCTCCTCTAGCCTCCTTCTATCTTCCTTTGCTTTGGCGGTTCTTTGCTCAGAATTGTAGGGATTTCCTTGGAGTTATGCAATATGTTTATTCATCCTGTTCACATTTAGCTCTGTCGCAGTCACGAAGGCGGTTTCGATCAAAGCAATCATCTTGGGTTTCAAATTGTTGTCCAAGACAATCTCCTTTTTTGTAGTTACTGATAAAGGTTTGGCAGGGTTCCTGGCATAACATTCTCTTCTCTCCTGTATAATCTTGCAGTTGACCTAATCAAAAGTCAATCTATTAAGATCTAGTACCTCCTCCTCTTCTTCATCTTAAATGGCCAGTTCTTTGAGCGACAGGCGTCCGCCGGTAATTGGGGTGGATGGAGGGACGTCAAGCAGAGGGAGATCAATCGGCATATTAGATCCTTGACCTTGTTGTTGTTGCTGGAGATCGAGCTCAGTTTTCTTATTGATCTCTTCTTGCTACTTCTTCATTTCCTGCTCTTCCTGCCTCCTTCTATCTTCTTCAAACTCTCTTTTGTTCTTCTTCAACTCTTTTCTTCTCTCTTTCTTCTGAGCTCTTATTCTTCCTTATTCTTTCTCTCTAGCTCCTGTTGTTCATGTCTCTTTCCGATCTCTTCTTCTTCAACTCTTTTCTTCTCTCTTTCTTCTTCTTCCTATTTTCTTCAAATCTCTTCTTCTTCCTGCCTTTTCTTTTTCTCGACCTCCTGTGCCTTTCTTTCTCCTTCTTCCTTCTTTAGTCGCTCTTATTCCTCCTGCTTCCTCTTCCTTTCTTCTTCATGCTGCTATTGCTGAGATCCTCAGGCTGCTGATCTCTTGACTTCTGTGATTGTTTCAGCGCTTCTTCCCTTTTCCTCCTTATCTCTCGCTTTTTTCTAGCAACAGTTGTGTTTCTCTCCTCCAAGGCTTCTTCATCTTCATCTCCTTCTTGCTCATCCGATGGGTCTTCTTGTTCATTGCTTTTATTTATTTTTGTTTTCCCCCTATCTTTTGCTACTCTTTCTTTCTCTTAAGCAAGGTTGTCCTAGCCTATAGGCTTATGTTTTCTTGAGATTTTTTGGCTTGCTCATCCCCCTTTTCTTGCTTTTCACTTGGACCTAATTCCCTAGCAGCATTATACCAATTCGTGACTTTATCTTCATGGAAATGCTTGCTGTGAACATATGACCAATTAAAACCTGCTTTCTTGCAGTGCACTGCCACAATCCCCTTTGGGTTATACCTGCTGTGACTCAAATCCACAACATAGAATCCTTTCATTTCTTCAGCTTCCTTAAAACTCTCAAGGGTGTATGCCCCAATAGTCAAAGGGAAGGTGGGCCAATGCTTTTTCTTGCCTTTGTGTAACGTTTTGGAGAACCCTGTGGTCATCTGAGAGCATAACTCCTAGAGCAAAAACTTGTCTATCACAAACCTGGGGAGAGCATGAGGAGGCTTATATGAGCCGAAAACCCTAATGAAGGTGCCTCTTTGATGGGAAACCAGTTTGCCACTCTAACGATTGTCTCCTTAGCTCTATTGGAAATACAAGAAGCATCTTCTCCAAAGAGCAATTAGTACAAAGGAGCAATGAATGACTCAAAGGTGGTTTCATGCATACCCTTATAGCCTGGGTCCCAAAAGATCTTGTAATGAAGGTGCACAACCTCCGACATCTCAAGGGTCCAGTTGTAGCTCCATCTTTCAAAATGGCATCTCGCACACACTGCATCCAAAAGGTATGATGCCATATAGAGGATCCTTCTCCGGGTTCTTCACCACCTGTATATTGGTCTTTAGAGTTGAAGCCAAAATGCTTGCCCAGTTAAAAATAGTTCCCCTCGTAGCAACAATGTACATGATAGGTATCCAAGTCCCAAGGAAGGTGTTGATATCCGACCTTCCATATAATCGGTTCATCATCCTGCCATAAGTTGATAGACCTTCTTAAGGCCCTTTGTTCTGTAAACCTGATTGGCTTTGACCTGGAACTTGAAGGTTTTGCCACCACGATTTTAAGATATCCTTAGTTGACATCTGGAAATATGACATCCACCTAGTGTTGAAGGTCTCCTCTCTCTCTGGTAGTCTGTAGTAGGCAACAATGTCAGCAACAATAAAAGAAGCGAAAGCTTCGTCCGTGTGGCTCCTTATAACCTATCGTTATGTATCTATATTCTGTAGTATCTAGTCGATGGTTTTTGCACATGGGAAGGCTGGCAGATGTGTGGCTCCTTTGTGAATCCATGACCTCTTGATATTAATGTATACTTTGAAGTCCTCCTAGTCCTGGGAATGTTTTTCATAGAGAATTCAAAGTAGATATTGAACTGTGAGAGCTTGTGTTGAAATTTGGTTACCGGAGGACAGGTGGTTCCCTAAGGCTTTGATCTTTGGCTTAGGGAAAAGTGTCCAAAAGAATTTAACTTTTTCTCCTAAAGTGACTTTATAAGTTATAAAGTCAAATCTAATTTAATAGTGACTTTAAGTGATAAATTTACTAAGTCTAATTTTAAAGTGACTTTAATAAATTCAATGTGAAATTAGAAAGTGAAAAGTGACTTTGGATTTAAATGACTAAGAGGGTCTTTATTAAAGTGGGGTGAATTAAAAAATAGAAAGTGAGATTTAAAGGCACATTTAATCTCAGCCGTTGGATTTAGGGATTTCCCAAAAGTCAGTTAGGGTTAGGTTAAAGGAGGAAAAGAGGGAAAAGATCATTCAGTCTTTCATGAGCAGATTGAGAGAGGAGGAGAAGAGAGCAAGGAGATTTTCTGAGCAGTGAGAAGGAGGGCAGCAACAAGGAAACTTCAGCAAATCTGTATAGCAGGGTTATTGGCACAAATCCCAAGGTAGAAATTCATACAGCGGGAGAGGCACTATTTCCAAGAAAGGGAGGCATGAAAATTGAGAAAGAGGGTAGCAGCATTAAGCACGAAGTTTAAGGCAAAAATCTGGGCATGGAAATTGAGGAGAAGTGCCGTTGATTTTTCAGCACAAAAATGGAGAAAAAGGACAATAGCTTTAACGCTGATTTCGAGGCTGTTTCTGGGCACGAATTTCGAGGAGGGATGCTGTACAAATCCATATAGTTCCGTACAACTGATTTCGACACATTTTTCGAGGTGGCTGTACAACATTTATTGCTGTCATTAATGCTGTAATAATTTCTGTTTTGTAAGTTGCTGATTCGGCACAATTTCCGAGGCAGTGTGCAAGCACGAAAATCGAGATAAGTCTATAATTTGGTTGTTGGAATTTTTTGCTGTGTTTTTCTATTTCACTGTAAAAGCAATATTCATAAAATAAAGAGGAGCTTTCGAATTGGTTTTCCCCAAGAGTTGTAGGGGGTTTTTTCAGGGTCATATTGACAAAAAATCAGCCTGTCAAATTTCCGTGTGTCGCTGAAAATATTTCTGTGTTTTTATTTCTGCAATTTCTAGCATTTTGAAATTTCAAGAATGTGTTTTCAGAAAATATTTATTTTTCCAGCTTGTTGAATGTATGGTTATGAGAATGGGAATTTAACTTTATGGGAAATATAAGGAGAAACTGAAAATCAGAGTGGGTTATCAAATTTCTACATGGTATCGGAGCTAGTTTGTTGAAAAGTGCAGTTTGGGATAGCAAAGAGAAAAATTACAGCAAGTTGATTTTACACATAGAAAACTGAACCTTTACCACAACAGTGTCATTTTCAGTTTGTTAGGACAGCAAGCATGTCTTTGGGCTTGAGGGTGGAGGATAGGTTGGATGGGCATAGCAACTATAGTATATGGAAGGAAAGAATGCAAAGCATCTTTGACGAGGTAGAAGTCTAGTGTATAATGGTGAATACCCAACAACATCCTGTGAATGTGCCTACTGATGTTGTTCAGTTGGCAGTATTTAACAAGAAGAATAACAAGGGTAAGAAACTGATTCTGGATGGTATTAAAGACTATTGCATTCGTCATGTGAGAGGAAAGAGACTTGCTCATGAGATGTGGACATCCTTGACCAATCTCTACCAGAGTACCAATGAGAACAAAAAAATGGTCCTAAGGGAGAAGCTGAAAGCCATTAAGATGGCAAAGACTGATAGTGCTACTGCATACCTCACAAAGATCACTAATGTGAGAGATGAGTTGACAGCAGTTGGAGAGGTCATTCCACCCACAGTTTGTGCGGATTGCAGTGAATGGCCTTCCCAGTTCATGGTTGAGCTTTGCTGATGGGATTGTTGCACATGAGACACTTCCCTTTTGGGAGAGGTTGTGGGATGATTGCATACAGAATGAAATAAAAAAGAACCAGCTTGGGGCAGCCAAACCAGTTGAGGAGGATGAGGATGTAGCATTGTTAGCAAGGGGAAAGAAGGGCAAGGGAAAGAAGCAAGCTTCCACAAGTGGTGGTGGGGGCAAAGGCAAAGATAACAGGAAGCAGCAGGTGAACAAGGAGAAGGACTATTCCAAGGTGAAGTGTTGGAATTGTCAGAGGATGGGACACTATGTAGTTGTGTGTCTGGAGAAGAAGAAGAAGACGAAGAACAAGATCATGGCAGCATCAACAGAGATAGAGGACTTTTCGGAGAGCTTTGACCGGGAGTTCGGGTTCATTGGTTGTGAGTCCATTAGTGCAGGATCACCTACCACGGAGGTTGAGAGGGAGTGTGCATTTCCCTCCACTAGCGGAGCATCTTCAGGTATTTGGTATGTTGATAGTGTGGCTTCACATCATATGACAGGAGTCCGTGAGTACTTCTTAAAGCTTTTAGAGAGTGGCACTGATATAGAGGTAGTACTCGAAGACAACATCATTGTTAGAGCAGTCGGTGTGGGGACATTGACATTTGATAGGTGTTATCACTTAGTAATTTCTCAAGGTTAAAGAAAGAAATAGTCCGAGGTAACCACAAACCAACTTCAAACTCTAGGATCTAGCCTTCCTAGGGTTCAGAGAGGGCTCTCTCTTTAAGTTTTAACTTTGTTTTGATTTGTAAACATTAGGCTAGTTATGAATGTGCAGCTTTGGTTTTGTTTTGGTAGATTTGGTGGGAAAAATCACTTGAAAGAATGGATAGTGGGAAATCTATTTGTCCATTTGGCTATGGAGTCAAAATCAAGCAAACAGGACTAGGATCAAGGGCAAAAAGGTCAAATGTCTTCAGGGAAAGATAGATAACCCTTGAAGATCTTGGAAAGTTGTTTTTGTGAAGTGATATGATCGGGATAAAGGGCACTTAAGAATCCTTTGATCCGGAAAAATAAGTAGTAGGAAGAGGTCAAATGAGAGAGGGAGAAATTAAGGTTTCCCTACACTGGAAATCGGAGGAAAACATATAATTGATAACTAGTTAAAAACAGGGTGCTTTTAACAAATCCTGTAGTAATTCTCCTAGTTATACATTCAGATTTAGCATAAAAATAAGTGGAAGCAAGTAACAAAGAAATGAAACAATGACAAGTGAAGAAAATACTTCACTCCAAATAGCTCATCACAGGAATCCTGAAGTATGATGCCAATTTGCTTTGATCCAGCCTGCTATTTGAAGTTTTGACACACAAAAGCTTTAAAATCCAAGAAGAAATGACTATAACAATCCCAACAATTTTATTCCACCAAAATACTTTAAAGAGTGAAGTATTTATATAAATTCTAAACTAGAATATCTTGAAAAAATATCAAGATTGGTTTACAAATATCTCTAACTATTTTACATAAATAGAACTTAAGTAAAGGACACTCAAAACTAATGCATCTATTTGGCACTATTTTTATGGATAGGTGATGACAAAGAGTAGAATTCGAATTTGATATTAACTCTTAGTTGATGATGAGGCATCCAAGTCACCAACTGTTTCCTTTCTTTGTGCATTCTGCTCTAGAACTTCTGCAACATTGGGGTCCAATAATACCTTTGTATGTCTCAATCTGAAATATATTTTTAAAAAGTGAAAGAGGTTATTGTAGATAAAACTGTTTTTGAGATAAACCGCTCTCAGTTCCCTAAAATTCTGCTCTAGCTGTTCATAATAGGCTCTGCAAAAAGATGTGTAAAACAGAGCTTTGCGCAGTCTGAAAAATAGGTCGTAAACATGTGCATTTATCTCTCATTTTGTAATACCTATGAAAAACGTGAGATAGGTTTTTGTAGTTGGTTCTCTTAGGGACAAAAACCTCCTTCAGTTTTGTAAGATGTATTTTTGATTGGCCATAATCTTCTCTGCAAACTGATGACTTAACAGGAATTTTCTGAAAATTTTTCTTTCAAATATTGTTTAATATTTCCAAATACATAATGGTTGTTAGAAAAGTGAGAGAGGTTTTTGTAGATGGACATCTTAGGAACATAAACCTCTTTTAGTTTTTTAAAATTCATCTTGGACTAGACACAATATTTTCTGCAAACAAAACTATGACTTAAACAGAAATTTTTTGCAAAAATGTCCCTTCTTGCTCCGTTTTCATTTTTTAACCTTTTTGTTCTTTTAACTGTTTTTCTTTTACTTTGGATAAATTTCATTGTTGGAGAAAGTATTTTCATCTCTATTTAACCATTACTTCCTCTGTTTTTACTTTTACTATTTTACCTTGACTGCTCTGTAACTTCCTCTGATTTGACCCTTTACTGTGACTTTCATTTGATACACTTTAACTCTGATGCTCTTTGATTGTTCTGTTTTCACTGTCATTGTGAATTTTTATTTCACTTTTACCATTCACTGCGAGATTTCATCTTTCTAATCTCTGCATAAATAACTTCTTTCTGTTCTACTGCCTGGAATCTTTTGTTAAGGAATATCATTTAAATTCTTTTCTTTGTGAACTTTTGGAGTAAAACAGATCTTTAACTAGTATTTAGATTGTTTTATCCAAATTTTCCTTTTGCTAATGACCCGCAAAACAAAATAATTGTTAATGAAACCCTGGCTGCAGGGAGGTGATAATGGCTTTAAGTGGTCACAGTATTGAATTTGATTTTGGCACTTTGAAACTTTTAGGATTGCTAGAACTTTGCTTTTTTGGCATTTTGGCTACTTCTGCAAGTTTAGACAGTTTGCAGAAGTAATTTTCACTTTTAGCAGAGGCTTCTTGGATAAACAGGTGAAGCATTGTCTTTTCTTAGGGCTTTCTTTTCAATTAGGTTTGTGAAAGAGGTTTATAGGCTTTAGAATTGGTTTAAAACAGAAAACAAGAGTTTCATGAGTCTCTGACAGAGAAATAGGGTGAAAAACTCTTTGAAAAGGATCACAGAGGTTTAGGGCACCTGCAAAGGTTTTCTAGCTTATTTTAGAGCTTGAAATAGATCATTAAATTGTGAAAACTCACAAATTTCCTCAAAATAGCATGCAACAAAGAAACAGGGTTCCTAGGAAAAAATTGCCAGAGTTTGGCCTGTTTTTGGGACTTTTTGGCAGTTTATTAATCAATTTTTTAACTTTAAATGTGTTTTCTTTCTTTTAAAATGTTTTTCAACTTGATTGCAGGTTCAAATTCTAGAAAAATACCTTTTTATTGCAGGTATTGGCTTTGGAAGAGTTTATGAGGTTTTGGCTAAGTTGATGGCTTCAGTAGCTTATTTGGAGCAATATGAAGCTCCTCGGCAATATTCACAGGTTTGCAAGGCAAATTATGGAGGTTTCGGGCATGAAAATGGAAAATAAGGGGCTTTAACAGGGTTTTTTACAATTGGGAGCAGCAATGCAGTGGGTTAAACGCGCAAGGTAGATGGATAAATGTATTTCGAAAGGTTTTATTAAACATATTGGTTGCATTAGTCTGGCATTGGATGTAGGTTGCATCAGCGGGAAGGACGGTTTCGGGATTGAATGGATTAAAAAATAGTGGTTTTCGTGCAGAGTTTCAGTGGTCAGTGGTTTTAGATTCAACCCACGTGATCCAGTAAGGAAAGGCCACGTGGAGGAGAGAGATAATGACGAAACCACCCATTTCACGCAGCTTCGAAGTTTGAATGGTCGTGCATCTTTTCCACACGATATTGGATATCCGCCGTTAGATCTAAGAGTTGAACGCGAACGTTCAAGATTTGTTTGGACGCTGCGTCAGAATGGGAGGTGGGACCGGGCTTTTATATATGCAGCAATGGGTTTTGACTTTATAAATAATCATTTCAATTAATTCAAAACCTTGGGTTATACGATGGCGGGTAGAAATATAATGTATATTTGAATTAAAACATTTATGAAATGTTTCAATAAAAACATATGCGGGAGCCCGTTATTATATTATTATATAGTTTTCACCTTTTGACAGTTTGTAAAAACTATAGGGGGTGGGATTATTTCAATAGAGATAGGTTTAGACCAAGGGGTTCGTAGGGTGGGGTTTATTTGCGCACATGGGGATAATAAATTTTGGTCTAAACGTAAAATAATGGATTTAAGGGGGTTAATTTAAATATAATGGAATTAATAACTACGGGAGGGTGTTTTTAGGGATTTAATAAAAATAGGTTAACAGTTAATATGAAAAAGGGTAGTGAAATGGAAATAAACACATGTTATCTCTAAGTAAAGTGTAAAAAATAAAGCATTGTTTATCTTTTATATTATTTCACTAATACTTAGGGTAAATGTAATTTTGAGGGTTTTATGAATGATTTTTAAGGGAATGGAATTAATTATTTTAGGGTTTTCAATTTTACTAAGTAAGAATGTGTCTTTACTTAGGAAAAAGGGGTTTTGATGTATGAATGAAGGGTAAATGCTGAGAAATCTGGATTTAATGTAGAAGTCAATATTTTTAACTTATCAGTCATCGAGCCTTGGGTCTGGTCCCAACAAAAGTCAGAGAAATGCTCTGAGCCTTTTTGACTAATAGTTTAGAATACTGAATACCTATAGGGGAGGGGAAATTAGTGATTTTGCCCAGTGATGTCTTATTTACATGATTTCTCAACTGTTTTCTACCTACCCAACTTTATTTCTAACATTTTTTCTTCATTTTGTAGGTGCATTTAGGCTTGCAACCTTAAAACATTTTTCTTTCAAATCATAAAACTATCTAAATCTACCTTATTTCATCCGAGGGCTCAGATTAAACTGTTGAGTTCCTCATTATTCTCTACCTATCTATTGATTTTTCAAGTTTAAACTGTTTGACAAATCATTATTCTCTACATAAAACATGAAATTGAAAGCATGAAAAGTTTAGATTAAACTGTTTAACTGATCATGGATTATGGCATTTATTGACACTCTGCACATAATCATTATTCTTGTAGTAAAAATAAAAGTAGTGGCATTTGGACTTGCTCACTTTCAGGTCTTATTTCTTTTCTTTTGGGGTCTATATTTTCTAAGTCCTTTGATTTTTCTTTTAGGACTTTTTTACCCTCTTTTTGGTTTTTATTATTTTTTCATTTTTTTCAAAATATGGGAAAACAACTTGCAGAAAGCAAGGTATGTACATATTTACAAGACTGTCAAAGTCAATTCAAAATTATGAATCCTATATTTATAGGACCCTAACAATAGGGAACCCAAACCTCCCTTGAAAGTGTCGAATGTTCTATATTTGTTAGGGTTGAGGAAGAACCTTATATCCGTCTTAGCATTGGAGGACAGAGGGTATGAGGTATTGTTCAGGATAGGACAAGTGCTTATATATCCCAGGGGCGCTCCAGCCGATTCAGCTAGAGCAATTGGTGTACGCCATGTAAAGGTGTACAAGTTTTCGTTTCAGCCCCTTTTGGCATTGAGCAGTAGTACCAGCAGCAGAGCTAGCAGTTCAGAGCTGTGCGAGATTTGGCACCATAGGATGGGGCACATGTATCATGGAGCCTTGAGGACATTTCCGGAGATCACTACAGGTGTGCCAGATTTCAGTTCTGATCACCTAGATACATGTAGAGGATGTGCTATGGGCAAGTTTGCCAAATCCCCTTTTCCCAGCAGTGACAACAGATCGACTAGGATACTTGATTTGATTCATACCGATGTGAGTGGTTGGATGTCTCATGTTTCCTTGAGTGGATATGAGTACTATTTTTTATTCATTGATGATTACTCCAGGAGGACCTGGATTTATTTCTTGAAGACCAAGAGTGAGGTCTTCAAGCGGTTTCAGGAGTTCAGAGCTCTTGTGGAGACTCAGACAGGTCAGAAGATCAAGTCTGTCAGGTCAGACAATGGAGGGGAGTGCACCCTTGGTGAGTTTGTTGATTATTGTGTGGAGGCAGGCATCAGGAGGGAGTTCATAGTTCCGTACAACCCCGTGCTGAGGGACCCAAGGAGGAGAGGAAGAACAAATCCATCGTTGGGGTCGAAGCAAAGCCATGCTACATGATCGTGGGTTACCATTGTTTTTGGCGGAGGCTCGCACACTGTATTTGCAATAGGATTAGATTCGGAGAGGCTTTTTCTCGAAGAAGCTCATTATTGGTCATTTTTGTATCTTTTGGTATTGCATACCTACGTACCTGTAAGGAGAAGAGGACCAAGCTAGAGCCCACTGTAGAGAAGGGCATCTTTATGGGTTATAGTGAGACCTCGAAAGCCTTTCGGATTTCTATTCCTATCAAAAGGGAGAGCTATTATCGTGACATGAAGTTCGAGGAGGACAAGGCTAAAAGAGATCACGGGAGTGAGTATCTAACCGGCCCGGTATCTCTCGTATACCGAGTCAGTCACAGGGATCCAGTGGGCAGGGATTAGGAGGTACATCGATTACGGTGTTAGGTCCATTAGTGAGCAGTGGCTCGCAGAGTTAGAGGGGTGGTGCTTCGGGCAACATTCAAAGCAATTCACTAGGTAGTCCACTAAGGGACAGTTCACTTGGTACTTTAGCATCTACAGGTTCAGGTTCAAGCAGGGGGACAACAGACAAAAATTCAGGAGTTCAGGCTCCTGATGAGGATGAGGAGTTTCATTCTTCGGTGGGAGAAGTGTGCTTAGGGAAGAGGAAGCCAAAGTGGCTTCAGGATACCTTGAGAGAGGCCACATCTGTTGCTGGACCGAAGAGACCAGTCAGAGAGAGCACACCACCTGAGAGGTTCTGTAGCTATATGGCAATGGTTGCCAACATCGTTGAGCCTTCTAGCTATGAGGAGGCAGCTACCCAGCAGGTCTGGAGAGAGGCCATGCAGGAGGAGTATTCTTCTATCATGAAGAATGATGTTTGGGAGGTGGTGTCGTGGCCTGAGGGAAAATTCGTGGTTACTTCTAGTTGGCTTTACAAGGTAAAGCTTGTTGCTGATGGCAACATTGAGAAATTCAAGGCAAGGTTTGTGGCTAAAGGGTTCTTCAAGGTAGAGGGATTATATTAGGAGGAGACCTTCGCTCCAGTGGCTCGATATACTTCCATTCGCTCCATTATATCGATAGCAGCAAAGATGGGTTGGAAGATCCACTAGATGGATGTGAATACCGCATATCTCAATGGCTTCATACAGGAGGAGGTGTACATTAATCTGCCGCAGGGCTTTGAGGCACATGGGAAGGAGTCCCATGTATGCAGACTGAAGAAGGCCCTTTATGGCTTGAAGCAAACTCCTAGAGATTGGTACTCCAGAATTGATACATACTTGCAGGAGATGGGTTTCACAAAGAGTGATGCAGATCCGAGCCTATACTTTATTGTGATAGGTGAGGAGCCTCTCATTTTGGTACTGTATGTGGATGACTTGGTCATAACGGGTGCAGAGAGACCCATAGAGGGCTGCAAGAGAGATCTTGCGTTCGGAGTTCGAGATGAAGGACATTGGCTTGATGCATTATTTTTTGGGTTTGGAGGTGTGGCAGGAGGGGCATCTCTTCCTGGGACAGGGGGAGTATATTGTGGACATCCTTAGCAGATTCCACATGGAGGATTGTAGACCCATGTCAACACCTATGATCACCAACTAGAAGAAGCTTCACACTTCAGATTTCGAGTTGGTGGATCCCACATTGTATAGGCAGCTGATTGGTTCCTTGATGTATTTGGTCAACACTAGACTAGATATATGTTTTGCAGTCAACACAATGACCCATTTCATGTGTGAGCCTAGGAGAGTGCATCAAGGTTACAAAAGACATTTCTTATGCACTACATGGGACAAGTGAGTATGGTTTGGATTATAGGCAGAGATGGAGGAGATTGGCAGTTAAGGATCGACTATGCTTGGGCAAAGAAGCTTCGAGCAGGGAAAGAGCACTTCAAGGTGCTGTTTTGGGTTGGGTTCAGCAGTGGTGTCATGGTTCAGCCGAAAGCAGCAGTTAGTAGCATTGAGTTTAGCGGAAGCAGAGTACATGGTAGCCAGTTTAGCTAGTTGTGAGGCCATATGGCTTCGCAAGATGTTGTTTGGCTAATTGGTCAGCCGTTGAGACCTTCAGTGATTTACTGTGATAATCAGAGTTGTATTAAACTCACGGAGAATCCAATATTTCATGACAGGTCAAAGCATATCGAGATCAAATATCATTTCATCAGAGACTATGTTCAAAAGGGAGTTGTGAAGCTTGAGTATATTCCCACAGATGAGCAGGTAGCAGATATATTTACCAAAGCCTTACCACGAGGCAAGCATGTCTACTTTAGAGACAAGATGGATGTGGTGAGGAACACCTTCCTCAGTAAGAGGGAGTGTTGAAATTTGGTTACCAGAGACGTGGTTCCCAAGGCTTTGATCTTAGCCTAAGGAAAAGTGTCCAAAAGAATTCACTCCTTTTCCTAAAGTGACTTTATGTTATAAAGTCAAATCTAATTTAAAAGTAACTTTAAGTGATAATGTTACTAAGCCTAATTTAAATGTTACTAAGCCTGATTTTAAAGTGATATTTGAATAAAGTCAATGTGAAATTAGAAAGTGAAAAGTGACTTTGGAAATAAATGACTAAGAGTGTCTTTATTAAAGTGGGGTGAATTAAAAAATAGAAAGTGATATTTAAATGCACATTTAATCTCAGCCCTAGATCTAAAGCTATCTCAGCCATTGGATTTAGGGATTCCCCAAAAGTCACTTAGGGTTAGGTTAAAGGAGGAAAAAAGGGAAAAGATCATTCAGTCTTTCTTGAGCAGATTGAGAGAGGAGGAGAAGAGAGCAAGGAGATTTTCTGAGCAGTGAGAAGGAGGGCAGCAACAAGGAAACTTCAGCAAATCCGTACAGTAGGGTTATTGGCACAAATCCCAAGACAGAAATCCGTACAGCAGGAGAGAGGCAATATTTTCAAGAAAGGGAGGCACGAAAATCGAGGAAGAGGGCAGCAACATTAAGCATGAAGTTTGAGGCAGAAATTTGGGCACGAAAATCGAGAAGTGCTGCTGATTTTTCGGCACAAAAACCTAGAAAAATGAGAGCAGCTTTAGCGATGATTTCGAGGTTCTTTCTGGGCACAAATTTCGAGGAGGGCTGCTGTACAAATACGTACAGTTCCGTACAAATGATTTTGGCACGTTTATCAAGGTGGTCGTACAACATTTATTGCTGTCATTAATGCTGTAATAATTTCTATTTTGTAAATTGCTAATTCGGCACAATTTCCGAGGCAGTGTGCAAGCATGGAAATCGAGATACGTCTGTGATTTGGTTGCTGGAATTTTTTACTGTGTTTTTTTCTTTCACTGTAAAAGCAATATTCAGAAAATAAAAAGGAGCATTTGAGCTGGTTTTCCCCAAGAGTTGTAGGGGTTTTTTCCAGGATCACATTGACCAATAATCAACGTGTCAAATTTCTATGTGTGGCTGAAAATATTTCTATGTTTTTATTTCTACAATTTCCAGCATTTTGAAATTTCCAAAATTTGTATTTTCAGAAAATATTTATTTTTCCAGCTTGTTGAATGTATGGTTATGGGAATGGGCATTTAACTTTATGGGAGAAATAAGGAGAAACTGAAAACAAGAGTGGGTTATCAAATTTCTACAGCTTGGTGTGTAATATTCCCAATTAGCAGTAGTTAATTGGCAATATTGATTTTGTTCATGTTTTCGCTTTCTAATGTTCAGCCATAAATAAAAAGGGTGTTGCGACCCATAACCCGACTTAGGAGAAATAATCTTCCTAAAGTCACTGGGACAACATGACACATTCAGCGTAGGGCCCAAGGGGACCAAGTGGCAGTGCAGGGAGAGGGACAACGCAGGGACAGCGTGGGCTAGGCAGCCTAGTGGCAATGTGGGCCTGACAATGCAGAGTAGGCAGGGGTAGCGTGGCAAAGAGGACAACGTAGCTTAGTGGGGCCAAGGGAACGTTGGGGCCTCAAGCATAAAAGGGAGTGAGGGCCTAGCTTCTTATGCATTCTATCATTCATCTTCAGAATTTTTGTCTAACAGATATTGAGCACGCTTATGTTGTTTAGCTAAGTCTGCAAGTGTTGTTCAGCATGTGGGTGTCTCCGAGCGGAGATCCCAACCTCAGCCTCGGGGGACTTCGAGTGCCTGCTCAGGTGAGGAGATTCATCATCAATTTTCAGAGCAGAGATTGAAGAGTCAGCCTTCAAGAGTTACGCAGTTCATCAGGCATCGCAGTCACTCAGAGGGATTACGCAGTGTTGGAGGAGAGCAGCTATGGGAGTGAGGGAGATTCAGGAGGTTCAGTCCGGGAGAAGCGTGAGGGGATCAACCCTTCACAAGTTGTGTTTTGGAGTAGTGAGAGGCCAACATTTCCAGTTGATCAGCCCAGAGGCCAGCGTTCTCACCAGGAGTGCGTAATTTTCCCAAGGGGGACAAATTCCAAGTCAACCTTTCCGGAATTTCGTCTTGGGTTTTCCGGGTTTTAGGAGGAGAGTTCATAGCCGGAGTTTCATAATTTTTTGAGCAGGGGAACAACCCCAAAGAGCAGCTCTGTTCCAGCCAGTAGTAGCAGCAGCCCAGTGTGTTACACAGTCGCTAGAGGATCAACCATTCTATAGTAGGGTTTGGAGAGATATTTCAGCTTGCCTTGAGCAAGCCAAGGTGCCATCATTTTGATCACCTTTTGTACCCATTCCCTATTTCCAGAAATATAATAAAATGGCTCAGCTTTTCTGAAATGTTTGCAGTGATTTTTATGGTGCATCTCTATTTGGTGTAGTTTTGTTTATCTTGTTTTGTATTGCTGTTTATTTCCTATTCAGAATATTACAGTTGTATACGAGCTCATAGACTTGGCTCAGCCTGTGGACCAGACCAGTCTATGACACTTAGAGACAAAGAATACATCACTTACCGGAAGCAGCGATGTAGGAGTAGAGAGCGGAGGCTCGAGTCCACATTTGGTGAAGGGGACTGCGTTCCAATAGAGGACGTAGAGGATGAAGCACCCATGGCGGATGAAGTAGATGACGAGAAGGAGTTCATTAATCTCCTCCTAAAATTTGTACAAGAACTCTCCAGAAAAATATAGGAGATGGGTCAGAAGATTGTCGGGGAGAACAAACAGCGTGAGACCCCAAGGGGATTTCACATCGGGGAAGGGTTCGACACTTCTCATCATACGTAGGAGCAGAACACTACGCAGTAGGTGCTGCTATGCACTCCTGCACGTTCCACTATTTCCACATTCTTGACTGCAAGTACGGGAACGGGAGGACCCCAGGAGCCAAAGGTGGCTCGTTACGGTGATTATTTTGCAGAATATCAGTCATACGGGCGGGAATTTGAATAATCCCTCACTTTCCATGATTTCTGCCAGCTGAAGAACAATAGCAGACCCCGCAGCCAGAATAGAGGAGGTGGGTACATGTAGGGAGGTGAACTGTAACGTACCATGGGAAAATTTTTCTTGCCGACATACGACGGGTCATCCAAATGTTCAACAAAGGCTTGGGTGTAAAAGCTGGACATTTACTTTTAGCTGAGCCAGATGGCGGAGGTTGAGGCCATCAAGGTGGCATCATTGCACCTTGAGGGGGAAGCCCATGACTGGTGGTTCCATGGGATGTCCACGCCGGGTCATTCAGGAGTGACAATGTATGCAGAGTTCACTAGGAGATTGGTGGAAAGATTTGACCGGAAGGATCATGAGGAGCATATTGTCGAGCTGACCAAACTCAAGCAGACTAGGAACCCAAAGACCTACATCTTTAAGTTCTTGAGACTTTCAGTTATGGTGCTAGACTTGTCCCCAGCTAGGTGGATTTACATGTTCATTGACGGGTTGGCATAGCCTCTATGTGGGCTAGTCAGGTCTATTAGGCTTGGATGCAGTTGGGAGGACAAGGGACTTGCAGGATGCCTTGCCCAAAACTAGAGATCCTTTTCCCCCAAGACTGACATTCCAGCCAAAGGGGAAAGACACGAGAGTTCCACATCCGAAGGGGAACCAGGGTCGAGGGCCTTTGGACGATGATAGCCGGAGAGATCTGAGATAGAGGAAGCTATGCTTCACATGCCATGAGCCATGGGCACCAGGTCATTGATGTGCCACAGGAAAGGCACACTACATCGAGGTCTTCTCCGACAGTGAGGGAGAAGAAGATGCGTATGAGGAGTTGGAGGGAGATGCTAGCACTAATGCACCAAGAGGAGATCAACCACCACCACCTCCCCCCAGGAAGAGGAGGGGCAGCGTTTGCACCCACAGGAGGGGTCCTTGCATCCTTGCGAGGAGTTCCTAAGTATTTGACACTACGTGTCTGAGGCACAATCCAAGGCCAGTGTGTTTCAGTTCTGGTGGATAGCGAGGCCACTCATAACTTCATCAAAGCCCAGCTAGTGTAGAGGAGGGGCATATCGACAGAGAGTTTTGATGGGTTCTTAGTGTTGGTTCTGGGTGCTAGAACCATCAGTGCATGAGGTATGTTCCAGCGTTGGCAGTGACCATGGGGACATATACGGTGACTGACAACTTCTTTGTGGTTGACATCCCAGATACCAATGTGGTATTGGGAGTGCCGTGGCTGATTACGCTGGGTAAGGTCACTACAGATTGGGAGACATTGGAGATGGAGTGGACAGACAAGAAGAGGGGGATGTGATGATCATAGGCATGCACACATACCCTCCTCAGACAGTTTCAACAGACCGGATGGAGGCAGACTTCCGGAAGGGGGACATAGAGTGGGCAGAAGAGTCGCGTGCTTTAGAGATAGGAGTCTCAGGGCAGCCAGTACATCCCGATGTGCAACCAATATTGGATCGATACTCCACAGTTTTTGGGGACATACCACCGGGGCAGCCACCGGACCGGGGGTTTGAGCATACTATTGAGTTAGAGTAGGGGATCCAAGCAGTGATCACCACCCCCTATAGGCACCCCAAGTCCTACAGGGATGAGATTGAGAGAGATATCCATGAGCTCTACATCCGACCCAGTACTAGCCCATTTTCTTCTTCTATTGTCTTGGTGAAAAAGAAGGATGGCACATTGCGGATGTGCATTCACTACATGGAACTCAATAAAAAGACCACAAAGAACTGATACCCCATCCCCAGGGTTGATGAGTTGATGGATGAGCTGAGGGGATCGAAGTTCTTCTCCAAGATCGATCTGAGGTCGGGGTACCATCAGATCAAGGTGAGGGACCAGGATGTCCCCACGACTACATTCAGGTGCCACAATGGCCATTTCAAGTTTTTGATGATGCCCTTCGGGATAACCAAGGCATCGGCCACTTTTCAGTCTTGCATGAATCACATTTTCCGTGGTCAGCGGAGGAAGTTCATGTTGGTGTTCTTTGATGACATCCTCATCTATAGCCTCACATGGGAGAATGACTTGCAACACATTGAGGTTGTTCTTTGTATCTTGGAGGAGCAACATTTCTATGCTAAGCTCTCCAAATGCAAATTTGGGCTGACAAAGATGCTCTAGTTGCGGCACATCATTGGTGTGGACGGGGTAAGAGTCCATGAGGAGAAGATCCAGGCCATTCAGGATTGGCCAGAACCGAAGAATGTGACAGAGTTTCGAGGATTTGTAGGCATCTACACCTACTACCGGAAATTTTTCAAGGGGTTTTCACACTTGTTGTACCCCTCACGTACCTAACCAAGAAGGGGGCATTTGGATGGACTGATACTACATGGAGGGCTTTCGACAGGCTCAAAGAGGTGATGAGCAGCTGTCCGGTATTGGCTTTTTCGGACTTCGCGCAACCCTTCATTCTGGAGTGTGATGCTTCAGGGGAAGGATTAGGCGTAGTTTTGATGCAGGGGGGGCCACCCTATAGCTTTCGAGAGCCGGAAGCTACTACTGTGTTGGTTCTGAAGAAACAATCCCTTGGTTGTGAAAGGAATCAGTGCTTAAGACATTAAATTTTTTTTTTTTTTATGGAAACAATTTTTATCATTTTTTCTTTGTCCTATTCCTCTCGAAATTAATTCTTTAAAACCCTTAATAATTTGAAATAATAAAAGATTTCACAATGCCTTTAACTGCTCATATCTGAATGAAAAGAAGAATTGTTGGAAAACTCAAAATAATATGCTGTAACACAGAATCTATTACTTTGAAGTCTCAAAATGAATTTGTGAAGAGAGAAAAGTTGGAGCGAAGGAGTGTATATTAAGGTTATTTAACTCTTACTTACAAATGTAATTAGGAGACTGGCAATTACATTACTTCACTTCATTCAAAGAAGAAAAAACATAGTATGACACATGAAACACGAATCACCATCGATAGTTGCAGGAAACTTGATGCCTCTTTCATTAATTCATCAGAAAAATAAGTACAAAATTTTAGTCTTCTAGAGGTCCCAAAACTCGGAACCTTCTCCTTCATTTTTCCTATTTTTATCCTCCTCACTGTTGAATCAGCTCTGGAAACTGATTTCTAAAACCGTTAATAAACTGCTTCCAACAGTTAATACATTTTATTCTTTTCCATAATTTTTAATTAAATTTAAATATTATATATATAAGTATTATATATATAATGCTTATTTTCTACTTTCACCAAGGTAATTCCACCAATACATATGTAATTTCTCATAACCTGATTTTGATTTTCAGCCCCAAAAATGGAAATATAGATGTAAATAAAATTTGGAAATAAAAGGAAATGCAAGCCTCGAGTTTCCCTCATGCATGCTATATGGAGGCAAGCTGGAAAATTAATAACCATGTGGCCTTTGACTAAATCTTGAATTGGTTTATAAAACTGCTTGTAATTTTGCAAACCAGATACCATTCCCCGGAGGCACTTTGGAAGTTTTTGGAAGCAGTGAGGGGTGATGTCGTAATAAATTTGGTCCGTCGATCTGTTTGATGGCAATCATGAGAAACCGCTCTGCGATACCACTCATTTTCATAAAACTTGGGTAGTTTGTGACACCGTAATTTCATTGATGTGAAGGAACTACATTATTAACCATTGATTTGTTGAATAGCAACGAGAAGTTTATTTATTCCTCACTTGTTGACTTTTGCATGTGGCGATATTAATTGTGGACATATCTCGTCAGCAACAAAAACAACAAGTGCTCCAAGACTTAAGCTTGCTGTAGAAATGCAATGAGATGTACTGCACTGTATTTTCCATTGTGAATCTTTACAAAACACTTCCACACATATGGTTCGACATCTTCTTCACTATAGAATTCCATATTAACTGCATATTCCGTCAAACAGATTCTCGTGTTGTCGCTGAATGTTCATATGCAACCTTGAAAACGTAGTGTGAAACTTACATCCCCCGTGGGTTTCTCCCTTGACTTAGCACATTATATGAGTGCCAACACTGGTTGTATGGAATACAGTGGTCGTAGTGCTGTAACCTAAAGCAGCAATAATAAAACAATAACCAGAAGCGCATCTCTCTCAACCTCCAAATTCATTAGGCACTAGTAATTTGAAATTCAACTTATGGATCCTCAACCTCTTCTAGGGAATAAATTGTCAACCACAAATCGAATTCCAGTATCAGGGCATTTTTTTACAAAAACTAGCCTTGGAAGAACTAATAAAATATCTAAAACTGCTCCCAATTTTTGGAAACTGCCCACGGTGAAATCAATTAGGGCCTTTCTTCACAAAACCCAAATCATGGAATTTTAAAATTTTTCTTTGTTTGTCCGCAATTTGAAATCGAAAATCATGACCTGGGAATGTCTGCATTTTCTGTGCAAGTAATTTTCTGTTCTCAAATGAAATTTTGATGCTGGATGTTTCACAACTCTCCCAACTAGACCATGATGTGTTACATTACCATTGGAAGGAATTGTTGGTAGACTAGGCTGATCAAAACCATTGCTTGTTGTTGCTGCTACTTCATAAGAGGAATTCACATCCACACAAACTTTTTTATCCTGAGAAAGGCTCTTGCCATTATAAAGAGATCAAATAACTTTAGACAACGGTGGAGCTGACATCATCGCCTTTAGATCTTCAATCTTATCTGAAAGATTTGACATTAGATTTTTAAGCACACTAACCTCATCATCCACGACACTTGTAGCTAGTGTACCATTCAGAGATGCTATGTCAGTGGTTTCCATCTGCAAACTTGCAAAAGGCTTTCTAGGTTCAGTCAGTTAAAATAATAGCTCGAGAAGTTTCTCCTTCTTGTCCTTCTCCTCAATTATAATCTCATAGAGCTGGCCTCCCTTTGTAAGGTTATTTTAGCTGAAAAAATAAGCTACAATATGTGGCTCTGTCTGGGGACAGTGCTTTGGTAACAAAGCGCAGAGAACTCGTAGATCAGTGGCCTTAGTTGGGCATGGAGACAAACCAAATGAAATTTAATCCCAGTATGAAATTTCCCCGAAACTTGCTGCACTTTGAACTTCTTCTTTTATTCTCAAACTGAAAATACCAAACTTGAAATACTGCAGCTGAAAATGTTTAACTTCCGAACTTATTTATGTACAACTCTTATATATATACATGGCTGAACTCAATCAGGTGAAGTCAGCCTTTTAATGGCACAAACCCAACATTTGCATGTTAGACTTAATGCCTCCATGTTGTCGAAGTTTAAAAATCAAAACAGGGATGTACCATGAAAATTTTCCAGATACAAAGCTTTGCACATACCTCTGCATAAATCGTTGTTGCTCACCAAAGCAATTTGTCATATACTCAACCACTGGATCATAAAACTGACAAGACAAGATTTCGGCTACCTCCTTTTTTTGAACATTTTGTTGATGTTTATGCCTCTGAACAGGGCAACTTCCTTCATTGTTTGAATCCTCAATTTGGGGTTGTGTGTGAGGAAATTGATTGTTGTTTTCTACTGACGATTAATCATTTAGGCCGAAAAGAGAAATCCAAGGCTTGTTCCCCATAATGCTGATGTTTTTTGTACAATGCCAATTATTGACAAAAATCTTCGTCCTCCTGCAACAAAACTTGAGGAGCTCCGCCAGTTTCTCCGCTGTTCACAAAGTCACTAAAATTATGAAAATTATAAGGATCTTCTAGGTTTTCAAAGTGTAGTTCAGCTATCATAACAAGTTGTTGATTAAAATCCTCAGAATGGTTAAATTCTCGTGTCTCAGGAATGAGAGCGTCCTATGACATCCTTTGAAAATCCTTGTTTATCTCTAAACTCGTATTCTCTTGTAAAGAAATTCCATTGTTTTCTTGACAAGTCCTTTTGTCTTCAACAAAACTTGTTCTTTCAACATGATAATAAAAATTTCTACAAGCCCACAAATTATCTTCAATTTCCTGTGCATAAAGAAACATCAGCTCCAGATTGCAAGGCTTTCTCTTCTTGAGATAAAAAGCCAAGTCAATAAAAAGAGCCCTCAAATAGTAAACCATAGTTGCAACTTCAGGAGGTCAAATTTCTTTTGGCATGCTGAAATAATTTTTTTGAAACCTCCTATTATACTCAACGATTGATTCATTGCTCTGCCTCTGGGTAGAATATAATTCTGAAAGGTGTTTTTCATATGACTTGTGCTCGCTCCAATATCTAAGAAAGATATCTTGAAAACTTTGCCATGAACTAATTGATCTTGCTTCCAAACACTGGAACCATTGCTGAGCACCCTGCTTTAATGAATGACAAAACATCCTTAAAGCCACATCTTCATAATTAATTTGAAATTTGTCTAGAAAATACCCAAATTCCAAGATGTGTTTCTCTGTTGAAATATCCTCCTCCTCTCCAAAGAAACTTGGCAAAAATTTGAATCCTTTTGAAGGATACTGATGAAGAATTGTGGGCAGCTTCAGGGGTTTAAGTATTTCTTTGTTTTTGAGCTGAAAAGCAATGGATTGCTTGTGAGGCAGAATATTATCACCCAAAGATGATGAATCATCACCTTTATGCCCAGATTGTGACTGATTATCTTTAGGAATTGTAATGCAATTGTCATCTCTCCTCTCATATTTAGGAGATAAAGTTGTGTCAAGATCAATAATACAAGAAAATGAAAAATCCTCTTTTTCCAATAAAGAATGTCTTTTTGGGCTTTACAATCTTCTGAGAATATAAAGCAGGAAACAATATTCTTGATATATAAGGGAAAATAGACCACTAAACTGATAGTAAAAAATAGAACCTCCTTTAAAAAACTAAAACTCTGATACATGTTTTTTCCACAATGCTTTCTCATTTTTTTGCTAGCAAAATTCTTTATCTAATGAAACCTTCATCAGTGGAGTCGCTAGGTGAATAAAAACAAAAAATTTTTATATCTAAATCTTGTTCACCATAAAAAAATAGATCTCAAAACCCAGGGAAAAATAACTTCGTGCCTTCGTCCCCGACAACGACGCCAAAAAATGTTGGTTCTTAAGAAGCAATCCCTTGGTTGTGAAAGGAATCAATGTTTAAGACATTTAAAAAATAAATAAATTATGGAAACAATTTTTATCATTCTTTGTCCTATTCCTCTGGAAATTAATTCTTTAAAACCATTAATAATCTGAAATAATAAAAGATTCCACAATGCCTTTAACTGCTGATATCTGAATAAAAAGAAGAACTGTTGGGAAACTCAAAATAATATGTTGTAACACAGAATCTATTACTTTTAAGTCTCAGAATGAATTTGTGAAGAGAGAAAAGTTGGAGCGAAGGAGCGCATATTAAGGTTATTTAACTCTTACTTACAAATGTAATTAAGAGACCGGCAACTTCAATACTTCACTTCATTCAAAGAAGAAAAAACATAATATGACACAGGAAACACGAATCACCATCAACAGTTGCAGGGAACTTGATGCCTCTTTCATTAATTCATCAGAAACATAAGTAAAAAATTGTAGTCTTCCAGAGGTCCCAAAACTCGGAACCTTCTCCTTCATTTTTCCTATTTTTATCCTCCTCACTGTCGAATCGCTTTTGGAAACTGATTTCTAAAACTGTTAATAAACTGCTTCCAACAATTAATACATTTTATTCTTTTCGAGAAATTTTAATTAAATTTAAATATTATATATATAATACTTATTTTCTACTTTTACCAAGGTAATTCCACCAATACATATCTAATTTCTCATAACATGATTTAGATTTTCAGCCCCAAAAATGGAAATATATATGTAAATAAACTTTGGAAATAAAAGGAAATGTAGGCCCCGAGTTTCCCTCATGCATGCTATATGGAGGCAAGCTGGAAAATTGATAACAATGTGGCCTGTGACTGAATCTTGAATTGGTTTATAAAACCGCTTGTAATTTTGCAAACCAGATACCATTCCCTGGAGGCACTTTGGCAATTTTTGGAAGTAGTGAGGGGTGATGCAGTAATAAATTTGGTCCGTCGATCTATTTGATGGCAATTATGAGAAACCGCTCTGCAAGACCACTCATTTTCATAAACCTTGGGTGGTTTGTGACACCGTAATTTCATTGATGTGAAGGAACTACATTATTAACCGTTGATTTGTTGAATATCAATGAGAAGTTTTATTTATTCCTCACTTGTTGACTTTTTCATGTGGAGATATTAATTGTGGACATATCTTGTCAGCAACAAAAACAACAAGTGCTCCAAGACTTAAGCCTACTGTAGAAATGCAATGAGATGTACTGCACTGTATTTTCCATTGTGAATGTTCTCAAAACACTTCTAGACATATGGTTCGATGTCTGCTTCACTATAGAATGCCATATTAACTGCATCTTCCGTCAAATAGATTCTCGTGCTATAGCTGAATGTTCATATGAAATCTTGAAAACGTAGTGTGAAACTTACATCCCCTGTGGGTTTCTCCCTTGACTTAGCACATTATATGAGTGCCGACACTAGTTGTATGGAATATAGTGGTCATAGTGCTGTAACCTGAAGCAGTAATAAATTATAATAAAACAATAACTAGAAGTGCATCTTTCTCGACCTCCAAATTCATTAGGCACTAGTAATTTGAAATTCAACTTATGGATCCTCAACCTCTTCTAGGGAATAAATTGTCAACCACAAATCAAATTCCAGTATCAGGGCGTTTTTTACAAAAACTAGCCTTGGAAGAACTAATAAAATATCTAAACCGCTCCCAATTTTCGGAAACTGCCCGCTATGAAATCTATTAGGGCCTTTCTGCACAAAACCCAGATCGCGGAATTTTAAAATTTTTCTTTGTTTGTCCACAATTTTAAATTAAAAATCATGACCTTGGAATGTCTGCGTTTTCTGTGAAAGTAATTTTCTGTTCTCAAATGAAATTTTGATGCTGGATGTTTCACACCTCTCCCAACCAGACCAAGATGCATTACATTACCATTGGAAGGAATTGTTGGTAGACTAGGCTGATCAAAACCATTGCTTGCTATTGCTACTACTTCATAAGAGGAATTCACATCCATACAAACATTTTTATCTTGAGAAAGGCTCTTGTCATTATAAAGAGATTGAAGAATTTCAGACAGTGGTGGAGTTGACATCATCGCCTTTAGGTCTTCAATCTTATCTGAAAGATCTGATAGTAGATTTTTAAGCACACTAACCTCATCATCCACGACACTTGTAGCTAGTGTACCATTCAAAAACGCTATGTTAGTTATTTCCATATGCAAACTTGCAAAAGGCTTTCTAGGTTCAGTCAATTCAAATAATAGCTCGAGAAGTTTCACCTTCGTGTCCTTCTCCTCAATTATAATCTCATAGAGATGGCCTCCCTTTGTAAGGTTATTTTAGCTGAAAAAATAAGCTACAACATGTTGCATGAGAGGTTGTATCCAATATACTACAAGGAGATGCTGGCCATTATGCATACATTGGCCAAGTTTCGACAATGTTTGGTGGGTAGCAGGTTTCGAGTGAGGACTGACCACAACAGCCTTCGGTTTTTCCTTGAGCAAAAGCAGTTGCAGGAGAGGCAGCATAAGTGGGTCAGTAAGATCTAGGCCTACGACTTTGACACTGAATATGTCAAAGGGAAGAAAAACGTGGTGGCAAATGCCTTTTCATGCAAGCCAGTAGCATTATCCTTGATGAGCTTAGATGCAGACTGGAGGGCTCAAATGCTGGTGGAGTATTCGAAGGACTGCTTTTCCTGTGAGGTGTTGGATGGCAAGATTACAGATGACAGGTATCGGGTGATGGATGAGGTCATCTATTACCGGGACAGGATCTTCTTGACTGGTAATTCCCAGCTCAAGGAGAAGATACTGCACGCATCCCATGGTTCACCGATATCAGGCCACCAGGGGTTCACAAAGACCTACAGGGCCATCAGGGAGAGGTTCTCATGGAGAGGCCTCAAAGAGGACGTACTCCGACATGCCAAGGAGTGCGAAGTGTGTCAGAGGAATAAGGGGGAGATGAGGCACCCTACTGGTTTGCTACAACTGCTTCCCATTCCAGAAGGAAAGTGGGAAAGCATCTCCAAGGACTTCATCACAGGGTTGCCCACAATGTAGGACAAGGATTGCATCTTTGTGGTTCTTGATCGACTAACAAATTATGCCCATTTCTTTGCCATATCCGCACGGTACACAACTTCACAGGTGGTCGAGCTATTCTTCCGTGATGTTTTCAGATTGCATGGTCTCCCCAAGACCATAGTCAGTGACAGGGATAGTCGTTTCATGGGCGGTTTTTGGTAGAATCTCTTTCGTTTGGTGGGTACGGAGTTAACTCCTAGTACCAAATACCACCCATAGATGGATGGGCAGACAGAGATAGTGAACAAGTGGCTAGAAGGATACTTGTAGAACTATGTCACAAGGCCGCAAAAGGCATGGCTGCGTTGGCTTCACCTGGGAGAATACTGCTACAACACCACTTTCCATATGTCTATTGGTATGTCCCCATTTTATTCTTTGTATGGATATAATGCTCTGCCTTTTGCTGATGTTATGTTTGGAGCTAGCAAGGCCCCCAGGGCTAAGGACTGGATCCAAGAGAGCCAAGATATACTTAGGGCTCTTAAGGACAACATGACTACAACACAGAACCAATAGAAACTGTATGCGGATAGAGGGCAGATAGAGAGACAATTTGAGGTAGGTGACTTGGTCTACCTTCGACTTCAGCCATACAAGCAATCTATGATGAAGAAAAAGGGGGTTGAGAATCTTAAGCCTTGCTTCTATGGGCCTTACAGAGTGATCAGGTGGGTAGGAGAAGTTGCATATGAGTTCGAACTGCCGACTGGGATCAGGATACATAATATTTTCTGTGTGTCATGCCTGAAGAAGGCTTTGGGATAGCAGGTGACTGCAATAGGTGAGCTTCCACCCACGGATGATGAGGGGCACTTGGTGTTATAGTCGGAGGCCATTTTAGACACTCGGGAGAGACAGTTGCGGAGCAGGATAGTCAAGGAGTACTTGGTGAGATGGAGGAACCTTCTAGATGAGGATGCCACTTGGGAGGGTGAGAAGATCCTGCAGCATCCATCCTTGCAGTTGCTTGAGGACAAGCAACATTTTGGCAGGGAAGACTGTAATATTCCCAATTAGCAGCCACTAATTGGCAATATTGATTTTGTTCAGATTTTTTCTTTCTAATGTTCAACCATAAATAAAAAGGGTGTTGGGACCAATAATCAAAGTTAGGAGAAATAATATTCCTAAAGTCACTTGGCCAACAAGATACATTCAGCGTAGGGCCTAGGGGGACCAAGTGGTAGCACAGGGAGAGGGACAACGCAGGGACAACGCGGGCCAAGCAACTCAGTGGCATCATGGGCCAGACAACACAGAGAAGGCAGGGGCAACGTGGCAAAGAGGACATCGCAGCACAGTGGGGCACAAGGGAACGTTGGGGCCTCAAGCATAAAAGGCATTGAGGGCCTAGCTTCTCATTCATGTTAGCATTCATCTTCAAAATTTCTGTCTAACAGATATTGAGTACGCTTACACTGTTTAGCTAAGTATGCAAGTGTTGTTCAGCACGCGGGTGTCTCCGAGCGGAGATCCCAACCTCATCCTCGGGGCACTTCGAGTGCCCACTTAGGTGAGGAGCTTCATCATCAGTTTTCATAGCAGAGATCGAAAGGCCGACCTTTAGGAGTTACGCAGTTCATCAGGCAGCGTAGTCACTCAAAGGGATTACGCAGTCTTGGAGTAGAGTAGCTCCGGGAGTGAGGGAGATTCAGGAGGTTTAGTCCAGGAGAAGTGTGAGGGGATCAACCCTTCACAAATTGTGTTTTGGAGTAGTGAGAGGCCAAAATTTCCAGTTGATTAGTCCAGAGGCCAGCGTACTCACCAGGAGTGAGTAATTTTCCCAAGGGATTCAAATTTCGGGGTCAGCCTTTCCAGAATTCCTTCTTGTGTTTTTCGGGGTTTTAGGAGGAGAGTTCATAGCTGGAGTTTCAGAATTTCTAAGCATGGGAACAACCCCAAAGAGCAGCTCCATTCCAGCCAGTAGCAACACTTTCCAGCAACAGCAACAGCCCAAAGAGTTACGCAGTCACTAGAGGAGTAGCCATTCCATAACAGGGTTTGGTGAGATATTTCAGCTTGCCTTGAGCAAGCCAAGGTGCCATCATTCTGATCACCTTTTGTACTCATTCCCTATTTCCAGAAATATAATAAAATGGCCCAGCTTTTCTAAGATGTTTACAGTGATTATTATGGTGCATTTCTATTTGCTGTAGTTTTGTTTATGTTGCTTTTTATTGCTGTTTATTTCCTATTCGGAATATTAAAACAGCTATTTTGAAGCACGAGTTAAGGGTTGACTAAAAGTCCTAACTAGGACTGAAGAATTACAGTTGTATATATGCTCAGGACCGAATTATTTTAAGGCTTAGATCTCTTGTTAAGGGATAGAATACACCTAGAAGACTTTAAAACAGTAAAATCAAAGTCTATTGGTTCAGACAGGAGACTTGAAAGTCTGATACAAACCCTTGGATGCATGAGAAGTATGGTTGTTGGAGGACTAATAACTCGAGACACCTACAGGACTTTGAAATTGTAAAAACAAAGTTTCAAACATACATTACAGACTCAGGGGTTTGGTGTATTTGTTGTTGGTAGACTTAGACTAGACCTAGAATTTAGAAACTTCAGATTGATGTTATAGAAGTGTGGGTACATCGAACTGTTGACTTCGGACCTGTGGCATTCCTTCAGACTTCAGACCCGTGCCTTGGTAAAAGAAGCTCTAGATAGTGGAGAATTATTTGTGTTGTATGGTGCAGAACTTTGGTAAAGCTATGGTGCAAAAGAATCATCATAACCTAGTGCTAGTACACTCCTGAAGTCTTTGTGTAGCTGTGATGTAGTAGTCTTGGAACAGTCTGGTGTTGAAATCTTAGTGCAGTGCAGAAGTCTTGCTACAATACTTTGGAGCAGAATTGAAAAAGAAGTTGATGCAAAATAGCTGGTGCAATATGGTGAAGATTTGTGCAATGGAGCATCTTTGAATCAATCATCTAATAAAGAAGCAAAGAGGGATTGGTGTCCTTGGGGTAGGAGCCCCTAAACACAAGGTTGGTGCCTTGGAGAATATAGGGTCGAAGCCCTAGAGGTCGAAGCCTCATTAAGTCCAAGTTGGTGCTTGGCAATCATTGTACTCATTCATTTGTAAAAGGATCATTATCCTTCCTTCTATAATAAATTATTCATTTCTCTATTTTTTGTGTATTATCTAACTGGCTATAATAACAATTGAAAAGAAATACTGATTCACCCCCCTCTCAGTATTTCCAACAATTGGTATCAGAGCCAGCTTCTTCATTATCAGCCTAACAGCTGGAAGAAGGATTCTTAGACACAATTAAGAACATAGAAGTGACATGGAAGCTGCCTATGTTCGAAGGAACAAACTTTGGTATTTGGAAGAAGAGGATTTCCTACTATTTAATGTCTCTTGGTCCTGAAGTGTGGCATTCTGTTTTGAATGGGTACAAAGCTCCCTCTACTCTTCCAACTGATCTAGAAGAAAGAAAAGCCTACGTTTCTAATGCCAAAGCTCTAAATTCCATCACTAGTGGAATCTCTGATTTTGAATTCACAGAAGTCTTGAATTGTGACTCGGCCAAAGAAGTATGGGATAAGTTGATTGCCCTATATGATGGCGACTCCAAAGTTAAGAAGGAAAAGCTTCAAACTCATAGAATTCAATTCGAAAGTTTGAAAATGGATGACAAAGAAGATATTGCATCATACTTTCTCCGAGTAGTTGAACTGGTTAACGCTCTTAAAGGGTCATGAATTTTTTTTGAAGAAAGCACTATTGTTCAAAAAATCCTGAGATCTCTTCCTGACAGATTTGACTCCAAAGTAAGTGCCATAGAAGAAATTAAGGACTTAGATACTCTCAAGATGGATGAACTTCATGGAATTCTCATTGCTTATGAGATGAGGAAAGGAATTCCAAATTCCAAAGAAGCAACATTCAAAGCCTCAAAATCAACAAAAAGAGGAAAAGGATGGAATAACAACAATGATGACTCCGACGCTGAAACCGAATTAGCTCAATTTGTACGAAGACTAAAGAAGGGATCTAAGCTAAAAGGTAAGTACCCTCTTATTTGTTTCAAATTTGGAAGAATAGGTCATTGTGCTGCAAAATGTCCTCATAAACATGATGGTGATGATGAAGAGGATTCTAAAAGGATGATGTACAAAAAGAAAGGGTTTAATAAGAAGAGCTTCTTCTCCAAACAAGATGAGTCTGATGAAGATGAATTTTTAGTCATCAAGAATAAATTAACTAGAAATATCCCTCATCACAAAGGAAGTGATGATGAATCAGATGAAGAAAACGACTATGTTGGAAGCAAAGAAGTGTTATTCATGGCATTCACAAATGATGATGATTCAAAACTGGAAGATGAAGGAAATGTGGATAAATTACTAATAAATGCCATTGAAGAAAATGAGAATTTATGAAAGAAGATCATTTCTCTCAAAGTAGAAAAGGAGGAAGCAAAAAGAAGGGAAGACTTCCTGAACAATAAGCTAAAAGAGAAGGAAGATATCTTTGAAAACGTGAAGCTGAAATAGTATCTCTAAGAAAGGAATTGGAGCAAGTCAAAAGTAGTTGGCAAAGCTCTCAAGCACTTGATAACATTCTTAATACTCAAAAACCTCAATATGACAAATCTGGAATTAGTTTCAGAGGAGAATCATCAAGTACGAAGAATAATGAAAGGAGTTATGCCGACATACTTTCTTGCCATCCAAAAGAAGAAAAGTCATCTCGACAAGAAAAAAGGCACATCTCAAAACCAAGAAATAAAGGAAGAGAAACTCTGTTAAATTTAGATAACCATGGTGTTCTATTCTTGATGCAATTTTACTTCAATCTTTCTTAGGCCCGATACAAAATAGCAATCACATAAACATGAAAATAAAAAGCTGACAGAACACGATAATAGATCAACAGAGGATAAACCAAATATAGATCAGATTTACAATTCCTTTTGTCCAGCAAAGATATGAGATACTGTTACATTACAGCAGTCAACACGATGCTTCAGCGAGCAAAGCCTTTCTAGATCAACCAACCTTCCAAGTGTCACACCCACAGCCCTCAAAGACAACTCATAACAAGTCAACGTTGGTCAACCCAAAGTCAATGTGGGACAACAACAAAAATTCAACGCTACAAATTAGGGCTTCGGTCAAACATCTTTAATTTCCTCAATTTTAGTGCCTAGCAATACGGCCTCTCAAAATCAGAATTTTGGCAGAGTTTTGAGGTCAAACGACCAAGGGTTGACTACGGTCAACACTGGTCAACGCTGCAGCAAACAAGCCCTAAACAGATCCACAAATTTCAGACTTCAGCTCTGCATGTGTGAAGGGAAGAAGGCCTTCAAAGGATAACAAATAGATCAGATCACAATGAGAGATGTGTGATGAGTTAATGATAAAAATTTCCTCCAAGTCTCTCCAACTTATATCCATTAGTGAGGATGTGTGACACATCTATTAGGCATGTGAGCCTACATTACAAATCTGGCCGACCTTGCACATGTGTGGAAAATAAATTCAAAATATATGTTCTGCTCATCCAAACAATATGATATTTAGATCAATCTTGCTGACCATCATCATATGAGCAGTGAAACATGGAGTTTGTACCTAGTTTCCCAAAATTAACATTCCATCAGTACCATCATGTACTTTTACCAAACATCGTGTGTCATCCTGTCGTAACTTGCTTTGCTGGCTCTTTCTCAAATAGAACAAAAAGGTGAGTCACAAAGACATCACACTCAGCTGACCCAAAGTCAGCTCAGAGGTGATAATCTCTCTTGGACTCAAAAAAGAGTCCCATACTAACTCGAAGTTGGTTTACTGACCCAGAGTCAGTTTAGAGGTAAGAACCTCATCATACTTGATCCTAGATCAAGGTTTTGGACACATGCCATCCTAAACATAGAGAGTAAGACAATCTCCGATGCGTCCATCAGTCTTGCTATTTTTCTCTATCCACATTTCCCACCTCATTGACCAAATGAGAGGTACTTCCCATGAGTCCGAAACTCCATGGGTAGGATGCGTGCCGGGCACATATTAGAGAGAGGCGAACCAACTCAATATCATAACGGTGGGGCAGAAACACAACAAGGTTCGGCAAGCCTAGCCCCGTATGTGCTTATAGCTCCAAGAAGCTATCCCCAAGCCCCCTTGAGCTTCCAAAGCTCATATTCCAACTCAATCAGAACCCTCAGAATAGGGTCTTTCCACGATTCCAAGCTTCTCACGGAAGGTTAGGAACTTGACTTTCCCAGGGGCTTTGTGAGAATATCCGCGACTTGCTCATCATTTCCTATATGATTGAGCCTTACGGCGCCTCACTATACCATATCCTGGATGAAGTGGTACCTGATATCAATATGCTTGGATCGATCGTGGAACAAGGGATTCTTAGAAAGATGAATCCCACTCTGGTTATCACAAAGGATAACTGTGGTATCTAGCACATGCCCAAACAACTCATTGAAGAGCTTTCGCAACCAAACAACTTCACAAGAGGCCATACTCGCTGCAATGTATTCGGCCTCAGCGGTGCTCAAAGCCACCGACTTTTGCGTCCTGCTCATCCAAGATATTGAAGCAAAACCCAAGGTGAAGCAACATCCATATGTGCTCTTGCGATCCACCACACTGCTAGCCCAATCGACATCATTATATCCATGGAGTCTCAAACTCCCGACAGTGTATCTCAACCCATGGTTGATTGTGCCTCGAAGATATCTCAATAGATTCTTGGCACCAATCCAGTGAATGTGATGAGGATCAACCATATGTTGACTCAAAGTGTTCACTACAAAACATATGTCCGGATAGGAGTTCACTAGGAACATCAAGGCCCCCACGAGTTGTCGATACTCGGTAGGACTTGCTAGCAAGAGCCCAGCAGTGTTTCCACACAATTTCTTAAAGCCGAGTTCCATCGATGTTGACACAGGATTACAGTCCACCATACCAAATCTCTCCAGCAGCTTCACTACATATTTTCCTTGAGAATCTCGCTTGGCCTTTGCCAGATCTCCAAGCCTAGGAAATAGTGCATCAGTCCTAGGTCTTTCCTCTCAAACTCGAAAGTTAGCTCCCTCTTACACTGATGAATGAGAGGGTCAACATCTGTTAGGAAGAGATCGTCCACATAGAGAACCAGAATGCTGATCGTAAAGGTTTGGATCAACATTACTTCGAGTGTAGCCCAGCTTCATCAAGTAGCTATCTATCCTCTCATACAAAGCCCTGGGGGCTTTCTTCAACCCATAGAGGGCTTTTTTCAACCTGCATACATGGGTGTCTCTATCTCGGACTTCGAACCCCAAAGGTTGCTCCACATACACCTCTTACTTTATAGATCCATGCAGAAAAGCGGTCTTCACATCCATCTGATATAGACTCCATCCTTGCGTAGCAGCAAGGGAAATAATAGATCGGATGGTGGTATAGCGGGCCACAGGTGCAAATATATCATCATAATCTATGCCTTCTTTTTGAGAGAAGCCTCGGGCAACAAATCTTGCCTTGTACTTTTCAACACTTCCATCAGATCCATGCTTGATCTTATAGAGCCATTTCGAGAAGGTTGTTAGCAACCTATAATATAGGGGTCATAATTTTGACTTGACTGTTGATAATCTTGTAAATCTTTACATACTTTGCCTTCTGCAAGTTGTATTCACATATTTCGTAAAAAATCAAAAAAATCAAAAAAATCAAAAAGAGGGTAAAAAGTCCTAAAAGAATAATCAAAGGACTTAGAAAAAATAAAAGACCCCAAAAGAAAAAATGAAAGTGTGCAAGCATACATGTCACTAATTTTTACTTTTTGACTGTGGCAGAGTGTCAATAAATGCCATAGTCCATGATGAGTTAAACAGTTTAATCTTAACTTGTCATTTTTCAATTTTCCTTGTTATAGATAGAGAATAATGAGTTGTCATACAGTTTAATCATGACAATTCAGTAGTTAGGTAGAGAAATAAAGTGAATCCAATAGTTTAATCTGGATTCATGGATGAAATAAGTGTAGAATTAGATAGTTTTACTTGCTTTCAGAAAGAATAAATGTTGTGAAGGTTGCTAGCTTAAATGCACCTACTACAAAGGAAGAAAAAAATGTTAGCATGGTAAGATGGGTAGGTAGAAGAAGGTGAAAAGTCTCAATGTAAATATCATTCATCATGGGCTGCAAAATAACTAACTTCCCCTTCCCATAGTCATGAAACATTCTAAACTATCAGTCAGAAAGGCTCAAGGCATTTCCTTGACTTTTGTTGGGACCAGACCCAAGGCTCTATGACTGATCAGTTGAAAGTGTGAAATGTCTATATTAATCCCTTAATCACATCATTTACCATTCATGCACTCATTCCCTTGAATAATCCTAAGTAAAACTCCATTTTTACTTAAAGGCATTTGTAATTTCTATTTAGCTAACTTCCTACATCATTTAAACACATTAAGCCCTCAAAATAACATTACATCATAAGTTAAGTGATAAGATCAATGCAAATTATCTTTAAAACCTCACTTTACTTGTTATAAATATGTGTTTTGAGTATACCATGCCCTATTTTCATATTAACTTTAACTTATATATTAACTCCCTATACAAATAACCTTTTCCTATTTTATAACTCCTTTTTATATAATAAACCCAAAAACCCACTTAATATAACTTAAGACAAAGTTATTTATTCCCACATGTTTAAATAAAAACCCCCCTTATAACCCCTTTGGCTAAGTATTCTATATATATAAATATCTCGCCCCCTATGGTAGTTAAGTCATCTCGATTTAATTAACCATATAATAAAAAAGATATGAAAAACCTTTAAACATATGTTCTATATGTTTTAAACAAAAAATATCAAAGTTTAATTTAAACTAAACTTCTAAACCCATTCCCTTGTATATTTCCCTTCCCTGACCCCCTAACCTTGGTTAAAATCTTGATTAACCTTCTCGATCACCCTTTCCATTGGAAAAAGCCACTTTTATATATAAATCCCATCAAAAGGCATGTTCCCAACGGGATTCAATTTAGACCCTTCGATTCCCAAATCCCTTTTGATCCAACAAATGAAAATCAAAGCGACTGATCAATACATTTTTACTCCTCCCCATCGCGCTATTTTTAACCGTCAGATTTTCTTTTACTCCCAAGATCTACGGCCTATATTGAACCCGATAATTGACTTTTCCCCACACTTTCCCTTTTAATCCTGATCGTTCGCTCCCCAAAGTCAGATTCGATGACAATAACACATTTTCGCGCTCACAAAGTAATCGATGGATGTTCTGTAAAAGTCAAGCGAAATGGGTGGTTTATCCAACCCACCCTACGTCGACGTGTCACGATTATATTGCATCGCGTTTGAAAAGCGTATTACCGCTTACCACCGTTGAGCCACACGAATACCACCGTCGGTATTCCAAAACCACTCCCGCTTAACCTTTGTTTAATGTAACTTAACTATAGTTTATACTATGGTTTAATACGTTAAAGTCTAATGTTTTCATAATTTTTCACCTATTCGCGCTTTAAACTTGTGAAACCTTCGCAGAGCCTATTTTCATCTAATTTTCACCATTGTGCACCATTACACCCTAAGAGCCTGTGCAGAGCCCTTTTCACCATTTTCAAACCTAATAGCACCATTTTCGAGCCAGTTGCCATTTTAACAGCCATTTCCTCTTAAATTCGTCCTAAGAGAATCTCCACGACTTTTTCCAACTGAATAAAACTGAATTGAAGACTGTTATAGACCAAAAAGCCCTGTCTTCGACTGTGAACCTTTTAAAGCCAATTTCCTCAATTTTCACATTTTAGAGATTAAAATCAAGGATCTGAACAACTGAAACCTCTGAATTACCTTGATATTCCCTGTTTTCAATCAAACCAATTCAGAAAACCTAATTGAGAAAAAAATGCCTAAAAAATAGAGTTAAACCTTCACAGACTGATCTCATTCCACAGCTCTTTCAAAAATCCTACAATCACCTCCCTGCAGACCTGGATTTCATTAACAAATTGTTTGATTTTTGCATGTTACTATGAGAATATGGATTTGGACCAACAGTTTCAATACTAGTTGACAAAATTGTTTGCTCCAAATTCTCAGATTTTAACTCAATATCTTCATTCAAAAAACAGTTTGTATACAAATTCAGAGAGAGATTAGAATGATTAAATGTGCACAGTGAATGGTAAAAGTGAAATGAGAATTTACAGGGATAGTAAAAGCATAACAGTTAAAGAGTATCAGTGGTTAAAGTGTATCAGGTAAAAGTCAGAGTGAAAGTTAAAATGAAGTTATAGAGCAGTCAAAGGTAAACAGTAAAAGTAAATACAGAGGCAGTAAAATGGTAAAAAGAAATGAAAATACTTTCACCAACATTGAATTTTGTCTAAAGTGAAAGTAAAACAGTCAAAAGAACAAAAAAGTGAAAAGATGAAAAACACAAGAAGAAGGAACATTTTTGCAGAAATTTCATGTTTTAGTCATTGTTTTTTAGAAACTATTGTGATCAATCCAAGATGAATTTTGAAGAAATGAAGGAGGTTTATGTTCTTAAGAGGACCATCTCCAAAAACCTCTCTCACTTTTCTAACAGCTATTATGGTTTTGGAAATATTAAACAATGTTGGAAAGCACTTTTTGCAGAAAATTCCAGTTAAGTCATCATTTTGCAGAGACGATTGTGGCCAATCCGAAATACATCATACAAAACTGAAGGAGGTTTTTGTCCCTAAGAGACCCATCTACAAAAACCTATCTCACTTTTTACACAGTGATTTCATAATCAGAGATACATGCACATCTTTACAGGTTATTTTTCAGACTCTGTAAAACTCTGTTTTACACATATTTTTTCAGATCCTATTGTGCACAGCTGGAGAGGAATTTTAGGAAACTGAAAGAGGTTTATCTCACCAACATATTAATCCACAATAAATGCTTTCACTTTTTACATATCTATTACGGATTGAAAAATAAAAATATATCATTGGACCCCAAGTTTGCAGAATTGTTGGAGCAGAATGCACAAAGAAAGAAAGCAGTTAGTGACTTGGATGCCTCATCATCAACTAAGAGTTGGATCAAATTTGAATTATCCTCTTTGTCATCACCCATACATAAAAAATAGTTCCAAATAGATGCATTAGTTTGAGTTTACTTTACTTAAGTTCTATTTATGTAAAACAGTTGGAGAGATTTGTGAACCAATCTTGATATTTTTTCAAGATATTTTAGTTTAGAATTTGTATAAACACTTCACTCTTGGAAGTATTTTGGGTGGAATAAAATTTCTCAAGACAAATATAGTCATTTTGCTGGACATATTGAAGTTGGTGAGTTAATTAGCGAAGCAGCAGACTAGAAACGAGATTAGAGACATCATAGCTAAGGATTCTCGTGGTGACAAGATAAGTCTCATTTTTTCCTGTTTTCAGTGTATTTCTTTTAAAGTTTACATTCATTCATATTATGTGTTTCTATTCTGTAATGATCAATTAAGGAGAAATTAAACAGGATTAGTGATAATAAGCTCCCCGTTTTAAACTTGTTGGCATTTTGATGTTTTCTACTTGATAACCGGACCATAGAATTCTTAATTGCTCTAGGTCCCAATTTGATCCCCTCCTTCAATCTTCTTATCTGTAGCTTAAGGATTCTTAAGTGCCCTTTTGCTCAAATTCTGCCCACTCCATCAAATCAAGCCTATAAAAAGCCTTAGAAGGTCACCTATCTTGCCCTTAGCACATTTGCATCTCTAAGCCTTATTTCTTAGTTCTGCCTGCCTAGAGAGTTGACTCCATTGCCCAATGGTTAGGTAGATCTTTCTATGGTTTCCCTTGTAGTCCTTTATTCCCACCAACCTTTTCAAAAAATCAAACCCAACTGCACAATCATAGCTAGCCTAATATCTGTTACCTAAACAAAGCTAAATCATATGGAGAGATCCCTCTCCGGAACTCACGAAGGCTAGATCCTGAATTCTAAAAGTGGTTCTTGGTTACCTCTAGTAAGTTACAAAGTTTTAAATATTTCTGATAGAAAATTTACTAGAGTGATAACGGTGACAACAGATTTGTCCTTCGGTCTCGGGACCACTTCCCAGACATCATTTTTCATAATGGACTCATACTCCTCGTGCATAGCATCCTTCCAAACTTGATGCTTTACGACTTCTTCAAATGTTCTAGGCTCAGATTGTACTATCGTACTCATGGCTGCTAGATACCCTTGGTATCTCTTCGGCTTCTTGCTTTCATGGAATGTCCCCCTTGGGGAATATGTCTCTCGACATCTTCAAGAGTATCCTTAAGCCATGAGGGTCTTCTCTTATTTGAAGGGGGTGGATCAATGGAATCCATAGGTCCTTCAACATCGGGCATCAAGTCATCCTTCGACTCTTCCAGCTTCCCTGCTTCTTTATCTTCTTTGTCTTCCTTGGAGCTAGGAATATTTCTTACTTTCTTGAGGACAACATCTTCATCGAAAGTGACATCGTGGCATATCTCCACTTCTCTTTGACCAAGCACATAGATTATGTATGCCTTCGAAGTCTCAGTGTAGCCCACAAACATTCCCTTCTTTCTAGAAGCATCCAACTTGCTTCTCTTTTCTTTCGACACATGAAAGTACATAGGACAACCAAAAACTCTAAAATGAGAAACATCGGGTTTCTTACCAGAGAAGAATTCTTCGGGAGTTTTGGAGTCCAGAGCGGAATGTGGGCATCTATTTTGAACATACACAATAATTTTTGCAGCTTCTCCCCGTAGAAACTTCAGAAGACCTTGGTCACATAGCATGGCGTGGGTAACTTCCACAATGGTCATGTTCTTTCTTTCAGCAACACCATTTTGCTCAAGAGTGTATGCAGTTTTGGTCTCCCTCTTAATGCCAGCTTCTCTACAAAAGTCATTAAACTCATTTGACTCATACTCGGTCCAATTGACAGTCCTCAAAACTTTGATTTTCCACCAAGGCCTTGAAGGTACGGAACCATTTGAATGCTTCGTCCTTCTTCTTTAAAAAATATATCCAGGTCTTGCGGGAGAAGTCATCTGTAAAATTCATGTAATAGGAACATCCTCCCAAGGATGTCACGGGTAGCATACCAGATAAGTCAGAATGTATCAACTGCAAGTTATTAGTTGTCTTTGTGACACTTGAGGAGAATGGTCCCCTTGTATTCTTCCCTTCGGCACAACCTTGACATATACCTTCATGATCATCTCTAAATTCAGGCATCCCTGTCACCACCTTCCTTGCTTCGGGAAGGGCTTTGTAATGAAGGTGTGCAAACCTCTGATGCCATAACTTTGTTTGAAGAGTTGTATCACATGACATAGCCCCCAATGGACTTCCTCCAACCTGGTAGAGTGTATCAACTCTAAAACTAATAGAAAGAACTTCCTTGAAGTTCTTCTTCTAGATAAGTACCTTTCCATCAACGAATGCCACCTTGAACCCTTTGTCTTCCATTGCCGAAATGTACACAAGTTTCTTCTTCAAATTTGGTACGTACAACACATCTTGTAATCGAAGGACTTGACCTTGAGATAGGGTCACAGTCCTTGACCCTTTCACGGGATAGGTGGCATTATCTCCAAGGATAATATCCAGAATAGTATCCTTCTCAATCAAATCAGAGAGGGCTTCTATATAACCAGTGAGTTGCCTTGAAGCACCACTATCAATCAACCAGACATCCAGGGTGTTAGGAGGAGATGCAGCAGAGAGGGCAGATACAAGAATAAATTCATTTCTCTTATTATCAACAACATTAGACTCATCGTACCTGGAATTTCTTGACCTCTTGAAAGGTTGCCCATTTCCACTACGATCAGAGGGAGCCTTCCTTTTTCCTTTGAACCTGTTGTTCCTGCCATTCCCTCTTGGGTTGTTGTTGTCATCATCCCTGGGAGAGTCCCTTCTACTGGGGCACTCTCTTGCTTAGTGACCAAACTTGTTACAAGTGTAACATCTTCCCTTCCTTCCTTTGGGCCCCGCTCTTCCATGGTTTTGATTTCTCGGGCCACCATGGTTCTTCTTCTTTGCATGAGCGACAAAGGCAGTAGGGTCACTTCCATTTCCATTAGAGCCACATTCCATCATTCTTGTTTCCTCTTAAGTGCATCTTGTCAATATTTCATCAAAATCAGGAATCACATTATTATTAAGAATAGTGGTATTGAATACATGCCAATCACGGGGGAGACCTCCAAGTGCAATAAAAACCATCTCTCGATCAAATATTGCTTCTCCATTAGCTAGGAGGTTATTCCTGATTTCAGTGAGCCTCATAAAATAGGATTGAATAGATTCATCCTTGCCCTTCTTGATATTCTTCAATTGATTCTTGAAGAAAAGGATTTGATTAGCATTGCTAGCCCTAGACATGCGCACTAGCTTATCATACATCTCTTTAGATGTGTTCAGCTCAAAAATGTAAGCAACCAAGTGCTTGTGAATAGAATCCCGGATAATCATCTTTGCTTTGATTTCCCCCTTTCTATACTTCGTCTTCGTGGTAGAAGCTGCATTTGATGGATGCTCTTTAATCTTCCCCTGCACATGGTCCATGACATCTTGATCTTCTAGCACCAAATCCAAGGACATCTTCCATGCATGATAATCAGACTTATCAGTCAATTTATCATCGGCCTTGAAACCCTTGTAGGTTGAGGAGGCCATCTGTCCTTGATAGGATTTCTTCCTTCAGTGATTGCTTCTAACAGAAGCTTGGACTTTGTCTTCACCTTAGTTCTGATACCATGTTAAATTTAGATAACCATGGTGTTCTATGCTTGATGCAATTTTACTTCAATCTTTCTTCGGCCCGATACAAAATAGAAATCACATAAACATGAAAGTAAAAAGCTGATAGAACACAATAATCGATCAACAGAAGACAAGACAAATATAGATGCTTTGGCCGGCAAAGCCTTTCTAGATCAACCAACCTTGCAAGTGTCACAACCACAGGCTACAACCCTCAAAGGCAGTTCATCACAAGTCAACGCTGGCCAACCCAAAGTCAATGTAGGACAACAACAAAAATTCAACACTGGTCAACCCAAAGTCAACACAAGACAACAACAAAAATTCAACGCTACAAATTAGGGCTTCAGTCAATTTTAGTGCCCAGCAGTACGACCTCTCAAAATCAGAATTTTGGCAGAGTTTTGAGGTTAAACGACCAAGGGTTGACCACAATCAACATTGGTCAACGCTACAACAAACAAGCCCTAAATAGATCCGCAAATTTCAAACTTTAGCTCCGCACGTGTGAAGGGAAGAAAGCCTCCAAAGTCTAACGAACAGATCAGATCAATGAGATGTGTGATGAGTTGATGATGAAAATGTCCTCCAAGTCTCTCCAATTTATATCCATCAGTGAGGGTGTGTGACACATCTATTAGGCATGTGAGCCTACATTATAAATCTGGCCGACCTTGCACATGTGTGGAAAATAAATTCAAAATATATGTTCTGCTCATCCAAACAAGATGATCTTTAGATCAATATTGCTTCTCTCTGAAAGAGGAATCCAACAAAAATATGACCATCATCATATGAGCAGTGCAACATGGAGTTTGGACCTAGTTGCCCACAATTAACAAACTCCAAGGAAGAATGTTGATTCAAGTTATGGCTATTACAACATGTACCAAACTATTTCTCTTGGGTTTTGTTACTATTGTGAAAAATTTGGTCATCAAGCTAAGCATTGCAAGGCTCATAAGAATGAAGCACCAAGATTGAAAGATCAAACAAACAAACTACGTGGTCCTAAAGAGCAAGGGCAAATCAAAACTTACAATTCTTTTGTTCCTTTGGCTAAGTTTGATCAGACTTGCTCATTATGTAATAATTATGATCATAATGAACAAAATTGCTCTCTCAAAAGAGAGGAAGCTAAAAGCGTAAATTTAAATATGGATAAATGTGGCCTAGCTCTATGTGCCCATAGTGAAGAAAATCATTGGTTCTTGGATACTGGATGCTCAAGACATATGACAAGTGACCAAAAGAAGTTTGTCTCATTGAACAAGAAAAATGGAAATGTATCCTTTGGAAGTGGATCTGCTAAAATCAATGGAAAAGGAACTGCTACCCTCTCGTTAATGGACAAGGAAAGGCTCAAAATACTTTGCTGGTAGAAGGGCTCAAACACATTCTCTTAAGTGTTAGCCCAATTTATGACCAAGGACATAATGTTGTCTATAGTACTAAAAATTGTGAAATAAGAGACACATCCTCAGGAGAACTTGTGGAAAAGGGAGTAAGAACACCAGATAATGTTTACATTCTCAGCAAAATCCAAGGAGATAAATGTTACTTGAGTCAAAAAGATGAAAGTTGGTTATGGCACAAGCGATTGGGACATGCAAGTTTTGATAACTTGATCAATATCAACAAAATTAATGCAGTAAGGGACATTCCAAAGATGTTCAAGCCAAATCAAGTTGTATGTGGCCAATGCCAACACGAAAAGCAAACTAGAACCAGCCACAACACTAAGGAGTTCTCAACATCAAAACCTCTGGATATCATTCATGCAGATTTATGTGGGCCAACTAGAACTCCAACTCTTCAAGGTGAAAGGTATTTTGCTTTATTTGTCGATGACTATACTAGAATGATGTGGGTATATTTCATAAAATATAAATCCGAAGCATTTGAATGTTTTAAGAATCTTAAAGCTCTCATTGAAAATGAGAAAGATTATAAGACCAAATGTCTTAGAACGGATAAAGGAGGAGAGTTCACCTCAAAAGAATTTGATGAATTCTGTAAAGTGCATGGAATCGAAAGAGAACTCTCTGCTGCTAGGACACCCAAGAAAAATGGAGTAGTTAAAAGAAGGAACCAAACTGTTCAAGAAATGGCAAGGACAATGCTATTAGTAGCTGATTTGCAGCCAAAATTTTGGAAAGAAGCAGTTGGGAAAGCAATTTATACCTTAAATCGAACTAAACTAAGACCAAATAATGAAAAGACTCCTTATGAATTATGGAAAGGAAGACCTGCATCAGTAAAATATTTTAGGATTTTTGGAAGCAAATTCTTCATAAAGATCAATGATGACTCACCAGGAAAATTTGTTTCTCGAGTTGACGAAGGAATATTTCTTGGATATTCCACTAGAAGAAAATCTTACAAATGTTACAACAGTCGTGTACGGAAAATAGTGGAAAGAATTGATGTGAAGATCGATGAAGTCCTTCCAGAAAAGGAAACTGAAGATCATGAAGTTGAGCCCTTCCTTGAAGAAAGCGAAGAAGAACCCAAAAAAGAAAAAAAGGATGAAGAACCTCAAAGTGAGCCTTCACAAACTCCTTCTAAGATCAAATTCCTTCAAAAACATCATCCATAAGAACATATTATCGGGAATATAGATGAAGGAATTCAAACTTGAATAAGGATGACAAACACACCAAGAAAAGATGATGTTGCTCTCTTATCTCTAGTAGAACCTGAAAATTTTTCTAAAGCAAGTAAAGATCCTCATTGGATAAAGGCAATGGAAGAAGAAATGTCTCGACTCATTACACACAAAACTAAAATACATAAGACTATGCAAGAAGTTTCATGATGCTTTTGTATATAGGAATGAAAGCTTAAAGCCTTGTGACATAGACATTATTCAAAAGAGGCCTCCTTCCAAGAAAGACCATGAAACCCTTGGGCAAATTGTATCACTAACAAAGAAAGCCAAAGGATGCAGGCTATGTATAGACTTTACGTACCTAGGCAAAACCTCCATGAAATACAAATACCCTTTTCCCAAGATAAATCATCCTATGCCAAGGGTAGAAGTTTCTAACAAGATGTCATTGCATGATAATGTTTCAGGTTACCATCAGATGATACCACTTCAAATCAATCAGCATTAAGACATTTTCAAAGTTCGTTGGAGAAACTACATGTTTGACCAAATGCTTCCTGGGCTAAGGAGTGCTGAAGACACCTTCCAAAGAGCCATGACCCCTGTTTCCAACTTCTTCACTATGATATACATTGATGACATCATCATCTGTTTTGAAGTTGATAAAGAATACCTTTTCTACCTAAAGAAGATCTTTGACGAAAACAAATTTGGGAAGCAAGACTCAAAGAGGAAATACCAAGAAAAGCATGGATTGTTTGAAATTTTTTGGAAAAATCCTTATACCATGTTTTCAAATGGAGGTAACTATGATTTCTGTTTACAAGAACTAAATGGACAAAGAATGTTAGGAGATCCTTTTGAGGACATGATGCTCAAATACCATTTCTATAAAAACCTTTAGTTTAAAATTTTCATTCATTGTACATAAACATTGCATGAGAAAATCATAAAAAACACAAAAACATAGAAAGAATGAAAAAGAGGGCAGGTTTTAAAAGAGGTATAGCCCCATACCCAAAAAATAGTACTACTGAAAGTGAGCAAGTTTAAATACCACTGTTGGTTCAAAAAGAAGGTCTTGTTTTAGTCATCTAGCCTAATCATGGTTGAAACACATTTTTAATTTTGAGTTGATAAGTTAGTGAAAGACAACTTGTTTAATTGTTCAAACTTGACTTGTCAAAAACAATAGATTAGGAAAAAAAAGATGTTGGTTCCACATGCCCAAAAATGAACCAAGGAGAAATATGGGGATGCATAGCAAATGATACATCACAGCCTTCATTTTTCTAGTGTTGTTTGTACAAAAATAATGTTTGTGTGCAACTTGTTCTAATGCCACAACCCATGGTAAGTTAGATTGGCTAATCTTGATTTAAACCATGCTTTCAATTTCATGTTTATAGCTTAGAGAATGAACTCTGTCATACAACCTAATCTTGACAGTCAGTTAGTCTAGGTAGAGAATAAAAAGAGTTCATTAGCATAATCTGAGCTCTTGGAAGTAATAAGAGTAGAAGTAGATAGTTTGTTTTTGCTTTCAAAAATAAAGAATGTCAAGGGTTTGCCAGTTCAAGTGCACCCAAGGAAGAAAAATGTTAGGCAAGTAGGTTGGGTAGGTAAACATGAAGTTGAACTAATCATGTTTTTCAGATTATTGAGATCATAACTTCGAAGAAGCATGAGCAAATGAAAGAAGTAAAAATCTGCCCAATGGATAACGCACTGGTCTCAATAAAACCAAAGATCTGAAATTCTGGACACCTCCTGAAAAGGAGCTACCCTCCCCAAGTGGAGCCACTGTTATTCATCAGTAATTTTTGCCTTTGTAGATGACTAAATGCTTACCCTAGTTTTCTAAAAACAAAATTCATCAATACTGTGAGTTCTAGAAATCTCACTGCCTTTATTATCCTTAGAATAAATTTTTCACTATTTCATTATCCCATCATGTTATGCTCAGCTCACCACTCCCAGAAGACCCATCATGGGCTCATACCACTCATCTTGTCTATGTTTTGTCACCCTTGGCCTTAGCACTCTGTTTTGGCTTGCCTATTTTCCTCCACCTGATACCTAAGATCACTAACCAACCTATTCACTCTTGTGTTTCCTTGATACATCAAGCATTGATGGTCTCAAAACTATCTCTGTAGGCTCTTTAGATAAATCAAGTACATTGGATTTTGGACTTTCAATACATCAAAGTATCAAAAACTCTGTTTTTTATACTTGAAGACCCCTAACCAAGTTTTTAGTCAAAGGCCAAGTCCAAAGAGCCTCCCACTAGGTCACCTAGGGTTTCATAGGTCATAGGATTGTTTTGGTGTTCTGAATCTTTGTTTTTCTTTTCTTGTACCAAGAAGCTGCAATCAAAGGAGAAGAAGGACAGCACATGATTGTCCAAATGGGTCAGGAAATCCTTCAAGGAAGGCCTCCTTGGTCAAAGTACAACTTGTGCAAAGAACATCTGCCCATCTTAAACATTTCTGCAAGAATGAATGAGATGGTCATCAGTAGAAAAAAAGGTAAGGTAAGAGGCTAAGTCATCACTAAGGACAGCCATAGCAAAGGAGAGGCAACAGGCCTATGTTCAAAGAGAATCAGGGTTTTGAGGACTGATTGGCAAAACAGTGTTGCCAAGCAAGAAACCAGTGCAAGGACCACAAGGACAAAGGCACCACAGCACAAACAAGCACACATTGAAGATTTTTAGAAATTATAAATGAAAAAGGGAAAAAGGTGAGGTGAATTGAACATAAATGAATGAGCTTGAAAGGGCTATAGAGAACTTAGAATAAAACACTACATATTCTTCTCTAATAGCCCTAAAACATAAAGTTTGGGAAGGTAGGCAAAGCAAGCAAAATAAAGGTGATGGACCTCCATCATGACAGCAGAAAGCCTTCAAAGGCTATTCAAAGTGGCTTTTAGGGTTTGTCAAGGCAACGATGCTTCACTGCACCAAAGGGAGAAGGAATATAAAGGGCATCAGTATGAGAGAAAACAAACCTTCAGTTATTGTCAAATGCCCTCAAAATGGTCAAAAGAAGGAAATCATGAGGTCCAGACAATTGCCTTCAAAGGTCAAAGGAGTGAAATTATGAGTTCTGGGTTACAAGGTAAAACTTGACATAAGCAGGTTTTTGTTGTTGAGTGGCTGAAAGTTATCAAACTCCAAAAGTGACAAAAGGGAACAGAAACAAATGCGTTATAGGCACCTGCAATAAATCAGAATTGGTCAATGAAAAACACAACAGGCATGATGTACATTCTTTGCCAAAATAGTTATATCATTGTCAATATCAGTAAGAGGTAAGAAAAATATGTTTCAGGTCACTTTCACTCAAGCATGCCAAAAAGGGTAAGAACAATGGTTTCAATTTATTAATGCAAGAAGAGATAGTTTCGACAATGCCCAAACCTTCAAAGATAAAAAGGGAACCCCTTCATCTCTTTAGCACACCCTCACCAAAGAAAAATCACTTTGACAAAGTTCAAGCCATCTGCAAAAAGAGTCAAAGAGATATTAGTGAAAATTATAAAGTGACCAAAGGCAAACATAGAAAAGCGGGTTTTTTAAAGTTTTATTTATTTCCCAAAGGGTATAAAAGGCCCTCTCAGTCTTCTTCCATCTCATTTTTCTATCACAAAAAGAAGAGAAAACTTGCAGGAGGAGAACAGAGTTTTTGGTCATTTTTCGGGCAAAGGCTACTGGTGCTGCGCTAATCCACTTTCCCCCCGTTCAAATTTGCAAGGCGCTGCCCAAATCTGGGCTGGTGCTATGCAAATCATGGGCACTGCGCAAATACAGGCCCAACTCGCCCGAAGACCCGACAAATCTACTGAACGCCCAGCGCTGCACTAACAGGCCGACCCATCTGCTCGGGTAGGGCGCTGCGCTAATGCAAAGGGCCCCCAACAAAGAAAAAACTTGCCCCAAGGCTAAAAATTCGTCCTCCATTTTGTCTCCAAAGTTCTACAAAAATCTAACATTGGTAGGTGACATTCGCTCCTTGTTCTCCAAGCAATTTTCAAATAATTTGTCTTCTTTTGGCTATGAAGTGATTAAAACCTAGGTGGGTAAACCCTAGGTCTTGCATGCAAAGTGAGCCTATGTTTTTAACCTCCTTAAACTAGTTAAATGTGATTTGAGGGTAAGTAAGTTAGTGTGGTTGCAATACACTTTTTAAGAAAAGCCCCCTTAAGCTCCAAAGCAACTCAAGCCTTGAACTATCCTCCACATCACTCATTCCAGAAGTTGACTTCACAACCATCTTCATCTTGCTCCTCCAAACCCTAGTTTGTCAAACAAACATCTCCTATCACCATGTCAGGAGTAGAAAATAGCAGTAGCAGTGAAAGATGTCAAAGGCCTTTGAGACCAAATCATATGGGAGGGAAAGTGAACAGAGTTGAACCCCAAAGCACAGTGGCCATCACCTCCTCTCCCAGGATCCTATCATGTTTCCAGAATGCAGGGTGCTTCCAATTTTATGAGAAGGTCAAACAAGTGAAAATCCACCCAGAGCTTACAAGGCTTCTCATTCTCAACTTGCACAACAAACACTCAAGCCTTGCAGGAGTAGATTTTGAGATCTCAGTAGATACCATCTCTGATGCCATAGGTATCCCTGCTGTTGGTGAGAAGTGGTTTAAGAAGGCCAAATTGGACAAGGACTTTTTTGAGCCATTTGTCAAAACTAGGTATAGAGGAGGCAGCAAGACATTTTTCCCTTTCTCACACCTGAAACAAAGATTTGCACCCTTGATGATGGTTATCATGAAGTACTTCACTTGTGAGGGGAGATACTCCAGGCTCTACTCCTAGCATGTCAGACTCCTCATGCATTTCACAAGGGTTAAGATGCTCAACTTTCCCTACTATCTCTATAGGAGCATTGAGAATGTAATATTCCCAATTAGCGATAGCTAATTGGAAATATTAATTTTGACCAATTTTGCCTTATTATAGTCGGAGCATGAATAAAGTGGGTGAAATATTAAATAACTCACTTAGGACAAAATATTTCCCTAAAGTTCACATCTTATTTGAGGAAGCGGGGCCTAGTGGCTAAGTGGACAGTGCAGGGAGAGGAGCACGTAGACCATGTGGGCAGCGTGAGGCCTACCTCACGCAGTTGAGAGGGGCAGCGTGGGCCAAGGGACACGTAGGAGATGGTGGGGCCTAGAGTTGAGAGAGGCCCATCGTGATAAAAGGGAGGAGAGCCTCTTCATTTCATCATTCATGTTTATGCATATTGAGCTTGTCATTTCGACTTGGAGCACGCTGGCTATTTAGCTTGTCTGCAGTATTGTTTAGTACACCAGGTGTCTCTGTGCGGAGATCCCACCCTCAACCCTGGGAGACTTCAAGTGCTTGCTCGGGTGAGGTATTCCATCAGCATTTTTGCAGGAGGATTGGTGGTTGCATTCGTGGGGGAGCAGAGCTTAGAGGGACTGCGCAGTCTTGAGAGAGGGGGACGCAACCCATTTTGGGAGAGCTCCGGATTGGAGCCATTTGGAGGATTCAGGCCGGAGGATTGAGCAAGAGGCCAGCCCTTGCCTATTGGAGACATTTGGGTGAGAGGGAGACCATATTTTGGAGAGTAGCATTCAGCACCAACGTGGCCCTTGGGAGGATAGCATAGATCCTCAAGGGAGGCATTTTCAGGGGTCGACCATTTCAGAAACGCTCTCTGGGCTTTTCTGGGTATTGTGAGTAGAGGCCGATTCCAGAGTATCAGATTTTTCCGAGTAGGGGAGCAGCCCCAAATACTCATTTTGTTCTAGCAGTAGCAACAGCACGACAGTATTTTAGCAGCTTGGAGTTAGAGCAGAAAGTAGCCATTTCCATTGATATTTTGAGAGTATTCCTACACTTGCCTGGTGCAAGTCGAGGTGCCATCATTCTGATCACCTCTTGTACTTATTTCTATTTCTCAGTATAATAAAATGGCTTAGCATTCTCTCTATTCATGTGTATCTTCTTCATGATCTGTTTCTAACACTATATATCTTGTTGTATGCTTTGTATTACTGTCTATTTCCCCTTCGGGATATTAAAGTGGTATCAAAGCTCATAGACCTGGCTCATCCTGTGGAACAAGTTGTCTATGACACCGGAAGAGAAGCCGTATATTTGCTACTGAGGTAGGAAGTACCGTGACCGAGAGCATAGGTTGCAAATCACCTACAGAGAGGGTGACTGCATTCTAGTAGTGGAAGTAGAGTAGGAGGAATCGATGGCAGATGATAGTGACGCGAAGAAGTTTGGGGAAATGCTCCTCAAGTCAGTACAAGATCTGTCAAGGCAGATTGAGGTGATGGGACAGAGATTCACTGCTGTAGAGGCTAGGTAGCATGAAACCCCAAGGGGTTTCCAGATTGGTGAGGGATCAGGCACATCCCACCATTTGCAGGAGCACGATGCCACTCAGCACATGGCATCTCATGCACCCACACGTTCCAGTATGCCCACTTTTCTGGCTGCAGACACAGGGGTAGGAGCACAACAGGAGCAGGAACCTGGCCACATGGGTGATTACTTTGCTGAGTACCAGGCATACGGGCAGGAGTTCAGGGATGCCCCTTCATTTCGTGATTTTTTCCAACTCCAGCGGGACAGCAAGCCCCGCAACCATCATAGGGGACACTGGCATTATCATGACGGAGACACTCAGCGTACGATGAGAAGGTTCCATTTGCCTATGTTTGATGGTTCATCAAACAATTTGGCAAAGGCTTGGGTGGAGAAGCTGGACATACACTTCCAGCTCAACCAGATTGCAGAGACAGAGGCCATCAAGGTGGCAACGCGGCATCTGGATGGCGAGGCCCAAGATTGGTGGTTCCACGGGATGGTTACACTCGGGCACTCGATAGTGACAGCATATGCCGAGTTCACCCGGAGGTTGATAGAGAGGTTTGATCGGAGGGATCCGGAGGAGCACTTTGTTGAGCTAACGAGGCTCAAGCAGACCGGGAGTCCGAATACATACATCTCAAATTTCCTGAGACTTTCGGTGATGGTACCAGATCTATCCGCGGCACGGATGATCTACATGTTCATTGATGGGCTAGCAGAGCCGCTTCGGGGGTTGGTCAGATCCACTAGACCGACCACACACCATGACGCAATTGGCAGGACACGGGACTTGCAAGATGCCTTACCCAGGACCCAGACGCCTTACCCCCAGAGACAGGCCTTCCAGCCTAAGGGGAAGGATGTGAGGATTCAGCCTCCAAAGGGGAATCAGGGTAGAGGACAGTTGGATGATGATTCCAGGAGGGAGTTGAAGAAGAAGAGATTGTGTTTCACCTGTCAGGAGCCATGGGCACCAGGACACAGATGTGCTGTTGGCAAAGCACATTATATCGAGGTCTTCTTCGAGAGCAGCGGGGAAGAAGATGAGTATGATGACGTGGGGGCAGGGGGCAGCCATGCAGCGCAGGATCATTTGCCACCTCCACCACCAGGAGCAGGAGGTGCAGCCTTTGCACCTACCGGAGGGACCCTTGCAGCATTACGAGGAGTTCCCAAGTATCTGACGCTGCGTGTCCGAGGTACAGTGCGGGGGAAGCGAGTATCAGTACTGGTGGACAGTGGGGCAACCCACAACTTCATCGATGCATAGATGGTAGAGCGGAGAGACATACATACAAAGAACTTCGATGGGTTTTCAGTGTTGGTCCCAGGAGACCAGAATATGCAGTGTGCCAGATATGTCCCAGCGCTGGCAATGACGATGGGCACCTACACAGTGACCGACCACTTTTTCGTGGTTAACATACCGGATACCAATGTGGTATTAGGTGTATAGTGGCTGATCACTCTAGGGAAGGTCACCACAGATTGGGAGGCTTTGGAGATGGAGTGGGATGACAAGAAGACCGGGAAGCATGAGAAGATACGGGGCATGCACACTTACCCACCTCAAACAGTTTCAGCTCACCGGATGGAGGCAGACTTCCGGAAGGGATACATAGAGTGGGCAGTAGAGCTGCATGCATCAGAGGCAGGGACTACCGGGCAGACAGTTCATCCAGAGATTCAGAACATCCTTGACAGGTATGCCACGGTGTTTGCGGAGATACCACTAGGACAGCCACAGGATCGGGGATTTGAGCATACGATTGAGCTAGAGCAGGGCATACAGGCCGTCATTACCACACACTATAGGCACCCCAAGGCCTATCGAGACGAGATCGAGCGGGCTATCCGTGAGTTGTTAGCTCTTGGACATATTCGTCCTAGCACCAATCCTTTCGCTTCTTCAGTAGTGTTGGTGAAGAAGAAGGATGGCACATTGAGGATGTGCATTGATTACAGGGCCCTGAACAAAAAGACCATGAAGAACGGGCACCCTATTCCACGGATTGACGAACTGATGGATGAGTTGAGAGGGGAACAGTTCTTCTCAAAGATTGATTTGAGATCTGGGTACCATCAGATCGTGTGAGGGAACAGGACATTCCCAAGACCGCTTTTAGGTGCCACTATGGCCATTTTGAGTTCTTGGTGATGCCCTTCGGGCTAACCAACGCACCGGCCACCTTCTAGTCATGTATGAACCACATTTTCCACAGTCACCTAAGGAAGTTTTTGTTGGTCTTCTTTCATGACATATTGATATATAGCAGGATATGGGAGGAGCATTTCCAGCACATAGAGGCAGTGTTGCGTATTTTGGAGGAGCAGCAGTTTTATGCTAAGCTCTCCAAGTGCGAGTTTGGGTTGATGGAGATGCTATACTTGGGACACATCATAGGGGTGGATGGAGTGAGGGTCCACGAGGAGAATATCAGGGCCATCAGGGATTGGCCAGAGCCGAGAAACATGACGGAACTTCAAGGGTTTGTGGGTATCTGCACCTACTACAGGAAGTTCGTCAAGAGTTTCTCTCAGCTTGCTGCACCCCTTACAAATCTGACGAAGAAGGGGGCATTTAGTTGGACAGACACAGTGCAGCGAGCCTTTAACAGGCTAAAGGAGGTGATGAGCAGCTGTCCAGTGCTAGCATTTCCAGACTTCACGCAGCCATTCGTCCTAGAGTGTGATGCATCAGGAGAGGGGATTGGCGCAGTGTTGATGCAGGGAGGCCACCCTATAGCTTTTGAGAGCTGGAAGCTCCTTCCACATGAGCGGTTGTATGCCATATACGACAAGGAGATGCTGGCCATCATGCATGCATTGGCCAAATTCCGGCAGTACCTAGTAGGTAACAAGTTCAGGGTGAGGACTAACCACAACAGCCTCAGGTTTTTCTTAGAGTAGAAACATCTACAGGAGAGGCAACAGAAGTGGGTCAGCAAGATCCAAGCATACGACTTTGACATCGAGTATGTCAAAGGAAATAACAACGTGGTGGCTGATGCACTTTCACGCAGACTAGCCACGTTGTCTCTGATGAGTTTGGACGCAGATTGGAGGGCTCGACTATTAGAGGAGTACTCCAAGGACAAATTTGCTTGTGAGGTTTTGGATGGACAGGTGATAGATGACAGATATAGGGTGATGGATGAGATCATCTACTACAGGGACAGGATCTTCTTGACTAAGGGCTCTCAGCTCAAGAAGAATATATTGCAGGCTTCCCACAATTCACCATTGTCTGGCCATCAGGGGTTTACCAAAACCTACAGGGCCATCAGAGAGAGGTTCTCATGGAAGGGCCTCAAGGAGGACGTACTCTAGCATGTCAGGGAGTGCGACGTTTGTCAGCGCAACAAGGGGGAACTGAACCATCCGGTAGGGTTGTTGTAGCCTCTTCCCATTCCAGAGGGGAAATGGGAGAGTATCTCGATGGATTTCATCGCTGAGTTGCCCATGGTGCAGGGCAAGGACTGTATATTCGTCATCGTTGATCGACTGACGAAGCATGCACATTTTTTCGCCATATCCGCACATTATACAACAGCACAGGTGGCGGAGCTGTTCTTCAAGGACATCTTCAGGTTACAGGGTCTTCCCAAGACCATTGTCAGTGACAGGGACAGCCGCTTCATGGGCGAGTTTTGGCAGGAGCTTTTTCGGTTGGTGGGGACAGAGTTGACACCGAGCACTAGTTACCACCCACAGACAGATGGGCAGACAAAGATAGTTAACAAGTGGCTGGAGGGCTACTTGCGTAACTATGTCAGTGGGCAGCAGAAAGCGTGGTTGAAGTGGCTGCACCTAGGAGAGTACTGCTACAACAACACACATCACATGTCCATCGGTATGTCTCCATTTTACGCATTATGTGGTTATCATGCTTTATCTTTTGTTGATGTGATGTTTGGTGCCAGCAAGGCCTCGAGAGCCAAGGATTGGATCCAAGAGAGTCAGGACATCCTCTAAGCTCTCAAGGATAACATGGTTACAGCGCAGAACCAGTAGAAGCTGTATGCCAACAAGGGTCGGGTGGAGAGACATTTTGAGGTAGGGGACTTGGTCTACCTACGTTTGCAGCCATACCGACAGTCTACTCTAAAGCAGAAGGGAGTTGAGAATCTCAAGCCCCGTTTTTATGGGCCTTACAGGGTGATACACAGAGTTGGGCAGGTTGCTTATGAGTTGGAGCCACCTCAAGGTAGAAAGATTCATAACATCTTTCATGTATCGTGCCTAAAGAAGGCAATGGGACATTAGGTGACAGTGACAGGGGAGCTTCTGCCTACGGATGATGAGGGGCACTTGGTGCTATAGCCGGAGGCCATTATTGATACTAGGGAAAGACAGTTGCAGAATAGGACAGTTCGGGAATTCTTAGTGAGGTGGAAGAATTTGTCGGATGAGGATGCCACTTGGAAGAGTGAGAAGATCTTGCAGCATCCATCACTACAGTTGCTTGGGGTCAAGCAACATTTTGTCAGGGGAGACTGTAATATTCCAAATTAGCGATAGCTAATTGGAAATATTAATTTTGACCAATTTTGCCTTGTTATAGTCGGAGCATGAATAAAGTGGGTGAAATATTAAATAACTCACTTAGGATAAAATATTTCCCTAAAGTTCACATCTTATTTGAGGAAGTGGGGCCTAGTGGCCAAGTGGACAACGCAGGGAGAGGAGGACATAGACCACGTGGGCAGCGTGGGGCCTACCTCACGCAGTTGAGAGGGGCAGCGTGGGCCAAGGGACACGTAGGAGATGGTGGGGCCTAGGGTTGAGAGAGGCCCATCATGATAAAAGGGAGGAGAGCCTCTTCATTTCATCATTCATGTTTATGCATATTGAGCTTGTCATTTCGACTTGGAGCATGCTGGCTGTTTAGCTTGACTGCAGTACTGTTTAGGACACCGGGTGTCTCCGTGCAGAGATCCCACCCTCAGCCCCGGGAGACTTCGAGTGCTTGCTTGGGTGAGGTATTCCATCAGCATTTTTGCAGGAGGATTGATGGTTGCATTCATGGGGGAGCAGAGCTTAGAGGGACTGTGCAATCTTGAGAGAGGGGGACGTAGCCCATTTTGGGAGAGCTCTGGATTGGAGCCATTTGGAGGATTCAGGCCAGAGGATTGAGCAAGGGGCTAGCCCTTGCCTATTGGAGACATTTGGGTGAGAGGGAGACCATATTTTGGAGAGTATCATTCAGCACCAGCATGGCCCTTGGGAGGATAGCATAGATCCTCAAGGGAGGCATTTTCGGGGGTCGACCATTTCAGAAACGCTCTCTGGGCTTTTCTGGGTATTGTGAGTAGAGGCCGATTCCAAAGTATCAAATTTTTCTGAGTAGGGGAGCAGCCCCAAATACTCATTTTGTTCCAGCAGTAGCAGCAACAAGACAGTATTTCAGTAGCTTGGAGTTAGAGCAGAGAGCAGCCATTTCCATTGATATTCTGAGAGTATTCCTACACTTGCCTGGTGCAAATCGAGGTGCCATCATTTTGATCACCTCTTGTACTTATTTCTATTTCTCAGTATAATAAAATGGCTTAGCATTCTCTCCATTTCATGTGTATCTGCTTCATGATCTATTTCTAGCACTATATATCTTGTTGTATGCTTTGTATTATTGTCTATTTCCCCTTCGGGATATTATAGAGAAAATGTCTTCTGTTGCCCGAAGGAGGAATCAATCCCAACAAATGCAAAGTTTATTTCACCATTCCTTGATCAAGATGGTGGTATTACATAAGTTGGAGAAGCAGGGTATACCTTGGGAGGTATTCATAGCACATGAAGTCTTCACAAACCCACAACCTCCTCATCAACCAAATTTATCCTCCTCATTTGCACAAGTACCCTCACCTCAAGGAAACCTCACTTCTTCCCCTTCTCTTGATGCATCAAATGGAGAGGATGATAGTGGCAATGATGAACAAAGTAATGGAAGTGAGGGTAATGGTGCAAGTGAGTCAACCCAAAGTGAGGAAAAGAATGATGTTGATGAACAGAGTGTTGACCAAGAGGATGTTGATGAAGATAAAAGGGTTGACAGTCAAAGGGACAGTGAGCATGACAGTGAAGCCAGTGAGCATGACAGTAAAAACAGTGAACAAGACAATGAACAAAATAGTGCCACTATGGAACAAGATGCTGAAGGAAATGAGGAGTTTGAAAGTCAAAATTAAATGAGCATTGATGGAGGAGATATTAGCAAATAAAATAGAGGATGCAAAGACAGAGGATAAAGAGGAAGACAATAAGGACAACACAAAAATTGAAGGCAGCAATGAGGCAAATGAGATAGATCATAGTGAGGAAGAGGTAAAAGATAGTAACAAAGAGGCAGATGATAAGGAAGATAGTGAGGGACAAGACAGCAAAGAGGAGAATAGTCATGACAGTCATGACAGCTGTCATGATTGTCATGACAACAATCAGCCCTTCAGTGACAATGAAAATAGTGCCAATGCAGAAAAAAAAGAAGATAACCCTAGTCATGATGACAGTAAAACAGGGGAAGAGGCTCATGGTCTAAATGATGATCACAGCCATGGCAAGGAGACCAACAAAATCACCATCACACCTCTTGCATGCACATACCAAAGAGGGCCAAGGCAAGTGTTTGCTGCCTCCAAAAGGCAAGGGACCTGGCCATTTACATCAGCTCAAAGGCTTGCCAAGGGCAAAGAAAAGATGTAAAACGGCAAGAAAAGTAAGGGAAGCAAGCAAACTACTCAAAAACCCCAATTCATTGATAATGAAGATGAGGAGGTGGCCACTAGACTACTGCTCCAAAGCAAAGATGCACAAATCAGGGAGTGGGAGAGGGATTTTGAGATGGCACAACGTATCATTCAGTATTACAAGAATGAACACAAGTACTTTAAGAAGATAAAAAGGGGCCTTTCTCTCCGAAAAAAGATGACCAAGTATTATGCAAAGAAAAACAAACTTGCTTGTGCCAAACTGAAGAAGCCCTCCTTGAAGCCCAAACCCTAAATGAGGCAAAGGGTCATGAAAACCTTGGAGTTTTGGCATCATCTTCTCAACAGGTCTCCCAAACCCCTTGAAGGAGACTTCCACTAATTTTGAAGTAATTTGGGCAACTTTTTGTTTTTTGTGATTTTGAAGGCCTATTAGCGTAGTGCCATTGGAGATACGCTAATCCGTGGAGCATCCTTAGAGGGAAAACTCAGTATTTTTGGATTTATCATCACTAGTACACGTTTCTCACAAAATTTAAGAGACATTGGAGCAGTTTTGACCCCTCAAAAGGTCAAAAAACACCTAAATTTTCACCATTTTGCCTCTATTTCAGGCCTGGCGCTGTGCTAATAGCAGTGTTGGGATTTTGCATTTTTAATAGGCTAGAGGAGCTGGATCAGGAAACTATAAGCATTTATGGAAAGTATACTCATCAAGATTTCCAACGAGCCATCACGGAGCAAAATCCGACATCGGGAAGAGGTCCAAAACTTCGTTGCAAAAGTACCTATTTTCTGCCTGAGGTGGCGCTGCGCAAATGGACTGTGTAGTATGTTTTTGGTCGAAAGTCAACTAAACACACTCATTTATTGTAAAATCATATTTTAGTGTTTTTTAAGGCAAATCACTCTAGAATTAGGTGCTAGAAGTTATCTTGGCATTTATTTCATAGGATATTTTGTACCTTGGGCCTTGCATGGTCTCTTGGGCATTTATGACATTTATGAGTGATTTTGACATTTTCCAACCCTATCTAGGGTTTTTGCCCTCCTTTACTGAGTTAAATAGAGCATGAGGACTTCATTGTAAATGTTGGCTTTTGATGAGTTTTGAGAGAAATACATGGTTTTTTGAGGTTGAAGAGCAATTTGGTGTTGTGGAGATTGTGAATGCCTTGCTTTGATTGATGATGGAGAAGCTTGCTTGCAGGATCCCTGAGCTTGGTTAATAGTGATGTGTCTCTAATTTGTTCATGTTTTCTTGTTTATCATTATGTTTCATCCTTCTATATGCAGTAGAACAGAATAGTATAGGCTAAGAAATTTTGTTGGAAGCACCTTAGTCCTTCCTGCCTTCATTTGCCTTGATGTTCCTCTGCTAGAAAATTTTAAGGAATTATTGATTGCTCCTTAGACCCCCTAAGCTTTTTTATTTCATCAATGGATTAATATGCTACTTTCCAAATATGTTTCATAGCAAGCCCTGCTTATTTGATGCTATCTAAACTCTGTTTTGTAATCTCTCTTTGAAGTATCACTTATTTGGTTAAGCCAAAGAGGTCTTGTTTTGATCTTGCCCTTTGTCCATGCCTATCAGTTTGCCTCAAAGTTCTTTGTAGCTTGATCAAAAATGTTTAGGAGTTACCTCTTTGATTGATTAAAGTTATTTTGTTATCTTAAATGTTTTCTAAAGCTTGAAGGTGAAATCACTAGAAGTTAAATGAGTTTCTCGCCTTCTATATTTCATTGGAATGTTAGTCTAGAATGCTTATTTGCTTAAGTTGGATCAAAGAGTTACTGGTTTGCCCTGTCTATTGATTGCTTCTTGATGTTAATGGTGTTTTAGACCTTATTGTTTATGGGTATTTGACAAAGGATTCTTAACTTCCCTTTGCCCTACCTTGTTTCCCCAACTTAATGTTCATTTCACTTCACACATAACCTTAAAGGATCCATTGACCACACTAGATTTGCCCTGTGATGCACTCTGAGTCATTACTGAGATATCCATGACTTTCATAGACTCCATAGCCCAATGATTTGATGATCTCTCACTCTGCCTATTCTACCTTTTTCATCTTACCCAACCAAAACAAACAATAAACCCTACACTTAACAACTAGCCTGAAATCAAACCCTAAAAGCAAACAAGTTCACATCCTTTGCATACAATAGAGAGAGCCCTCTCTGAGTCTAGGAAGGCTAGGTCCTAAGACTCCAAAGACTAGTCTGATGTTACACTGTGCATTTGATCAACCAATCTGCTAAATCACGGGACCCTAACACTACTTAGGACTTTTAGTCAACCCTTAACTCGTGCTTCAAATAGTTGTGCTCTTCCACTGGTATCACTGATTTGAGGGCACAATATCAATTATAGTCTTTTTAACCCAAAATAAATCTTCAATTTTGATCTACTGCCTCCCTCAGTTCACGAGTTGTGAACTTGTCTTCATCGTTTGCTTGAGTAGAAAACAAGGTCTTATGGTCTTATTAATACGCACCATGTTGTGAAAAATGAAGGGACGTGACCTTTAAAGTAGGCCGACTTGTCCTAGAAGGATGAGGTCAGCTCATAGACCAAAAAAATTATTAACTTAAAAAATTAATAACTTTCAAACCGCTTGGAGATTTTGGCTGAGTAATAGCTCGTCGGAAAGCTAAAATTATGCTTTATAAGATGGTATAGGTGTCATGTTCAGATTCATCCTTTCAAGAGTGATAAATATGTCTTTTTAAGTGACTGGTCAATAGATGGTGTAGAAAAAAATAGAGGATAGCGGATGGGCTTCTTGGGCAGTGCATGAGCTTCTTGGATAGTGAATGGGCTTCTTCATTGTTTGTCTTCTTCATCATAGGGTCAACATGTCATCATCTAGCATATTGACATCAATGACAACTTAGATTAACAATCTCCCCCTTTGTCATTGATGGAAATATTTTGGCATTTTCTCCCCCTTTGTCATCAATGGCAAATGGGGTGCCAACAAACTCCCCCTTTGTCATCAAAGGCAAATGGGGTGCCAACGAACTCCCCTTGTCATGCTGCTCCCCCTGACATGTTACTTTTTTACTTGATTTATTTAATGTGAGGCAAGCGCAATGACCCCCATCTTTTGACGAAGATATTCAAATTCTTCTCGGGGAAGGGGTTTTGTAAAGATATCTGCAATTTGTTCCTTTGTGTTGACATATTCCAACTTGATATTTTGTTCAGCAACCTGTTCATGGAGAAAGTGGTATTTTATTGGAATATGTTTGGTCTTCGAGTGCATCACCGGATTCTTTGAAAACTGATGGCGCTAGTGTTGCCCCAAAAAATGGTGATTGGTTGCTTAGTCTCTATGTTTACATCCTTCAAAGCTTCCTTCATCCATAGTACTTGTGTACAACAATTAGCTACTACAATATATTCGGCTTTAGCTGTAGAAAGAGAAATAGATAATTTTTTTTGCTGAGCCAAGCTACGAGACAAACTCCCATAAAGAATGCGTTCCCACTAGTACTTTTCCGATCATCCACGCTTCTAGCCCAATCAGCATCAGAGTAGGCTGTCACGGTAAGGTTTGAGCTCTTGGGGTACCAAAGACCAAAGTTAGCAGTTCCTTAAAAATATCTAATTATTTTCTTCATGAGATTGTTTAGGGCTTGATTGAAATCTCGCTACCATTCCTACTCTTGCATAATGTATGGCCTTGTGGCAGTTAAGTATAGAAGAGCTCCAATAATTTACCTATAAAGAGTTGCATCGATGAGAGGGGAATCATCATCTTTGCTTAATTTACAATCTGTGGTCATTGGTGTGCTCATAGGGGCACAATTTTCCATTCCATATCTCTTAAGCATGTCTTTAAGATATTTTTCTTGAGATATAAACATGCCTGCAGTGGTTTGAGATATTTGTAGCCCAAGAAAGTAAGATAACTCACCAATCATTGACATTTCGAACCTTTTGGACATATTTAGAGCAAATTCATGGCTCATCCCATCATCATTGCTAGCAAATATTAGATCATCAACGCATACAAGAGTGATCAAAAGTGTATCCTTGTCTATCTTCATGTAGAGATTACTTCCTCTTATTCCCTTTTTGAAGCCTTCTTGTTGCAGATAGTGATCCAACTTTGCATACCAAGCTCTAGGGGCTTGTTTCAACCCATACAAGGCCTTTTTCAACTTGCATACAAAGTCTTTCCCTTCAGCTAGATCAAACCCTTCCGGTTGCTCCATGTAGACTTATTTCTTGAGGTCTCCATTCATAAATGTTGATTTTACATCCATTTGATAGACCTTGAATCCTTTTGAGCAAGTAAATGACAAAAACATTCTTATAGCTTCCAAACGTGCTACTGGAGCAAAAGTTTCTTCAAAGTCAATTCCTTCAATTTGTGAGTATCCTTTGCAAACAAGTCTAGCTTTATTTTAGATAATTTTTCCATCCTCATTCATCTTGTTTTTGAATACCCATTTTGTTCCAATTATATTTTATCTTTTGGACGAGGTAGTAGCTCCCAAAGTCTCATTATTTTTTCATCTTGGAGTCCTATATCAGCTCCAGTAAATACTTCTCTAGGGTCAATAGAAACATTTCTGAGAGTCAAGAATTCTTTTGAAGGGACAGAACTCTTTGATGATGAAGAAATCTATGTAAGGCAAAAACATAAGACTCTTTTGATCCAGATTCCCAAAGATTCTTGTTTTGTGAGGGTATTTCAGTACTTCTGGATTGGCAAAAGGGAACAATTGTGTTTTTGAGGTTTTTCCTTCATTTGAACAACCTAGTTCATATACTAAACTGATTTTTGGTTTTGAAATTTCATTTTCAATTTGCAGAAAATCAAGTTTAGTTTTATCATTATGTGGTTTTTCAGGGTTGCTATAGTTTTGACTGTTGAGTTCCTCATGCAGAGACTGGTTTGACTGTTGTAGTGTGTCTAGATCTATCTCAACTTTACTTATTTGCTCATTAATGTCTTCTTTATTACATAAGATGAAAGAATCAAGATCTGAATGAATAGAATAAAGAGGAGTGTTGTTGGGCCTTTCCTGACCGCTAACCATATATTTCATGTGTGACTTTCGGTATAGCCCCTTGTCTCGTTAAAAACAGGGATGGTAGCATAGGACGTATCTAGTTGAAGGTTCCCCTGAAGTTTGGCTCCCCATGATCTGGATAAAAGCATGCCATACTTAGGGGAAATATCTGCCACTACTATGTCCATGACAAGACCTTTAGCAGGTATTTGTGTCAGATTGACACAAAGATCCTTGATTAAGCCTAAACACCTGACTCTACTCGAATCGAATGAGTACAAGTCTTTGTAAGGTTTAGTTATTTCTAAGCCTAATCTCTCCATCACAACTTTAGGCATGAGGTTGTGTGAGGCACCGGAGTCTAGCATGGTATTGTGTAATATTTTGTCATGTATGTTTAGGCTGATATAGAAAGGAGGGACAACTCCTTCTTGATACTTTCCCTCAATCTCAAGTCCAAACAACAACTCAGGCTTGTCATCAGTGAAATTCAGAGTGTCAATATCATTTTCTAAGTTCAAGACCTTCAACACTTGGGACCTATATACACTTCTTGAGTTACCAGTTCAGTGAGAGGCATGGTTATCTTGATTTTGGAAATCTCTCCCTCAAAGCTGAAAGGTATTTATGTTTTGGACATATTTACATCAGTTTTATCAGCCATGAACTTTTCTACATTTTTAACTTGCTGATTCTGATTTGGGGCTTTAGATAATGGAATTCTTTCAGGGCCACTAGTAGATGTGCTAGTGCGGCTTGGGTCATTATTTTGCTGGCTGATTTTGTCTTTGTTTGGATCTGTTTTCTTAACCATAGTGTTGCCACTATCTGTTGTCTTCTTAGGAGTGTTTTCTAGAGCTTTCCTAACAGCAGTGTCTATTAGGTTTTTCTTGGAGGCTTCTTGGTTTCTTTTGCTCCTAAGGTCATATTACCTATGGACTTCCATGATGGCATTTTCAAATCCCAATTGATAGTCTTCAGACTCTTCATAGCTTGTTTCAGATTGATCAAAGGAAAAGAGGCCTTGTTCTTCTTTAGTGAGAAAGACATCACCTTCATTGTCAGAACCTACCAGGTTTACATGGCTTTCCTTAGGTTCTTCAGTGTCTCTTCCTTCTTCAACTACATAATTATCTTGGAAGGGTGGCCTAATTTGTTGATCATTGTTTCTTGGCCTGTTTTGGGGGGGGTCTCTTCTAAAGTTTGGATCTCTATTTCTGTTTTGGGAATTTGCTTGGTTTTCCCTAGGAGGCATTCTTTCATTCAGGCTTATCCTCTCCATTATTCTCTCCGTAGTTCTAACTAGGTTGTCAATCTTGGAATCAGATGAGGAGGTTGAGGGCATGGTTTCATCCTTATAGGTTACTCTCCTTTCTGATCTCAGCCTAGCTCTCTTTTCAATTAAGTTGGCCTCTACACTTATAACTCCCTTTTGCATGTCTTCTAAAGTTAAGGGCTCTCTTTCTCTCAATTGATAGGCCATGTCTGGGTCAAAACCTTCCAGAAATTTAGCTAAGGCTAGGCCTAGTGGGGGTTTCATGTTCGGTGGGAGAGCATTGTAAACACTGTTGACTCTAGTGCAGTAGTCTTGGACACTTTCCCCTGCATTTCTCTTAAGGTTGATATATTCTGAGAGGATTTGGAGACGGTTTTTCTTAATCTCCCATTTGTTTATGAAAGTTTGGTAAAGGGAAGGGAGATCATGTATGTTGTTGGTAGTTAAGTTTTTAAACCATTTTTTGGCTTCCCCTCATAGACTTTGGGCAAACATCCTCATTTGCATGGTTTCATCTTCCAACTCCATATAATCAAAGGCATCATTCATTCTGTCTACATGTTGTTGGGCAATGGTAGATTCAGCCCCTGTGAAATGAGGGATCTTGGACTGATAGTCATTTGGCAAAGGTACTAGTGGTTGTGGTAAAACCAGAGGGGGCATACCAAGCTACCACGATGGGAGCTAATGGTGGATTTACAAGAGGAGGGTTTGTGAGAGGAGGCGGAGGATGAAATGGAGTGGTTTGCACAGTGGTGGTATGGATGGGTGTGATGGAAGTACTTGGACCAACAAACTGATTCTGAGCAGACTTGGGATGGAAAGAGCTAAAGTGATGGAGAAGCTGAAAGTTAGGAGGAGTGGAAGGAGAGGCTTCTCTACTAGAACTCTGCTTCAAGTCTATAGGCTCAAGGTCAGTTTGGTCAATTTCACTATGTGACTTGGTTCTGAAAAGGTTCTTTGTATGGTGCAAGTCAAACTGGGGATCTTGCAAAGCTATAAGATGTTCAGGTACAGAGCTTGCTCTATGAATGGTCCTAACAGTGGTTAAGTTTCTAGTTTTAGAAGTTTGCCACAAAATCTTTTCTGGGTCATCAACTATGGTAGGAGGATTTGGGTCCGGATGAGATCTGGTACTGATCTTTTGTGAAGCTAGATTTCAAACTCAAAATTCAGAGAGGCTGAGTTTTAGGACTGTTTTCGGAAGGTTGACCTCTCTTAGTGCTTGGTAAACTCTCACAGTGTATAACTAGGCTTCTAAACTTTTCAGGGCTGATTTGACACAATCCCATGGAGTCTAATGAGAACTAGTGAAGTAATAGGCCTACTGGAGGCCAGTGGAGTCACCAGGTGGATATTTTTTGTTGTTTTAAGGATGCATGCTTATGGTCCACCACCAATAACTGACACAAAACCAATATGGGGATGTTTTGGGGTTTTCTGAGTTCCTTTCTGTAGCCCTAGGGTTTGTAAGAGTGTCCTATAGCTGGGTCATCATTTTGCTAGGATGGTGAAACAACCAAATTCTACTCTTTGGCTGACAGTTTGAGTTCTCTATGATTTGATAAGGGTTTCTGAAGTCCTAAGGGATACTTAGATTGTCACTGACTTAGAGGTCCCACTGTGATCGCCATTATGTTAGGGTCTTGTGATTTAGAAGATTAGTAGACCAAATGCACAGGGTAACATCAGACTAGTCTTTGGAGTATTAGGACCTAGCCTTTCTGAACTCAGAGAGGGATCTCTCTATTGTATGCAAAGGATGTGAACTTGTTTGCTTTTTAAGTTTTGATTTTAGGCTAGTTGTTAAGTGTAGGGTTTGTTATTTTTTTTGGTTGAGTAAGATGAAACAGGTAGAATAGATCATAAAATCATTGGGCTATGGAGTCTATGAAAGTCATGGATATCTCAACAATGAGTCAGAGTGCATCACAAGGAAAATCTAGTGTGGTCAATGGATCCTTTAAGGTTATGTGTGAAGTGAAATGAACATTAAGTTGGGGAAACAAGGTAGGGCAAAGGGCAGTTAAGAATCTTTTGTCAAATACTCATAAACAAGAAGGTCTAAAACACCATTAACATCAAGAAGCAATCAATAGACAGGGCAAACTAGTAACTCTTTGATCCAACCTAAGCAAATAAGCATTCTAGACTAACATTCCAATGAAATATAGAAGGCGAGAAACTCATTTAACTTCTAGTGATTTCACCTTCAAGCTTTAGAAAACATTTAAGATAACAAAATAACTTTAATCAATCAAAGAGGGAACTCCTAAACATTGTTGATCAAGCTACAAAGAACTTTGAGGCAAATTGATAGGCATGGACAAAGGGCAAGGTCAGAAAAAGACCTCCTTGGCTTCACCTAACAAGTGATACTTCAAAGAGAGACTTCAAAACAGAGTTTAGATAGCATCAAATAAGTAGGGCTTGCCATGAAACATATTTGGAAACTAGAATATTATTCCATTGATGAAATAAAAAATCTTAGGGGGTCTAAGGAGCAATCAATAATTCCTTAAAATTTCCTAGTAGAGGAAAACATCAAGGCAATAGAAGGCAGGAAGGACTAAGGTACTTCAAACAACATTTCTTAGCCTACACTTTTCTGTTCTACTGCATATAGAAGGATGAAACATAATGATAAACAAGAAAACATGAACAAATTAGAGACACATCACCATTAACCAAGCTCAGGGATTCTACAAGCAAGCTTCTCCATCATCAATCAAAGCAGGCATTCACAAGCTCCACAACACCAAATTGCTCTTTAACCTCAAAAAACCATGTATTGCTCTCAAAGCTCATCAAAAGCCAACATTTACAATGAAGCCCTCATGCTCTATTTAACTCAACAAAGGAGGGAAAAAACCCTAAATAGGGTTGGAAAATGTCAAAATCACTCATAAATGTCATAAATGCCCGAGAGACCATGCAAGGCCAAAGGCACAAAATATGCTATGAAATAAATGCCAAAATAACTTCTAGCACCTAATTCTAGAGTGATTTGCCTTAAAAAACACTAAAATATGATTTTACAATAAATGAGTGTGTTTTGTTGACTTTTGTCCAAAAACACACTACACAGTCCATTTGCGCAGTGCCACCTGAGCCAGAAAATAGGTACTTTTGCAACCAAGTTTTGGACCTCTTCCCGATGTCGGAGTTTGTTCCGTGATGGCTCGTTGGAAAGCTTGATGAGTCTGCTTTCCAGAAATGCTTATAGTTTCCTGATTCAGCTCCTGTAGCCTGTTCAAAATGCCAAAATCCCAACACTGCTATTAGCGCAGCGCTAGGCTTGAAATAAAGGCAGAATGGTGAAAATTTAGGTGTTTTTTGACCTTTTGAGGGGTCACAACTACTCCAATGTCTCTGAAATTTTGTGAACAAAGTGTACTAGTGATGAGAAATCCAAAAATGTTGAGTTTTCTCTCTGAGGATGCTCCAGGGATTAGCGTAGCGCCAGTGGCGTTGCGCTAATAGGCCTTCAAAATCACAAAAAACAAAAAGTTGCCCAAATTCCTTCAAAATTGATGGAAGTCTCCTTCAAGGGGTTTGGGAGACCTATTGAGAAGTTGATGCCAAAACTCCAAGTTTTTCATGACCCTTTGCCTCTTTTAGGGTTTGGACTTCAAGGAGGGATTTCTTCAGTTTGGCACAAGCAAGTTTGTTTTTCTTTGCATAGTACTTGGTCATCTTTTTCTGGAGAGAAAGGCCCCTTTTTATCTTCTTAAAGTACTTGTGTTCATTCTTGTAATACTAAATGATACGTTGTGCCATCTCAAAATTCCTCTCCCACTCCCTGATTTGCGCATCTTTGCTTTGGAGCAGTAGTCTAGTGGCCACCTCCTCATCTTCATTATCACTGTCTAAGTCAATGAATTGGGGTTTTTGAGTAGTTTGCTTGCTTCCCTTACCTTTCTTACCCTTTTCCATCTTTTCTTTGCCCTTGTCAAGCCTTTGAGCTGATGTAGGTGGCAAGGTCCCTTGCCTTTTGGAGGCAACAAACACTTGTCTTGGCCCTCTTTGGTATGTGCATGCAAGAGGTGTGATGGTGATTTTGTTGGTCTCCTTGCCATGGTTGTGATCATCATTTAGACCATGACCCTCTTCCCCTATTTTACTGTCATCATGACTAGGGTTATCTTCTTTGTTTTCTGCATTGGCACTATTTTCATTGTCACTGAAGGGCTAATTGTTGTCATTGTCATGACTATTCTCCTCTTTTTTGTCTTGTCCCTCACTGTCTTCCTTATCTTCTGCCTCTTTGTCACTATCTTTTACCTCTTTCTCACTGTTATCTGTCTCATTTTCCTCACTGCTACCTTCAATTTCTGTGTTGTCCTTATTGTCTTCCTCTTTATCCTCTGTCTCTGCATCCTTTGTTTTATTGCTGATATCTCCTCCATCAATGCTCATTTCATTTTGACTTTCAAACTCCTCATTTCCTTCAACATCTTCTTCCATAGTGGCATTGTTTTGTTCATTGTCTTGTTCACTGTTTTTACTGTCATGCTGGAGTGTAAAAACTCTGGTAGACTTGATTAAGTATATATTATTATTGATAAAAGATGAGATAATTACAAGTGGGGATCACGAAGGCTTTAAATATAGCCTTATGGTGTCCCTTGGCGAAGAGGCATGATTGTTGATCATGCCCTTCCACATTAATAAGCCTAAGATAACTATATTAACTAATAATTAATAAAATATACATAACATTGCCCCTCTCTTAATATGCTTTGTCCTCAAAGCATATGTAATGATGGACAACATTGACGAATGCCTGGGTTTCTCGAGCGACAAGCTCTTGCTTCCCACATTTTAAAAAGATCGTGGAGCATCTTCTCGAGTATATATTTTGGTGATGTGGATAGTGACAAGATTTGATATTGACAGGGTCGGATCCTGTCTTGACTTCTATTGGATGTTTGATTTCCCTATTGGGAGACATTTTCAATGGCAGGTCTTGAAATACTTTTGCATGTGTCTGAACTATTCCTTGTACTGTTGGTGATTCCTCGTGGTTCCTTTTTAGATTTAGAGGTAAGTTACCAACAATTGTCGTCCGATGCAACTTCTCGCCATCATCAAATGCTTCCTTCTTAACAATCATATCTGCTTCATCATTGAAGGCCTCAACAGCTTCTAGCGCTGTATGAGTGGCTTCGGATGTGTTTGTCTCTTCACATTTTTCTTTCAATTCTGGGGATGAAACATTTTGTTGTTTATAAGCATCTGTATTTTCATGGTTTCTTTCATTTTCAATGACTATGTCTATTGTTGCATCTGTGATAGCAGTCACGTTGAATTCTTTATGTGGCTTCTTCACCGACATTGTTTCTTTTTCTACCATTGGATTTTCATTTATATAAAAGTTCTTAATAACTTCTATTGCTGCATTATTGGCTTTATTAGTGGATTGAGTTGCATTTTCTTCTCTTGGTTTCTCAGCGCTATAATTTTCATGGTTGATCTCAGAGTCTCTACTTCTAGGTGGTTCAACACTATAGCTTCCATGTGAGCTGATTTCCAATTCAACCTCATTTAATTGCTCTTTTTCAAACATGTTATATTCATGATTATGATCTAAATTAGCTGCATTATTCAGTTGATTATGTTCGACATTCGGGAATATTGACTCTTGTGTCTGACTTATCTTATCTATCTTAACATTTAACTTATCGAACAGTTCTATCATCTTTTTCATTGCTTCGCTATGGTTTTCTGTGGCCTCATGATGATTTAGCCACATTTGTCTTTCTATTTGATTTGTCTATCATGAACCTTTTTGATATTGTTGGAGTTTCCTGCAAGTGTACCTTCGAGACCGACTAATCTTTTTCCAAAGTCATCTGAATTATTATTGATTTTCTTTTCAAGATCCACCAATTTTTTTTGAAATTCGGCCATTGACATTGTTGACGACATACTCCTCATACTCCTTGTTAGGACTTATCCCTTTTTCCTTAAAAGCTTTGTCCTCAAAGCTGTATATATATATATTTTTTAATTAATTAATTAATTAAAATTTATTTTTTTTAACTAATTTTTTTTGAACGTCACGTTGTTTAGAAATATTTTTCGATTTCCTTTTTTAAAAAATTTCAAAGGTGGAACGGTGGACTGTGGCGGCAGGGAATGGAATGCACCGGGGGGGGAGAGGGAGGTGGGGAGGTTGACGGCGACAGGGCTAAGGAGGGTGGACGACCAAGGCAGAAGGAGAGGGCCTGAGGGGGGCGGGTGAGCGGAGAGGAGTGGGGACGGGGGCCGAAGACGGCGAGAAAGGCGGTTGGCAGCTGCAGCGGCAGGGAAGTGTGGACCAGCGGGGAGGGTGGGAAAGAAGGCGAAAGGCGGGGAAAGGCAGGTGACAGTGGGGAGAGTGGGGTGACGGCGGAAGGGTGGACGGAGGAAGGGGGACATCGGGGGGAGGCGGAAGGGTGGACGGAGGAAGGGGGACATCGGGGGGAGGCGGAAGGCGGAGGGAGGAAGGGTGGTCGGGGAGCTAGCTACGGGAGGCGGGGAGCTGGCTACGGGAGTAAGATGAGGGTACGCAGGGAGTCGGGTAGCGTTAGGCGGATAGGGAGTCGGGTCGCGTTAGGCGGGTAGGGTGAGGGGTAAGGGGAGAGTGGGGTAAGAGGTGAGTGCTGTAGCGGGGTATGGAGGGCCGTAGGCCATGAGGAAGGGCCGAAGGCCGTGAGACAGGTCAAAAAAAATTTTAATTAATTAATTTTTTTTATTAATTAATTAATATTTAAAGAGTGTAAGGGGGAATGGAATGGGCAGCGAGGGGGATGGGTGAGCGGAGAAGAGGGGGAATGGGTAATGTAATGTAATGGAGGGTGGACGGGAGTTGTAATGTGAGTGTAGTAAGGGAATGAGCATAAGAGCGTTAGGAATAGCGTAGGGGGAATTGTGTGCAATTAAATTCTTCAGCAATTCTACACTTGGTTAAAAAACTTTTTGCAATTTCCTTAGAAATTCTTTAATCTGATGATCACACAGATCCAGAAGAGCGATGGCTCCGATACCAATGGAGTGTAAAAACTCTGGTAGACTTGAATAAGTATATATTATTATTGATAAAAGATGAGATGATTACAAGTGGGGATCACCAAGGCTTTAAATATATCCTTATGGTGTCCCTTGGCGAAGAGGCATGATCGTTGATCATGCCCTTCCACATTAATAAACCTAAGATAACTATATTAACTAATAATTAATAAAATATGCATAACACATGCTCACTGTCTTCACTGTCATGCTCACTGTCCCTTTGACTGTCAACCCTTTTATCTTCATCAACATCCTCTTGGTCAGCACTCTGTTCATCAGCATCATTCTTTTCCTCACTTTGGGCTGACTCACTTGCACCATTACCCTCACTGCCATTACTTTATTCATCATTGCCACTATCATCCTCTCCATTTGATGCATCAAGAGAAGGGGAAGAAGTAATGTTTCCTTGAGGTGAGGGTACTTGTGCAGATGAGGAGGGCAAATTTGGTTGATGAGGAGGCTCTGGGTTTGTGAAGACTTCATGTGCTATGAATACCTCCCAAGGTATACCTTGCTGCTCCAACTGATGTAATATCACCATCTTGATCAAGGAATGGTGAAATAAACTTTGCATTTGTTGGGATTGATTCCTCCTCCGGACAACAAAAGATATCTTCTCAATGCTCCTATAGAGATATTAGGGCAAGTTGAGCATCTTAACCCTTGTGAAACGCATGAGGAGTCTGACAATGTAGGAGTAGAGCCTGGAGTATCTCCCCTCACAGGTAAAGTACTTCATGATAACCATCATCAAGGGTGAAAATCTTTGTTTGAGGTGTGAGAAAGGGAAAACTATCTTGCTACCTCCTCTATACCTAGTTTTGACAAATGGCTCAAAAAAGTCCTTGTCCAATTTGGCCTTCTTAAACCACTTCTCACCAACAGTAGGGATACCTGTGGCATCAGAGATGGTATCTGCTGAGATCTCAAAATCTACTCCTGCAAGGCTTGAGTGTTTGTTGTGCAAGTTGAGAATGAGAAGCCTTGTAAGCTCTGGTGGCTTTTCACTTGTTTGACCTTCTCACAAAATTGGAAGCACCCTGCATTCTGGAAACATGATAGGATCCTGGGAGAGGAGGTGATGGCCACTGTGCTCTGGGGTTCAACTCTGTTCACTTTCCCTCCCTTATGATTTGGTCTCAATGGCCTTTGACCTCTTTCACTGCTGCAGCGATTTTCTGCTCCTGACATGGTGATAGGAGATGTTTTTTTGACAAAATAGGGTTTGGAGGAGCAAGATGAAGATGGTTGTGAAGTCAACTTCTGGAATGAGTGATGTGGAGGCTAGTTCAAGGGTTGAGTTGCTTTGGAGCTTAAGGGGGCTTTTATTAAAAGTGTATTGCAACCACACTAACTTACTTACCCTCAAATGACATTTAACTGGTTTAAGGAGGTTAAAAACATAGGCTCACTTTGCATGAAAGACCTAGGGTTTACCCACCTAGTTTTTAATCACTTCACAGCCAAAAAAAGACTAAAATTATTTGAAAATTGCTTAGGGGACAAGGAGGGAATGTCACCTACCAGTGTTAGCTTTTTGTAGACCTTTGGAGACAAAATGGAGGACGAATTTTTAGCCTTGGGGCAAGTTTTTTCTTTGTTGGGGGCCCTCTGCATTAGCGCAACGCCCTGCCCGAGCAGTCAGGTCGGCCTGTTAGCACAGCGTCGATAGTCTTGCCCATGGGTTAGCGCAGTGTCGGGCGTTCAGCAGAGTTGTTGGGTCTTCGGGCGAGTCGGGCCTGTATTTGCGCAATGCCTTGTAAATTTGAATGGGGAGAAAGTGGATTAGCGCAGCGCCAACCTATATTTGCGCATTGCCATTGATTTGCACAACGTCAATAGCCTTTGCCCGAAAAATGACCAAAAACTCTGTTCTTCTCCTGCAATCTTTCTCTTCTTTTTGTGATAGAAAAATGAGATGGAGGAAGACTGAGAGGGCCTTTTATACCCTTTGGGAAATAAATCAAACTTTAAGAAACCCACTTTCCTATGTTTGCCTTTGGTCACTTTATAATTTTCACTAATATCTCTTTGACTCTTTTTGCAGATGGCTTGAACTTTGTCAAAGTGATTTTTCTTTGGTGAGTGTGTGCTAAAGAGATGAAGGGGTTCCTTTTTTATCTTTGAAGGTCTGGGAATTGTCGAAACTGTCTCTTCTTGCATTAATAAATTGAAACCATTGTTCTTACCCTTTTTGGCATGCTTGAGTGAAAGTGACCTGAAACATATTTCTCTTACCTCTTATTGATATTGACAGTGATATAACAATTTTGGCAAAGATTGTACATCACGCCTGCTTTGTTTTTCATTGACCACTTATGATTTATTACAGGTGCCTATAACACATTTGTTTTTGTTCCCTTTTGTCAATTTTGGAGTTTGATAACTTTCAGCCACTCAACAACAAACTCCTGCTTATATCAAGTTTTACCTTGTAACCTAAAACTCATAATTTCACTCCTTTGACCTTTGAAGGCAATTGTCTGGAATTGAAATCTTAACCTCATGATTTCCTTCTTTTGACCATTTTGAGGGCATTTGACAGTAACTGAAGGTTTTTTTTTCTCTCATACTAATGCCCTTTGTATTCCTTCTCCCTTTGGTGCAGTGAAGCATTGTTGCCTTGACAAACCCTAAACGACACCTTGAATAGCCTTTGAAGGCTTTCTGCTGTCATGATGGAGGTCCATCACCTTTATTTTGCTTGCTTTGCCTACCTTCCCAAACTTTATGTTTTAGGGTTGTTAGAGAAGAATAAGTAGTGTTGTATTCTAAGTTCTCTATAGCCCTTTCAATAGTTCATTCATTTATGTTCAGTTCACCTCACCTTTTTCCCTTTTTCGTTTATAATTTCTAAAAATCTTCAATGTGTGCTTGTTTGTGCTGTGGTGCCTTTGTCCTTGTGGTCCTTGCACTGGTTTCTTGCTTGGCAACACTGTTTTGCCAATCTGTCCTCAGAACCCTGATTCTCTTTGAACATAGGCTTGTTGCCTCTCCTTTGTTGTGGCTGTCTTTAGTGATGACTTAGCCTCTTACCTTACGTCTTTTTCTACTGATGACCATCTCATTCATTCCTGCAGAAATGTTTAAGATGGGGAGCTATTTTTTGTAGAAGTTTTGCTTTGACCAAGAAGGCCTTACTTAAAGGATTTCCTGACCCATTTGGACAATCATGTGTTGTCCTTCTTCTCCTTTGATTGCAACTTATTGGTACAGGAAAAGAAAAACAAAGATTCAGAACACCAAAACAATCCTATGACCTATGAAACCCTAGGTGACCTAGTGGGAGGCTCTTTGGACTTGGCCTTTGACTGAAAACTTGGTTAGGGGTCGTCAAGTATAAAAAACTGAGTTTTTGATATTTTGATGTATTGAAGATCCAAAATCCAATGTACTTGATTTTTCTAAAGGGCCTACAGAGATAGTTTTGAGACCATCAATGCTTGATGTATCCAGGAAACACAAGAGTGAGTAGTTCAGTTAGTGATCCTAGGTGTCAGGTGGAGGAAAATAGGCAAGCCAAAACATAGTGCTAAGGTCAAGGGTGACAAAACATAGATAAAATGAATGGTATGAGCCCATGATGGGTCTTCTGGGAGTGGTGAAATGACCATGACATGATGGGATAATGAAATAGTGAAAAAATTATCCTAAGGATAATGAAGGCAGTGAGATTTCTAGAATTCACAATATTGATGAATTTTGTTTCTAGAAATCTAGGATAAGCATTTAATCATCTACAAAGGAAAAAATTACTGATGACTAACAACTAGGACCGAAGAATTACAGTTATATATATGCTCAAGACCGAATTATTTTAAGGCTCATATCTCTTGTTAAGGGGCAGAATACACCTTCTAGACTTTAAAACAATGAAATCAAAGTTTGTTGGTTCGGATAGGAGACTCGAAATTCTGATACAAACCCTTGGATGCGTGAGAAGTATTGTTGTTGGAGGAATAATAACTTGGGACACCTACAGGACTTTGAAATTGTAAAAACAGAGTTTCAAACATACATTACAGTGTCTAGGGTTAGGTATATTTGTTGTTGGTAGACTTAGACCAGACCTAGAATTTAGAAACTTCGGATTTGTGTTATAGAAGTGTCGGTACATCGAACTGTTGACTACGGACCTATGGCATTCCTTTAGACTTCGAACTTGTGCCTTGGTAAAAGAATCCCTAGATAGTGGAGAACTATTTGTGCTGTGTGATGCAGAACTTTGGTAAAGCTATGGTGCAGAAGAACCAACATAACCTAGAGCTAGTACACTCCTGAAGTCTTGGTGTAGTTGTGATGCTGACTTCCCCTTCCTTCTTCTGCCTCTACGACTCTGCCTCTACAACCTCTCCCTCTGAAATCGGATTCTTTTCCTTTAGAATCGATTTCCTTTGGGTATGGAGTGTGTGCCCGACTTGCTTTCCAAATGACCCTCAAGCCTTCTCTTATAATCTTCTCATTGATGAGTCAACGACCCAGATTAGATCTCTAATAAATGGCTAATATTAAAACATGACTTGATCTTCATTTTCTAGAAGATTCACACTTTGTTTTATTAATACCCTTTAATTATTTAATTTCCCTAAGTTTAGACTTAGGGATCACATTAAAATAATTAATTATTTTAATAAAACATGAACAGAGTGGAATTTCCACAAATGGTTTTTGGGTTCTTTGGAATACTAATGTCCAATCCTCCTCACAAAAAATGAGATTTGGAACACTTTCCAATGGTACAAAATCAACACTCCATATTAGCGAGGAAAATGTTCAAGCAAAATACCAACTGCATCTGCTCTGACTTGAAGCATCTACTGCATTGCTGATGTCTCGGCTGTTGCCCCTCATCTGTTGCGCTGCTGCCCTCTGTACTGCTATCCATGACATCATCTCTGTCACTGCCTCATCTGTATTACAACTCCCTTTGAATTTCGAGCCCATCCATTCCTCTACTGGAATGGGTTCTTTACCATCCCCATATTTTCTTTGAAGTAAGTAAACTTAATCTTACCTAGAGCTTTCGTGAGGATATCTACCACCTGTTTCCCTGTAGGAATGTACTTCAACTGTATAGCTCCCCGTTGGACATAGTCTCTGATGAAGTGGCACCTGATGTCAATGTGCTTCGACCGATCGTGAAACACAGGAGTCTCAGAGAGCTTGATGCAACTCTGATTATCACAAAAAATTTTGGTCGGTTCCATCCTCTTCTTGAGTAAGTTCATGAGCAACTTACAAAGCCATATGGCCTCACACGAAGCTGCGCTAGCGGCCATATATTCAGCCTCAGCTGAGCTCAGTGCCACGGATTTTTGTTTCCTACTACACCAGGAAGTCATTCCTGATCCGACACTGAAACAATACCCACTGGTACTTTTCCGATCTACTGGACTTCCAACCCAGTCTGCATCAGTGAACCCACTCAATTGGATTTCATTTCCCTTGGTGTACCTCAATCCAAACTCGACTGTAACAGGATTGGAGACTCTGTGATGGAACGAAGTCTAGAAGCTGCTGCAACAACAACTCGAAATGGTTCACGCAACTCTCCAGAGAGAAGGGAAAGCATGGAAGAAAAAAGAGATCACGACATCTCTGTATTGGGCTCCAGACTGGAAGAAGAATTTGTTTGTGTATCAAGCTCTGCTTCTCCAGAAGTTTGGTATATTTATAGTGGAGCTTCTGCACATATGACGGGAGTTCGAGAATGTTTCTCAAGATACCAGGAAGAGCAAATGAATTTTCAAATCACCATGGGAAATAAGGAGAAGTGTGTTGCATGTGTCTGGTTTGGGGATGAACTTACTCTCAGTGTCTCAACTACAAAACAAGGGCTATGACGTCTACTTCATTGGCAAAAGAGTATATTTCAAACACCTGAGTTGGAAGAAGAAGGCACAAATCAGATTCAAGAGCAATAAATTGTATATGTTGCAGTGCAAATCTCCAATGACACTGATAGGCAACAAGGATGAGAAGGATTTGAATGAACTATGGCATAGGAGAATGGGGCACTTACACCATGGGGCTTTGAGACTTCTCAAGAAGACTGTCACAGTAGTTCCAAATTTGAGCACCAAATGAGATGACATTTGCAGAGGGTTCGTACTAGGGAAGTATGCCAAGGCAGCCTACCCCAAGAGCAGAAATATGGCTAAGAGTGTGTTGGGATTCATACAGTCAGACATTTGTGGACCAATGTCCACTAGAGCTCTTAGTGGTGCCGAATATTTCCTCACCTTTATTGATGACCATTCCAGGAAAACTTGGATCTACTTTCTGAAAACCAAGGATGAAGTCTTTGATCGATTCAAGGAGTTTAAAGCTCTGGTTGAGAATCTGACAGGAAATTAGATAAAGATACTGCAATCAGATAATGGTGGATAATATATTGATAAAGATTTCACATAATTCTGAGCAAGGGAAGGCATCAGAAGAGAGTGGACTACTCCATATAATCCGGAGCAGAATGGAGTTTCAGAAAGGAAGAATATAACTACTGTGGAGGCTGCAAGGGCAATGTTGTATGATCAAGACATGCCCAAATTTCTGTGGGCTGAAGCTTGTAACATAGTTGTATATGTTCATAATAGGATTCATCACAATGCATTGGGTAAGATCACTCCAGAAAGTGTCTTCCACTTCAGGATATTTGGTAGTGTGGCATACTGCCATGTACCCGAAGAGAAGAGGAAGAAATTGGATAGGACTGTTGAAAAGGGATATCTGGTGGGATACAGTGAAAATGCGAAGGCTTACAAAATCTACATTCCTGGCAGCAGGAAGGTTGTAGTGCAGCGGGATGTAAAGCTCATGGAGGAAAGAGCTTTCTGAAAATCCCGAGGGATGCCTTCATCAACGCAGTCTGAAGATGACTCTTTAGTCCAGCCACTACGACCAACAGAGTATAGCCCGAGTGCTTCTTAAAGGCAAAAGGATCCAAGGGATTCATCTCCAGAAGTTTTGCAGGAGGGGGAGCAAGTAGAACCATCAACTACTAGTGGTAGGATGAGCAGAGAATTACGACAAATTCTAAGGGATGCAGAGGAGTTTGTTGGAGCCCCTAGAAATGAGAAGAGGCAGTGCAGGTAACTAGACAGATACCAAGCCTTGGTAGCCCAGGTTGGGGAACCCTCTAGTTTTCAAGATGAAGCTCAGCATCATGTGTGGGTAGATGCAATGGTGGAAGAGTACAGTTCCATCATGAAAAATGATGTATAGGAAGTGGTTCCTAGGTCTCAAGACAGATCAGTTGTGGGTTCGAGATGGATCTACAAGATCAAATATGCTGTATATGTCAGCGTAGAAAAATTTAAAGCTAGGTTTGTGGAAAAGGGGTATGCTCAGAAGGAAGGGATAGACTATGAAGAGACCTTCGCCCCAGTAGCCAAATATACTTCTATTAGATCCGTGATATCCCATGTTGCTCAGATGGGATGGGAGATTCACCAGATGAACGTCAAGACTGCATTCTTGAATGGGGTGATAGAAGAAGAAGTATATATCGAACAGCCAAAGGGCTTTGAGATGCATGAGCAGAAGACTCATGTGTGTAGGCTTAAGAAAGCCTTGTATGGACTTAAGCAAGCCCCTAGAGCTTGGTATGGTCGAATTGATGGCCACTTGCAGAAGATGGGATTCGTCAAGAGTGACGTAGATCCTAATCTCTACTATCTGAGAGTAGGGGATGAGTCTCTGATACTGGTGTTTTACGTAGATGATTTATTCCTAACAGGATCATCTAGGCTCATCAAGGACTGCAAGGAGAAATTAGCTGCGGAATTCGACATGAAGGCCCTGGGGCTGATGCATTATTTTTTGGGGTTCGAAGTTTGGCAGCAGAAGGGTGAGATCTTCCTTGGTCAAGGGAGATATGCTATAGAAATCTTGAAGAGGTTCAAGATTGAGGACTGTAGACCCATGGCTACACCAATGATCACCAATTGGAAGAAGATTGATACTTCTGAAGATGATGAGGTTGATCCTACTTTGATAGGGTCCTTGATGTATCTGGTCAACACTATGCCAAACATCTGTTATGCTGTCAACACCCTCAGTCAGTTCATGATGGAACCAAGGAGGGCACATTGGCAGTAGCCAAGCATGTTCTCGAATACCTGCAGGTAATAGTCGAGCTTGGATTGAGATACACCCGAGGCAATGACATCATATGGAAGCCCAGTAGATTGGAAAAGTATCAGTGGATACTGTTTCAATGTCGGATCAGGAATGGCCTCCTGGTGCAACAGGAAACAAAAATCCGTGGCTTTGAGCTCCGTTGAGGCGGAATGCATGGCAGCAAGCACTGCTTCGTGTGAGGCCATATGGCTTAGGAAGTTGCTTGTGAATCTACTCAAGGAAAAGATGGAAGCGACCAACATTCTATGTGATAATTAGAGTTGCATAAAGCACTCTAAAAATCCTGTGTTTCATGATCGGTCGAAGCACATTGACATCAGGTGTCATTTCATCAGAGACTGTGTCCAGCAGGGAGCTGTATAGTTGTAGTGCACTCTGACAGGAGAACAGGTGGCAGACATCATCACTAACGCTGTGGGAAAGACAAAGTTTGTCTACTTCAAAGAGAAGATGGGGATGATTAAGAATCCGTTTCAGTAACAGAAATGGACAGATGTAGAATTGAGAGGCACCTGCAGTACAGATGAGGTAGTGTCATGGGTAGCAGTGCAGAAGGCAACAACGCAACAGATGAGATGAGCAGTAGCCAAGCATCAGCATCGCAGAGGATGCTTCAGGCTTAGAGCTGTATGTAGCAGGCAAATTGCTAGAACACTTTCCTCACTAAGAGGGAGTGTTGATTTTTTGTAGCATCAGAAAGTGTCTAAGTCTCAAATTTGGTGAGGAGGCTTAGACACCAGTATTCCAAAGAACCCAGAAACTGTTTGTTGAAATTTCACTCATTTCATGTTTTATTAAAATAATTAATTATTTTAATGGAGACCCTAAGTCTAAACTTAGGGAAATTAAATAATTAAATGGTATTAATAAAACATAGTGTGAATCTTCTAGAGAACGAAGATCAAGTCAAGTTTTAATCTTAGTCATTGATTAGACTTCTAATATGGGCTGTTGATTCATCAATGAGAGGATTATAAAAGAAGGCTTGAGGGTCATTTGGAAAGCAAGTCAGGCAAACATTCAGCAACCCGAGGGAAGTCGATTATGAAGGAATAGAATTTGACTTTAGAAGGAGATTTGCAGGGTGGAGGAAGCAGAGGGCATCAACAGTGTCAGGGCTCAAGGAAAGAAAGACACAGAAGGGCAGAGAGGCAACACTGAGGAGCAGCGCTTGGTTCTTATGCTTGCATTTTATTGTTCTTTTCTCTATATGTACTTGAGTGATAACTACAGTAGTGTTTATTTCGAAATTTACTGTAAGGGTTTTGTAAATAACTTATTGTGGAAATAAGTAGGAGAAATAAATCTACAACTGCAGTAGAATTTTAGAATTGAAATTTTCACATAATGTGCTTCCTCCCCCTAAAATCCTTTGCATGCCTTCATGGAAATGGATGAGGTAAATGATCAACGATCTCCCCCTGCTTGCATAAACTCCTTTAGATCTTCAAGATAAGAAATATTGATGCCCTGTGATCAAGTGGAAGAGATCATCACAATATCATGATTTTCTTCAATGGAGTTACTCCCAAGAGATGATCTATCAAGATTTGTCCATGTGTGACTCATCAAGGGTTTCATAGGACTCTTCTCGGATAGCTTCTGCAAGAATAGTCAAGAATCACAAGCTGCCCCTAATAGTATGCATGGTCTCCTTTTTTGGCAGAGTCTCATCAAATGTGGAATATCATATCTGCCAAAGACGTCTTCATCAAATCAACATGTGTTGTTGGCTTGAGTGTTCAAGAGACTTTATGATCCAATTTGCTTCCTCCTCCATACTTGTGTAACTTTCTTTTCTGGCTTGGTAGTCACGGTTTTAGCTTGTTTAGGGACCCAAGTCAAGTTACAATCACGAGCCATATGTCCAATGTTATGACTTTTGAAGCACTCCATCTTGTTCATGAATGAGGAATCGTGACTTCTTCTTGCAAAGTTGCTTCTAGGGAGCTGATGAGGACCATTATATTTGTCCTTGTGGTATGCCCTACAATCCTTTGCCATGTGCCCAAAATTTGTAGAGAATAGCAATAACCAAAAAATATTCTTTGGTACCTGGAAGATGAATATTGCCTTGATGTACTTCCAAAGTCATTTTGTCTTGGGATCCTTTGATGATATCCATTGCCTCTTGTATCCTTGATACCATCTACAGATCCGCTTGGAGTAGGGTTTCTTCCAATGTTATCTTGACTCTTCTCCTTGATTTTGTTGAAACTATGGGCATCAATATTTCTTCCAGGCTTCTCCACATCCTTGTTGTTTGAAGCATTAGGGTTTTCATCATTCTTCCTTGAGGGTTCACTTGCATAACCAAGACCCGATTTATCAAGAGGAGATCTTTGATGACTTAGAATGTCATCTAGGGTTTGAGAGCTCTTTAGACTCTTATTCAAATGATGAACTTCTTTTCTTAGGAGATCAATTTCTTCTTTCATCATCTTGCAATCTTCATCCTTCTTACCTAGATGATTCTCCATCTCTTCCTTCATTTTCGTTGCATCACATGATTGGGCCTTAAGTGAGGTGATATCTGATTTTAATTTGAAGATCTCTTCATCCTTTTCTTCTAGTTGGCATGTCATGTCATTTCTTTCCTTTTCTGATTCATCGACTTGTACTTCCAGGAGGGCCAAAATTTCCATCACCCTTTCAGCTCCTTGCGCTTGTTTCTTTGCTTCTTCCAATTGAGACTTAAGGGAGGAGACATCTTCCTTGTATTGACCAAGTTGTCCTTCAAGTTTGTTCAAGTCTTCATGTCTTTGTTCAAGAGGGCTTGACAAAGTTTCTTCCCTTTTCTTTGCTTTATTCAATTGATTTGTCATGGATATGACTTCTTCATGATGACTTTTCTTGTTTTGATGAAATTCCTCCTTAAGCTTGGTGAGCTCCTCATCTTTTCCTTGTACTTGAAGCTTGAATTGGTTAACTTCTTTCCTTGTCTTGTTAAGGTTATGATCACCATCTTGTGATTGCTTCTTGAGCTCCTCATTTTCCTTTTTCAAACTGCTTATCTCTTCTAGGGCAGCTACAAGTTTTGCCTTGAGATCTTCTTTGAGATCATCTTCAATTTCTTCATCTTCTAGGTCCTCCTTGGTCTTGATGTCTTCACTCTTGTTTTGAGCTTCCTTTATGGGTTCTGGATTTCCTTCTTGCTTTAAATCATCTTCTTGACTAGAGGTCATGGTCAATGCTCCTTTTGAGTGAAGATCTTGAATTTTGTCCCACATACCTTTCGTTGATGAACATTTTTCCATTTTGCCTTTATAAGATCTGACAGCCCAGTCAAGATTGCTTTTATTGCTATTGCATTATGTCCCTTGGATTCTTCTTCCATCGTGCTTTCAGCAATCACTGATTCCCAAACCCAAAAACCTTGAGCCATTAAGAAATTATTCGTTCTTTCCTTCCATATTTCAAAGTTTCCATGAGGGCTTCAGCAAAGCATCATGTCTCCAAGATTGCCTCCAAGATCAGCTTTTACTAGTCTTCAATAATTCTTCAACAAGTTTCTAGATGACTCTTCAAGGTATGCTCAAGATCAGCTCCAACTGCTCTTCAAGATCTACAAGGTTCCAAAATCATCTTCAAGGCTGCTCTAGTTAGGGTCTTCTCCAAAAACTGCACAATAGGTCAATAATGTCTTCAAGAGTGTTTTGTCATCAGCTAACAACTCACCTGTTAGATGATCTTCAAAGATCTATTAAACATTTCTTTAAGAATTAAAAAATTGCTTCACAATGGTGCTCTTCAAACTTAACACGAGAATTTTTCGAAGGGCCCACAACACTGCTCTTCAAGCTTAACAAGAGTCCCTTCAAGGATCAAGGAGATTGCCCACAATTCCAACGTACTACAGCCTTGACCAACTGTTGTTGGGAGACAACTAGAATGGAGTGAGTGGGGATCAGAGTGACAGCCCCCAGCGGGAGCGGTTGTCGCAGTGCCTGTACAATCTGAGCGACAACAAGGCCCTCATACACCATTTCCACAGACTACAAATCATGGTGCTAGGATCCATATATTACCTTTGAAGGTTGTTTTGCAGCATAGAATATACCAATATTAATGTCTTTGTGAAAACCATTTCCACTTTTCTGTGGAATGTTTGGCATTCATGCTTTACTTAGAATTTAAACATAATCTCTATATGCAGATTGGCAGGCTGGAAGACATACGGTCTCAAACACTTCGTGGAATTATTGCAGTGCAAAAGTGTTTCAGAGGTTATCAGGTCCGCAGCTATTTCAAGGAACTAAAGAAAGCTACAATTTTGGTTCAATCATGTACGCCCTCCATCTTATGCTTTCTTTTATGTAGGTAAAAGGAAACTTATACTCAGTTTGACTTTAAGAAGCAGGCATAAATGTCAGGCAACCTATATATTGCATTGTAAGATAAGAATGTACGGGTTGATGCTTGATCAAGTTCTGTGCTTTTATACTGCACTTCTTTATATGTGCAGTGCTGAAGGGTAAAAAAGCGAGGAAGGAATATGGGGTGCTGAAGAATAGAAACAAGGCAGCTGTCACTATACAAAAGGAAGTGAAATGTATGATTGGCAAGAAACAATACCTTACAACTTTGAGATCAGCAATTGTAATCCAGGCAGGTAAAATAGAGATATATCCATCTCCTAAGATATCCTCCTTTTTTAAAGAGATGGATTTTATGAATTTTGTTCAGGGAGGGGTATACAATTGCATTAATTGAGGCTAGAAATATGTTGCAGCAATGCGTGGTTGGCTTGCTAGAAGGCACATCGTGATCAGACAACAGTCACCAGAAAGAATCTGTGCAGTAAATATACTTGCAGAGAAATACTGTGAAGATTTATGTAAGAATGAAACAAAAATCGATGCCAAAGTTAAAGGAATGGAAAGGGTACCAGATCTACCAAAAGTAAGTCAAAATTTACAGAGTCAAAATTTACAGGCCTTAGAAGTAAAGGTACGAGCTGGCTTTTCTGCTTACTGCAAAAGTTCGATATATCTGGATTTCATGCTCGGAGTAAGGTATACAATTTAATAGAAAATTCATGGTTTTAATCTTTGCTTATCTGTTTTCTTATAGCAGTCCTCTGAGAATGATTTGAAAGACAAGAAGATATTCAAGGGTCAACCTTATTTCATTTCAGATCTTGAAAGTCGTGTCCTGGCTGCAGAAACACTTCTGAAAGAAAAGGAACATGAAAACGCTATCTTATGCCAAAAAATACATCAATACGAAACTCGGTGGTCAAAGTATGATGTCAAACTGGCCTCCATTGAGAAAATGTGGCAGAATAATATGACTTCATTACAGCAAAACCTTGCTTCAGTGAAAAAAACCTTGGCAGTTGATAGAATGGTTATCCAACAGGAAAAGGAAAAATATGGTGATTTAAATATTTATCCTGGCGTGTCTCAAGAACATGTTAGAAGACATATTCCGCCACATGATGATGACTTTGACTGGGATGAAGCTACTTCAGCTGAAACAAAGACTCCTGATTCTCATCAGAATCATCTTCAGGATTCAAAGTTTGGTCTTAGTTCCGAACTTGATGTAGAACATGCTGCTATTGGTCAGCTGGTAAAGAAGTTTAAAGATAAGACACAAGTTTTCAATGATGATGCAAATTTTTTGGTGGAGGTGAAGTCCGGGAAGGCCCAAGCAAATCTTGATCCTGACGTAGAACTTGAGAAGCTGAAACAGAGATTTGATACATGGAAAAAATACTTCAAAGATCGATTGCGTCAGACTAAGATAATTCTGCAGAGGCAGGGGAGTGCAGATTCTGCTGCAGAAAGGGCAAAGAAGAAATGGTGGGGAAAGAGAAGCAGCTAGCAGAGTTATGATGCTGGCTCAGAAGCATGGAATATATTGTCAATTTTCAAGCAAAGAGGGAGCATGGGTGAGAAATTTGTTATGATATGTTGTACTGTTATTTGCCCTTTTGCTGTATGCTTCCTACAGTAGCAACTAGTGTGGATTCACCTACAGCTTTGAGACAAGTTACCTATGTCCAATAAAAACGAATTTCTCTACTTAACGCAGCTAAAAAGGTTATAATATTGGATAATCAGTCCTAACTTCCATTGACTCTAATTGATGGGTTCAACAAGGGATGAAACGCAAAGCATGGATGAGAAGTGGCTCAATACTGTGTTCTGCCGGCATTTGTGTAACTCTATAAAACTAGAATTAGTGTGGGTTTACTTGCAGGTTAAAGAATGAATCAGATCTAGCAAATGACAAAGAAAATCACAATCAAAAGAAGTTAACAGTCTCCAGAAAGAAGATTGTTCCAATTATATGGGTTCAGTGCCATCGCAGTAAAAACTTGAAGCTTGTATATTTCTATGTAATTTTTCCAGTAAAATGTGGTGTATATTAGTCCAATTTCGCTTATGTTTATAATGTTAAGCATGGAGGGAAGTGATACATATGCCTCTATCCAGAGAGTTTTGATGCATTTAAAAGAAAAATCGTTGTAATCTACTGTCTGAGATATTATATTGGCGGTTTTGCTGTCTTCTTAGGGAGCAATCGAGGATAATTTTTCTTGATTGAGGGTCCTCAAGTTTCGTCTTGGTGCTTCTCATCAAGTGGTTTCTCTGGATGCCTCTCTTGTACAAACCAAGAATTCTGATCGCAAGTTTGTATATTATCACATCATTGAATTTGTATTTTTGGATGCTTCTAAGCTCGAGAATTTTGAGCGTGAGTTAATATATTATCACACATCATTGAATTTGTATTTAGCGATTCAATTTCTCAGATATATTTTGTTGGGATTAAGTATCTAGATTCAATTTCTTTCAATTTCTCCTCACGTGGGTTTTGAATATAGTTAAAATTTATCTCTTCTAATTTATAAATTTATCAATATGGTGATTAAATTACATTTATTATATAAAATGTGAAAATTTACATATTTTATAAATATAAGTCTTTTTAACTGATATGAATTTTGATAAGTATATTATTTAATATATCAAATTTATATTGAATTAAATTTTAAATAATTTTTATTATTCTCAACTCATTTGATGTATAATTATAATAATAATAATAATAAATTCAAATATTTTGTATTGATTTTTTTTTAAAGTTTGATTACTATTTGAATTCATTTAAAGCATGAATAGCTCAAGGGAAATCGAGGACTTGGAAAGGTATGTTGCTAGGATTTTCTGAACTTGCTGCCAAGGTTTCTAATGTTCTGCCACGTTCAAACTATTGCAAAGGCTGAAGGGGGCATGCTGGTCCCCTCCTTCCAAGATAGGGTTACAGACAAAAATAAAGAGCTTGAAATATCCTTCTTCACAAGGCTCACCACTTACAATGCCTTTCACTTTTCCAGACTATCAAAATCTGCAGAAGGAAACAAACAAGCCAATTGAATCTCCTAAGAAGACAAACATGCATCGATAACAGTTCAAAAAGAAGCCTAGACTTCGCAGGATGGCTTAGAAGTCAGGACCGACCACCCCCACTTGGGAAGCTCCCAAGGGAACAAACAAAAGCCCAATAATAATTGCAAACCCAAGGAAAAAAAGATACCGATGTTGGAAATCCAGGACCCAGATGTAGCATCCTATAGAGACTTCATGCAAGAACATGCAGTCATCTGAAAATTCATGGGAATTTGGCTCACAGAAAAAGCCTTGAACTAGTGGATTCAGGCCAAATGGCACCCTAAAGGAGAGATTAGACTGCAACTCAGATCAAAAGGATTCTTCATGGTCATTTTTGACCTCCTAGAAGACAAAGACATGATATTCAAAATAGGGTCGTACTTCTTCAACTCGACAGGGCTCTACATGCGCTACTGGAAGGAGAACTTCGCTCCTGAAAAGGAGGATTTCACTAGAGTCCTGGTTTGGGTCAGCGTCTACTCACTGCCCACAGATTACTGGTCTCTATCAATGTTAAAAGGAATAGGACATGAGCTAGGAAAATACATAAAAATGTTAGAAGGTGTTGAAAAGTCAACAAGAAATGTGTGTCTAATTTAATTTTCCCTTAATTAAATTGGACAATAAATTGTAATCTTATCTCATAATCACTTGTAATAGTTAATTGAGTGTGATAGACTCAGTTAGCTCATGAATTCGAGTTGAGGGTGGTTGGTGAGGCATGTAGAGTGATTCTATTTGTTTTAGAGTCCAAGTTGTAGTTAGTGTATTATTTTAATGCATGAGAAATCAATTAACTCAATTAATTGAGTTAAAATCAGTTTAACTAGTTGTAACTGATTGTTGCACTAGTGGGAAGTCAAGTGAATTAAATAATATTTAATTCACATGCATTGATCTGTCAAGTAACTGATGATTTACTATTAATAACTGCATGCATGTCAGTTTTGATGAAGATCCAGTTGAGACAGAGGTTAAAGGGATGTTATCTATCAGTCGTATTATTAGCAAACTGCCCACATGCAGTAATACACCCATAGGATTTCCCATGAGAATTGAGCAGTTTTGGAAGGATGATATTCCTAAATAATAGGGATTTAATTCTACAGGAATTGCGCAAGCAAGGCAGATTGAGCAAAGGCAGGAAATTAGCTAAGTGTTGGTCGATTTTGTCCGGATCAGTGTGAGACAATTGGTAGAGTGCAGCAGACTCTTGTGAGAAGAGTGCATTGTATTGTTTCATGATTCCTTGGTTGAATATACAATAGAAGATAGAGGGGTTTTGAGCAACAAGATTTCCCCAAGAAAAATATTTGTGTTGTGGATCGATTTGCTTCTTTCTTTTACTTGGTGTGATTGTGCGATCGTGTTTATTTTCTGCAATTAATTTGTAGAAAGATTCAATATCTTTCTTTAGCATATCACATGATCGGATTGAATCCATTGGTATACATATTGTTTGTATAATTTTTACAGAAGGAACCAAGAATGACTACTATGTCTCCTATGCTAGAATATCTGTGTACATGGACGTTTTAGGCACTTTATCGGAAGCAATCAAGCTTGTCTTCAGTGTTGAGGTATGGCTTCAAAACATAGACTATGAGCATATACCATTTCGTTGCAAAAAATGCCACGAACACGGGCACCTATTCATAGACTACCCACTGAACAAAGTACAACAAAGCAACACTCAAGCCCAAAAGAAACCAGACGAACAAGGGTTTTACCAAGTCTAGACCAAAAAACAGACACAACAAGAAAACGCAAGGCAAACAAGGTCACCACCAAGTTGCTAGTGAAAACAAATATGAAGCCCTATAGGAAGAGCAAGAGGAACCAACCTCTGTGGACAAAAATGAGGAAGAAAACCAAAGGATAGTCCAAAACTCGAGAGGTCAAACACAATCACAAATGACATGGAACCAACAATGATAGAAACCTCACCTGAAGAACACACAATAGAGGAAGCCCTCGAAGGAGTTGATCTCAAATCCATAGCAAAAGAATGGGAAAAAGGTGGCTTGGAAGCCATACCAAAGGAGCACATACAGAAAATAGAGAGAGCATGCCTGCTACAAGAAGAACTAAAGAAAAGTGCGCTCAGGCAGCTTCCAGATGACCTAACCCACAAAGGAATTTTGGCAGCCAACTCCTACAAGAACTTGGAGCAAGACTTCTCAAGGAAGGCAAGGTAAGAGTTCTCACTCTAACCCCCCACCTTTATCAATAAATTGTATATCTTGGAATATAAGAGGCCTAAGTGGTCTAGGAAAAAGAAGAGTCCTAAAGCATACACTCACCACATAAAAACCATATATTTTTCTCATTCAAGAGACAAAGCTTGTTATGGAAAACCTTAAAACTCTCCAGAAAGAAAACTTAAAAAACTACAACTACATAGCCAACTCATCTTGTGGTACAACAGGTGGACAATTGATTCTTTGGAAGAGTTCGTTATACGAGCTTACCTCATCTGTTGCAACGAGAAGCTCCATCACTACACGCCTAAACATCATTGGTTACAATGACAACATTTGTGTGACAAACATATATGCCCCCCACAAGATTGTTGAGAGAATCTAGATGCTAAAAACGGTGAAGAAAATCATTGAAGATATACCTCCGCCTTACAAAATCATTGCAGGGGATTTCCATATGGTCCTAAATCTAGATGAAAAGAAAGGTGGAATCTGCAAGTTGGACATGGATGTAGAATTTTTTCAAGAAACCATTGACAAGCTTGGTATGATTGACATTTCAATTGTAAATGACACTTTTACATGGAACAATAAAAGAGGTGGAGCAAGACAGATCACCTTAAGGTTAGACAACTTTATGATCTCAGAAGCCATTTACATGACCTCTTGGAAGACAAAAGCTTTCATTCTTCCCCAATTGGGCTCAGATCACTGGCCCATTGCTCTGAGAGTGCACATATCTTCTGACCCCAAAAATCGACCCTTCCATTTTGAGAATTTTTGGCTTGAGGACCCAAACTTCATTTCAAACATGAAAGATTGGTGGGAAAGCTTACCATCCCAAGAAAGTACAAGAATGTACCAATTCCAGCAAAAGTTGAGGCACATTAAAAATAAAATCGAACTCTCGAATAAAAAGGTCTTTGGAAACATCTTCAAAGATAAAACATCTCAAACAAAAAATGGAAGAACTCCAAAAAAAAATCATCCATAATGGCATCACTGAACAAATGAAACAAGAGGAAACGAGCCTCTAGAAGAGATGGGAAGACATAGTCTTACAGGAGGAAATACTATGGCAGCAGAATTCTTGAATCCGATGGCTCAAATGTGGTGAACACAATTCATCATTATTTCATTGCTCAATGATTCAACACGAGAAACATAATAGAATACTTGGCCTCAAAAACAATGATGGAAACATGGTCCACACCCATGAGAACATAGAGACATAGCTAAATGACTACTACAACAAAATCCTCAAAGATCCCATGGTTGATAGACTCCGAGCAATCAAGGAAATCATGGGAAACATCCCAACCATCCTCAATCAAGATCATAAGAGAAGTCTTAATGCAGGAAGTGGAGGAGGTTGTAATTTCAATGCCCAACGGGAAAGCCCCTGGCCTAGATGGATTCACAATTGATTTTTATAAATCTTGTCGGCTTTTCATGAAAGACGAAATTCACGCTCTGGTGGACGACTCCAAAATCAGCAAAATAGTCTTAAAAGCTCTCAACACCACCTCCCTCACGCTCATTCCCAAAGAAGACGGTGCTGACTCTCCGAATCGCTTCAGACCCATTTCCTATTGATTTTTGTAGCATCAGATGTGCTCTAGCCTCAAGATTTTGCACAAAGGCTAGGACACATGCATTCTCCAAAGCCCATAAATCATTTTTGGAAATTCCATCCAGATATGGCTTAATTAAAATAATTAATCATTTTTAATGTATTCCTAAGTCTAAACTTAGGAAATGTGATTAATTAAAGTGTATTAATTAGGTCGGATGTGAATATTCTAGATAAATATGAGGATCGACTCTCAATTAATCTTAGCCTTTGATTATGTTTTAATCATGGTCGTTGATATGTTAACGAAAGATTATAAGAAGGAGCTCGATGAACATTTGGAGAACACACTGAGATAGCGAAAGAAAGAGATCTAGAGATCGAATTCTCAAGAGAAGCAGTGCTGAGCTTCAGGAGAGTGATCAAGTGAATTTCTTGTAGTAAGGGGCAGAGATAGTTGGTCGGAGGAATATTTTCCTGATCCGGTGAGTGCATTGCAGAGAAGGCATCGAGAGGTCCAAAGAGGCAGCGTAGTGCCACATTGTGATTAAGAGGGAATCTGCATATTTGTTGGGGAACAGTCGAGATCTAGTGCAAGAAGCAGGGGTGTGAGACCGGAGGGCCAAAGATCTGAATTTCCAGTCAACAATCGATCAACTGAAGCAGTGAAACATTTCCTAGAGGTTGTGACACAGTGGCAATGCAGAGGCAACGTGGGTCTAGCCATCCAGAGCCTGGATCAGTGTCAGATCGCTAGTTATAGTGTGAGATATTTTCTCACTACCTCTTTTCCAGTTTATTCTCTGTATCATATTGCTAGTTTGGGAATCTAATGATTTGTACTCAAAAAAATACTACATAATAATAAAAGCCTCAATTGCTGCACCGATTTTCCCACATTGGTTTTTATCTGGGGACATTTGTCTAAACAAAACTGTGTATTGTGTGTTTCTATCTTTCTTGCGCAACATTTTGTTTCAACAATATTTTATGTTTTGAAGATTGCAGTAGATCTTATTTCGATATTTGTTGTGTAACAATGTAAATAAATTGTTCAGTGATTAACAATTAGGAGAAATTTAATCAGTTGTTGTAGTAGGGATTCCGGTTTCATAATTCTCACATGGTATCAGAGCGCAGGTGAAGCAGGAAGAGCTTAGTTGAAGGTGAAAGAGGGATTTCGAAAGCACTGTGTAGGCAACAGTTCGAAACCCCAGAGGAGCTGCGCAGTCCATAGCTAGGAGGACAATTTTTTGTGGAAAATTATTTCTCTGAGTGAGTCGACAGAGAATAAGATTTTTCGGATCAAGATTTGTCAATGGGAGAGGGAGAAACACAACAGTTTCCACGCAGAGCAGATCTTCAGCTGGGACGCAGTTTTCTATAGTAGTTTGCTAGAGTAGAAAAGTGTCAAAAGGGAAGAAGAGCACACACTAAGGGAATTTCTTCCTCAGATAATTCATAGCCAAGGAATTTTAATTCTTACTGTAGAGGAGTAGTAGCTGGGAGAAAATCTACTTATTCCAACAGGGAGTGCATAGATCCAGTCAGCAGTTGCATAGAGGAGAGAGGGGGAAGTTTGACATTTTTGGCAGGATGGCATCTACTGGTTTGAGATATCAGGATCGGTTGGAGGGTGCCTCCAACTACATGATCTGGAAGGCAAGGATTTCCTTCCTTCTAGACGAGCATGATCTGAAAACTTATATTGATAATGTGGTAGATGAGCCCATAGATGCAGATTAGCTTAAGACCTTCAAGAACAAGATGGTGAAGGCCAAGAGGTTGATCTTCGATAGAGTGAGAGATCATGTTGTATCTCACATAGATGATAAGGACACAACCAAAGAGATGAGGGATGCACTGGCCATGTTATATCAGGGGTCTTCCGAGCAACAGAGGATGTACTTGGAGGAGATGAGATGCACGAGGACGCAAAAGGGGGAGCGCATAGACCCCTTCCTTACAAGGCTTCACGATGTTCGAGAATAGTTGGAAGTTGTGGGGACAACGTCTCAGCCTACAGATTTTATGAGATTGGCCCTAAACATCGTTTCAGAAGAATGGCAAGTTTTCGTCCAGAGCATTCTGGGCAGAGAAAAATTGTCGGACTAGGAGATGATGTGGGTTGATCTCCAACAAGAGACGATGAGGCGTGATTTGGTGAAGAGCACCAAGGGAGGAAACAACAGTAGTGGGACGAAGGCAAAGGTGAAAGAAGAGGAGAATGTAGCCCTTGCATCAAAGGGGTAGCAGGAGCAGCGCAAAAGAAAGAAGGACATTTTGAAGATCAAATACTTCAAGTGTGGTGAACTTGGTCACTACGCTACCTAATGTCCTCTCATAAAGAAGGACAAAGAGGAGAGGCGGTATCAATAGGTTGCATCCGCAGAGATCGATAAGCTGTCCTCTAGATTGGAGGAGGAGTTTTCCATGATCACCGAGATACCTCCAGGTGTGAGGTGGGGTGATTTGGTTTTTGAGCCCCATAGAGCTACAAATGGGAAGGATCCTTAAGGCGTCCACCTCTTGGATCAATACCTTGCTACAGGAGCCCATAACAGCGGTATGGAACAGTGAGATTTGGTAGAGTCAGGTGCCAAAGTGACAGATGCAGTGGCTCGTAGCGTGAGCCTGAGTAGTGTAGTGTAGAGTTATATTCAGTGTAGTTGGCACAATGCATATTTAGCAGCAACACAATGGCTTCAGTGGCGGCGTAGGGATCAACCATTAGGGGGAGTTTTGAGGTCTAAAAAGGGCCTCCTAAGGAAATTATAAAATAATAGTGGAAATAATAAAATAATATAATATTAATTCATCAAATTTTAGAGGGAAAAAAGAAAAAAAACTATTTTTTCAACTCGTATTTTCAACTTATCTCCCTATGGTTTTACTCAAATTTCAAGCGGTAACACTTGTTGGATGAAAAATTTGATTCCTCATCCAAGGAGTACCCATGTTGCATAATTTTTATGGACCCTGCTACATGAAAAATGAGAAATACATGAAAAATGTGATTGAAATTACGTTTTTTCATGTATTTATCATTTTTCATGTAGTAGAGTCCATCAAAAGTATGCAACATGGGTACTCCTTGGATGAGGAATTAAATTATGAATCAAAAAAGTACTCCTACTCGAAATTTGAGTAAAGCCTTAAGGAGATAAGTTGAAAATAAGAGTTGAAAAAATAAATTTATTATTTTATTATCTTTTTACTTTTTTACTCCAAAAATGGTGAATCATCCCCCATGGTTGACATCATCATCTTGAATCCTATTGGTTCTTATAAAGTTTATTTTGGTTGAAATTTTTCTTAGGAGCCCCATTTTAGACCTCAAAATTCCCTTAATGAGCAGTCAGGAATTGATTGACAGATGCATCAGACTGAAAACAGTTGGTTCAGTACCATGGACATCTCTCAATTGCAGCAACAACAAATGAGAGGGAGTTGCGGATGCTACAGTGGCAACAACAACAAAGTTGCAGTGCAGATGCAGTAGTTGAAAATAGTTCAACACGGTCAACAGCACCACAGATGCAACTCAGAGTTAGAGTAGCGTAGTAGTTGGTGGGAAACAATAGCCAAACATCAACAACGTAGCTGGGATGGTACATAAGCCATAGTGATGCTTCAAGAGGCTGCATCACTAGAGCACATTCCTCGCTAAGAGGGAGTGTTGATTTTTGTAGCATCGGATGTGATCTAGCCTCCAGATTTTGCAGAGAGGCTAGACACATGAACTCTCCAAAAACCATAAATAATTTCGGGAAATTCCATCCTGATATGGCTTAATTAAAACTATTATTTATTTTTAATGTATTCCTAAGTCTAAACTTAGGAAATGTGATTAATTAAAGTGTATTAATTAAGTCAGATGTGAATCTTCTAGATAAAGACAAGGATCGACTCCCAGTTAATCTTAGCCTTTAATTATGTTTTAATATTGGCCATTGCTATGTCAACGAGAGATTATAAGAAGGAGCTCGATCGGAATTTTAAGAACATACCGAGATAGTGAGAGCAAGAGATCTAGAGATCGAAGTCTCAAGAGAAGCAATACTGAGCTTCAAGAGAGTGATCAAGTAAATTTCTTGCATTGAGGAGCAAAGATATTTGGTTAGAGGAAGATTTTCCTGATCCGATGAGTTCATTGCAGTGAAGGCATTGAGAGTTCTAGAGAGGTAGCACAGTTCCACACAGAGGCATCACAATACTTCAGAGGGAATCCACATATTTGCTAGGGAAAAATCTAGATCTAGTTCCATAAGTCGGGGTTTGAGATCAAAGGGCCAGAGATCTAAGTTTCTAGTTTGCAATCGATCAATTGGAGGGGTGACATAGTTCCTAGAGGTTGTGACGTAGTGAAAGTAGAAAGGAAACGTGGGGATAGCCATCCAAAGCCTGGATCAATGTCAGATAACCAGTGTTAGTGAGATATTTTCTCACTATCTCTTTTCCATTTTATTCTTTGTATCGGATTTCCACTTTGAGCATCCAATGATTTCTACTCAGAAAACTATTGCATAATAATATAACCCTCATTTATTTCACTAGTTTTCCCACATTGGTTTTTTTGGGGACATTTGTCCAAAAACAATGACATACTTGTGTGTTTCTATCTTTCCTACGCAATATTTTGTTTCCACAATATTTTATATTTGTGAAGGCTGCAGTGTGTTAGTTTCGTTATTTACCATAGAAAACAATAAATAATTTTTTTTAGTAATTTAAAAAAATAGAAGAAACTTAACTAGTTGCTGCAGTAGGGATTCCAATTTAGGAATTTTCACATTGCACTTTGCAATGTTATCTATAATATTATCTCTAAGGTTCTAGCCAACAAAATCAAAATGGTCCTACCCTTCCTAATATCTTCGAACCAATGGGGCTATGTGGAGGGTCGACAGATTATGGACAAAATTATTCTACCCCCTGAATTAATACACTCGCTCAAAACACAAAAGAAGCCTTACATGATGATGCAATTGGACATGTCGAAACCCTTTGATAAAATAAGGTGCGAATACATGCAGGGGGTCCTAAAATATTTTAGTTTCAATCAACATGGTATAAATTGGATCATGGCCATGGTTTCTAGAGCCTTCTTTTCCATCCTAATAAATGGCTCTCCCTCCAAGCCTTCCAACCCCTCCAGAGGTATAAGATAGGGATACCTCCTGTCAACCTTCCTCTTTGTCATGATGGAAGAAGGCATTAGCAGAACCCTCAGGACAAACAACCTTAATAATGCTCTTGCTGGCCTCAAGCTTCACAACAATGCCCCATCATCGACCCACCAACAATTTGTAGATGGAACTCTTTTAATGGGCATACACACAATCAAGGAAGCTGCTAAATTCAAAGAAATTATTAACTCATTTTTAGAAGCCTTGGGAACTTCCATCAACCTTTGATAAATCCAAATTATTCTTCTTTAACACTCCTGTGGCCATCCAAAGGAACATCACCAGAACCCTAGGCTTCCAAAAAACCTCTCCCCCCTCCAGATACCTGAGAGTCCCGCTCATGAATAAATCTTTCAAAAAATCCAACTAGGATGACCTTCTCAACAAACTCCACAAAAGACTCTCCAATTGGACCTTTAGACCCATCAACTTGGCAGGTAGATTGGTCCTAGTTAAATTGGTGTTGTATGCTATGCCAATGTATCTCTTTTCTGTTGTGGGATCCCCCAAATATATTATAAATTCCATTAGATGCACTCAAAGGAACTTTATATGAAGGGCTCAAACATTAAGAAAAAATGGGCTTTGGTTGCTTGGGAGAATGTTTGCAAGCCTAAATTTGTTGGAGGGTTGGGTCTGAGGGACCTGGAAATTCTTGGAAAATCCCTTCGAGCCAAGACATGGTGGTGCTAGCTAGACAACCAACAAACACCATGGGGAATCACTTGGAGGGAAAAATATGCTCCTAACCACTCATACGATGACCTCATCAAACTTATAGGCAACATAAAGGGATCTCCTATCTGGAATCAAGCTTGGGAGAACAAAGATATCATTCAAAAAAACAACTTCTGGGAGATTGGTAATGGTGAAAAGGCCCTCTTCTGGGAGGATGTTTGGAAACACTACCAAACTTAAACAGGGACCAATTTGATTTGCTTTTAACTGCCATTCAAGGAAAAGGTAATCAAACGATGCTCATTAGTGGAAGCCCAACACCGATAATGACAGATGGAGAGACTTGTTGGAGGAAAAAGATTGGGAACCCCCGCACAATTGCTTCGATTGGAACATCTTCGCTAGCACCATACAAGAAAGAAAAATACAATTTGATGTAGGGGAGGACAAGCTCAGATGGGGCAAGAACCCAACAGGACATTTCAACCTCAGAGAAGCATATGGCTACATGGTGAACCATGCCAACTTCAGCCTCAGCAAAAATGGAAAACTCTATGGAATAGAAAATTGTGGCCCAAAATCACCCTTTTTTCTATGGCTAACAATACAGGGGAAGATGCTCACATGGGACAATCAATGGAAACACGGTTTCAAGGGCCCATCAAGGTTCCCTCTATGTGAATCGGGTGAGGAAACTATCAACCACCTACTGAACATTTGTGAATAAACCAACAAATTATGGGAGTGGGCTGATTTGGTTTTCAGAACTTCGAACAGAAACATGGCTTCCATCCTCAGCACTCTGGATAATTAGAGAACATCAATTTCCCTACACCCTATGGGTGGTAGAGCATGGAACATTATCTCGGGTACCATATGTTGGGCGGTTTATAAAGAAAGGAATGCCAAAATATTTAGAGGGGAAAAAACCCAGAAGAAGGCCTCCTCACCTCAATTAAACAGGTGATCAGAGAATGGGTTGTTGTCTCCAATTTTTCAAACTTCAGTTCCCCTCCTCGTCCTACAAATCTGAGAATTATACAACTCCTCGAGCTGCACTCCCCTCCCCCAACCAAGAGGACTACAAAAATCACAAACAAGGATGCTCCATGTAACTAGTTCCCTCCCTAAAAAGACATCCTCAAATTGAACTATGATGGAGATGCGAAAGGAAACCATGGAGTGATGAGATTTGGGGGAGTTTTAAAAAACTCAAAGGGCGCGATAATATGTATTTACGCTGGTAGTATGGGCATCTCCAATAATAACACTACAGAACTCCTTTCCCTAGAACACGATCTCGCCATTGCCAAGGCTCAAGGTTTTGGGCCTCTCATTTTGGAAAGGGAATCAAATCTCGATATAATGGCTTGTTGCACTGTTAGGCCTCCGGTCAGAATCGACATAATATACATATCTATTAATCACGAAGTCCTCAGTGAGCAGAGTTCCCAATCATTCACATGACGATATGACCATCCATATCGTAAAGATATTTCAGAACTGCCGCCTGGCTGGCCCCTCCACCAATGCCCTTGCTTGCTTTCTCTTGATGGCACTGTACCTAGCCCTGGCACTAGCTGTAATCAATGAAGCATTCATTGCAACCTCTTCCCCACCTCCCTTGGCCGCCCACTCCTTCTATGAATACCCATACTCACCCTTTTCACCTCACTAATCTCCTATTCATCGAGCCTCTATTTCCATTACCCCGACTTCCTTTACCTTTGTATCAAATTCCTCTATTTCCATTCCCCCTTGCCCCCCTCCCATCATCCTCATGGCTCTGCATTGTGGCTTACCCCATGCCCCTCATCGCGAACGAGGTTGCAACAACGAATGTAGAGAGCTCATAATCATTGGTGGGGGATCTCCTTTCCACCTGAGATCAGACTCATAATTGTAACAATTTTTTGTTACTTTGTTTCATGTATAAATTATCAGGTAGGAAATAGGAATTGTAGCCTCGAACCAGATCTGAGGCTTTGATAAGACATGTTGTCCTCAATTATAATGTCTTTATTTCTCCAGAATCCCAAGAGCGCATTCATAACATGGAACTCCAAGCGCAAAATATCAGATGATGTATCACCACTGAGAAGGTGGACAAGAAATTTAAACGGATTCCCGACGCTGGCATCACCAGGTTTAGGGAGAACCTTTACAACCGCACCATCGAGCTACACTGGTAGTTCAAAACCATTCTCAGCCTTGCGATTCAAGAGAAAAATGAGAATTCCAAAGTGCCAGAGGAAAATATTGATACATTGAGTGATAAATTCACAGTTTATGTTGAATATGTCCATCACTGACACTTCGTCACCAGAGACTCAACCCACTATGCTCTGCTCAAGCAGCGCATCGCCACCATGTAGGCCAACATCAAAAAATAAACTATTGGCACTTCCACCATCCATCGGGCTGCTGAGGATGCCCCTGCAAGCAACACTCCAAAGAAGATTATTATGATGGAGGAAGATCCCTTATATGACTTAGAAAATCATTGGTTTACTGTGTGTCACTGGTAATCTCATGATCATAGGCTCAATATTTTAGCTCAAAAATAAAAGAGCTCATAATTGAATGAAACAAAAAAAACAATGATCGACCCATCGCAATGAATTCAACGCAACTCGTTTCGTTGAAAACTGAGTTCGGATGAGGAAGTTATGCTCAGTTGATCGTCGTTCAGAACATGCAAATTTTTATTAAAAAATTGTAGAACAGGAACAAGCTGATGAAATGGCAGCCCAGTTAGCATTCATGGAATCTTCTTTAGTTTTAGTCCAATGGGACTGTGATAAGCGTCACTCCAAGATTCTCCAATGTTGCTTGGGGAAGTTGAATTTTTCTCCTATTTCCTAAGTTTGGAATTATTACTATGGTGGATTATTTTATTGGTGGAATTTATAGGCCAATGTGGAAGGACCACGTGGCGCAGCTGAGAGCCAAAGAAATCCAATGGATAATCTTTAATTGGTGGTGTGTATATGTGTAACCATATAATCATGTACTTCAAAACTTTAATAAACCATCTAATCAGTCGCTACATTCAACCATCTCGCATCGATAGTTTAGGAACGGAGGACATAAGACAACAAAAAAATGATTTGTGATTTGCGATTGTGTGGTAAGTAACGTGGCGATAACGTGCATCCTACTAATCGCATAAGGGGTTTTTAGGAACAGGCAACATAAAGTGTTAACAAGGTGGCAAAATTGCGATGTGATATATCGCATCAGGGTATCACAATCACAAGATAGAGGAGGAAACATAGAATGCTTTATAGAGGGGTTGCGTTGCGATCTGTGATATGCAATAAGTGACTGTGCTGGACTCTGCGATAAGTTACAATGTTGTGATCTGTGATCTACGAAAGTGATTGTGATGCGATCTGCGGAGATTTAAATGCGTTAAGATGTGTATTAATACAATAATTTGTGGTTATGTTATGTTAATCTGACATTAATGGATAAGTGTGGGATGCGCTAAACGCGCTTAACCCCACTTAAACACTAGTTACATTAACATTAAGTGCGTACTTATCTTGGCAGAAGATATGGTCAACCCTCCAAATGCGGAGAAGCTCCGCATTTAGTGGAGTTAACTGGCAGACTTCCAGATTTAGTGGAGGAAAACTAGGAAAATTTACTTTTGCCATAACTGAGGTAATATTCAACCAAATTGGGTGCAAGGATAGTCATTCTAGATAGATTTTTAGGTTTTGGAGCCACTGAAACATGTTATAGAGGTAAAAGAGGTCATCTACAAAGGTTTTTGTTGTCGTGAATATTTCTGAAGCCTAGGGCCACCAAGAGGGAAGGCCATGCCCAGAGCATCTGGTAACCAAATTGAGTAAACAAATAGTCGTTTCTGATATATTTCGATGTTTTAAACTCATTGAAATAGGTTCCAAGAGAATTTGATGCATGTAAATAGCAATTTGAGAAAATTTTATCTAATACAGAGGCCCAAACTATGGAGCTGGACTAAGGAGACGTAGCCCAGGAGGGGTGAAATCCTTCATCAAAACTCTGTTTTATTGTATAAATTTGTCTGGTTTGCTATCATTTATGTTGCTGATGTTCAACACTTTAATTTCATGCTTTATGCTTTCAAAAACACTCATAAAATTTAGTTTTAATTCCTCTTTTGACACACATAAGCAACAAGAGAACCTACACATCAATCACAAGATCAGTGAATAAGTTTTATATCTGAAAATGAATTTAGCACAACAATAACTAACATTCAATTTCAGATCAAGTTGGTATCAGATCCTAGTTGAAAGGCAAGGATATTTGCTTGATAGTTTCTTGAAGTTTTGTGCAAATTTATGGTTGCAATTTTGTGATGCTGACAAGGTTAAAGTTACAGAAAGGTGAAGGGAAATTGTTGGTTGCAAGTTTTGAGATTAGGATTAGAAGAAAGAGAGTTGAGAGAAAATCATCTTCACCCAAAATTCCACTCATAGATGCACTTAAATAACCTCAATTTTTGTCTCAAGAAGCTGAGATTGAAGAGGTACAATTTGTACAAGAAATTGAGTTGATTGAAGAGGTACACGCATAAGGAGTTGAGCTTGAATCCTTAGCCATTATGTCAGGTGTTGGAGAGACTCATGGAAATTCAGAAGAAGAAGATGTCAAGGGAGACTTCAAGGACATTCAAAGAATGGTTAAAATCATGTTTGATGCATTCACTGCAAAAAGAGCAGGACGAGGTTCTAAGCCTTCATATGGAGAAGGAACTTCAGATGGTAAGAAGGATGAGAAGACGAGTTCAAAGGGAAGTGGAGGAAAGCCACCTCCATCTCCACCATATTCATCATCCTCATCATCCCCATTTGTATCAACTTCCACTTCCATCACAAAGACCACTCACACTCACTCAAAAACCACAAAAGGAAAGACTCCATTACTCAAATTGGACATTAAGTTTGAACTTCCCATGTATAGTGGTGAGGTAAATGCATAGAGGCTTGATAATTAGATACATCAATTGGAGGTGTATTGCGGAATTCAAAACCTTCATGAGGACGCCATAAAGATCCAGTTGGCTTCATTCTAGAAGGAGTTGCACTAGTTTGGTGGGAAGCAAAGACTCAAGAGGAAATGTGAATCCATGGTAAGATATCCATTTCTTGGGTTGAGTTTATTTCTTCCATTAAAAGAAAGTTTTATCCATTAGCCTATATGCAAAAAACTATTATGAGTTGGAAAAACTTTAGGCAACTCAAAGGCCAAACTGTTCAAGAGTACACTTGGGATTTTAGAAAGAGGGCTTTATTGTTAGGAGTAAATTTGAATTCCCAAGATACACTCTTGAAATATATTGGGGGTTTACATTCCTATTTGAAGCATACTATTCTTATGTTTAACCCAAGCAATTTAGATGAAGTTTTTGTACAAGCCACACACTTAGAGGCAAGGGGAAAACAAATCATAGAGGAGAAAAGAGAAAGTGAGGGTTAAGGGTAAGGAAAATTTTATGGAAGAGGAAAAATAAATAGTTCTGTAAAAAAAGAGAAGGAAAAACTCACATGCAAGAACTATTCAAAGACTGGCCATGATGAAGACCATTGTTGGCAACTTCATCCAGAATTGAAACCAAATAGACTGAAAGCCAAAGAGAAAGGGAAAACTGTTGCCATAGCTGAACATGACTTAGGGTCAGATTTAGGATATGAGACAAAGATTACAACAATGGGTTTGAAAGGTAAACATGTCGCAAGCACTAGTTATTCAATTTTTTCAAATGATACTCATGATGAATATAAAAGAATAGAAATTTTCCATATTAGAGTTGTCTCTAAACATACCAATATTGATACAATTTTTGATAGTGGGTCACAAGCTAACTTGATTTACGAAGATTTGGTTAAGCAACTAGGCCTTGAAACTATTAGACATCCAAGACCATATCCTTTGGGTTGGATATGAAAGAATGAAAACTTGCAGGTTACATGGAAGTGCTTACGAAGATTTGCCATTAACTCAAACTTTCTTGATGAAGTTGATCTTGATGTGGTGCCACTTGAGATATCAGGTATAGTATGGAAAGTCCTTATCTGTATGATAGGAAAGCTATATTTCATCGCCATGATAGCAAGTATTGCTTGTTTAAGGATGGTATTGACTACATAATTAGAGCACATAAGAGGAAGACAGGTTTGTCTCTTATTCATGCAAGTGAAATGAAGAAGATAGTGAATGCAAGTTATAGCTTGACATTGTTGATAATAAAAAAAGAGATGTATTGAATCACACTTTTCAAAAAGATGCTTATGCTTCTAATGAGTTGTTTCAAGATGTTAACAAGTTTCCTTCGAAAGAAGGTGAAAAAAATTTACATCAGTCAACATTGGTATTAAGCGGTGTTGGAAACAAGATGCTGGTGCAAGAGAGTGAAAAGGTCAAAGATAAAGTGACAAAGCAGCTTGGAAAAGAAGGCATGGGTCCCAAAAATGTTGGTTTATGGTTTCCAAAAGGTACATGGAAATGGCGAAGATACTTAGTCAAGAGTCGACGCAAGTACAAAGTGAAAGCAACTAAAAATTGCCATGGTGATAGTGTGAAAGTTGAGAAAGTTTCTAAATTTTCTTTAATTGTTGACCAAGGTAGGAACAAGATGTTTTCTACAAAAATAGATTGTTGTTCCACAAATTCAGAAATATTTCAGCATGATGGTGTCAATGACAACAAGAGAATATCATAAGAATCGAATAGAAAGCTGAATTTTTATGAAAATCTCCAAATGATGAAATTGGGAAAATTTCAATGGATAAAGACTGGAAGGGTGAGGGAACAGTCCCCTCATCCACATAATCAGTAATCAAGAGAGCTTTTAGGGTCCAAAAGGCTTCTTGTGGGGAGGAATGATCAGAGGCTCAATATTTTAGCTCAAAATGAAAGTGCTAAGAATTGAATGAAACTAGAACGACGTCGACCAGACCGTCGCAAGGAATCTAACACAACTCATTTCATTGAAAACTAAGTCTGGATGAGGAAGTTATGCTTTGTTGATCGTCGTTTAGAAGAAGCAAATTCTTATTAAAAAATTGCAGAACAAGTATAGGATGATGACAAGGCAGCCCAGTTAGCATTCATGGAATCTTTTTCAGTTTTAGTCCAATGGGACTGTGACAAGTGTCACTCCAAGATTCACCAATGTTGCTTGGGGAAGTTGAATTTTTCTCCTATTTCCTAAGTTTGGAATTATTACTATGGTGGATTATTTTATAGGTGGAATTTATAGGCCAATGGGGAAGGACCATGTGGCACAGATGAGAGCCAAAGCAATCCGACGGATAATCTTCAGTTGGTGGCATGTATATGCGTAACCATATAATCTTGTACTTCAAAACTTTAATAAACCATCTAATCAGTCACTGCATCCAACCATCTCGCATCGGTAGTTTAGGAGTGGAGGTGTTGTGAAACCAGCTCCAAAAATAGAAGAAAAGAGATATCAACGCCTTAGACATAAGCCACTTCGAGGGGGCAACCTCCAATACATTACATGAATGAACAATTCTTGGATGATACAAATTAAAAAACCTCCTTTCTATATATAGGAGTCCATGGGGCCACAATGTAATCCTAGCTGACCTAACAATAATAATTTAAGGGCACAATAATAACAATATGGGGGTTACAGGGGTACAATAATAGCAATAAGGGAGTTACACTAATAATAATAAGGGACTATACTAGTAATATAGGGACCTAACATGCCCCTCTCCTTCAAAAAGTGTTGTCCTCAACGCTTGAGTAGCTTTGGGTGCTTCTGTATAAAATTATCATCCTCCCATGTAGAATCTTCAATGGATAAGTTCTTCCACTTGATGAGAAACTCTGAAATTGATCGATTTTGTAGCTGTTGAGTTCTTGTTTGCGTGACCGCTTCAGGTTCCAATATGATTTTTCCTTCCTCATCAAGTTTGGGCAATATTGTTTGAACTGGGAGATTTTCACCTATAACCTTCTTTAAGCACGAAACATGGAAAATTGGATGCACTCGTGAAGAAGTAGGAAGCTCCAATTTGTATGCCATAGTACCAATATTTTGCAACACCTTGTAAGGACCATAGTACTTTGGTGATAATTTCTTATCCTTATTAGCTTGATTGAGGGGCATTTGTTTGTATGGTTGTAGCCGTAAAAGTACCCAGTCTCCTACATCAAAACTTCTTTCGCTGCGATGTTGATCTGCTTGTTGTTTCACTCGATTTTGTGCCAAATTTAGGTTATCCTAAGAGTTGGAGAACTTATTTTTGATGCTCGATGTGATCTTCCACTGCTTGAACCTTCGAATTTTCTCTTAAAGATGATGTGATGGACAATGGATGATATCCATAAAGTTCCATAAATGGGGTCATTTTTGCTTCAGTATGGAAGGAAGTTTTATACCACCATTCAGCGAGAGGTAACCACTTGACCCATTGTGTTTGTTTATCAGATACAAAACAATGAAGATATCCTTCCAAACATTTATTTACTATCTCAGTTTGACCATCGGATTGAGGATGATAAGATGAGCTATGAGCTAATTAAGTACCCAAACAAGAAAATAACTCCGTCCAAAAATTTCTAGTAAAAATGGGATCTCTGTTGCTCACAATAACCTTTGGGTTTCCATGTAGCTTTTGAATTGTTTCCATAAATGTAGTAGCAATTGTACTAGCTTTAAATGGATGAAATAATGCACAAAAGTGTGCATACTTGGTAAGTCTATCAACTACCACCATGATGACACTCTTTCCTTCGGACTTAGGTAAATCTGTGATAAAATCCATTGAAACCTCCTCCCAACGTTGGCTTGGAATGGATAAAGGTTGTAAAATACCCGGGGTCTTAATTGTCTCAACTTTATTCTGTTGGAAAACCAAACATTCCGCCACAAAATTTTGAATATCAGATTTAAGGCCATCCCAAAAAAATTCTTTCTTCACCCTATGGTAAGTTTTTAAAAATCCTGAGTGTCCTCCTAAAGGAGAAGCGTGCAATTCCAAAAGAATATTTTGTTTTAGTTGGGAATTCTTACAAAGATATAAGCGACCTTTGTACCATAAGGAATCATTTTTCCAACTAAATGTATCAGATGTACTAGGATCTTGCTGCAACTTTTGAATGAGTGTCCACACTTCTTCGTCCTTCTTCCATTCATCCCTTGCTTTGGTTATCCAATATGGTTGGATAATAGAAATGGCACAAAGCAATGCTTCCAGCTCTTCATTATTTCTTGAGAGTGCATCTGCAACAACATTTAGCTTCCCTTTTTTTGTAGATTATTTCAAAGTCATAACCCAACATCTTTGTGACCCATTTTTGCTGCTCTTCTAAAGATAGTCTTTGTTCCAAAAAGTGTTTAAGACTATCATGATCAGTTTCTACCTTGAAGTGTCTTCCCATTAGGTAAGTTCGCCATTTCTTTAGTGCATGCAGTATTGCTAACATTTCCTTCTCATAAATAGGTTTCTGTAAATACTTTCCTTTGATTGAATGACTTTCAAAAGCAATGGGTCTTCCTTCCTGCATTAAAACTGCACCAATTCCATTTCCTGAGGCATCACATTCCACAATAAAGGTTTTTGTGAAGTCTGGCGTAGCTAAGGCCGGTGCTAGGCACATTGCCTCTTTAAGATGTTCAAAGGCCTTAGTTGCTTCAGGAGTCCATGAAAATGCATCTTTCTTCAATAATGTTGTTAGAGGTGCTGCTATTCTCCCATAATTTTTAACAAACTTGCGATAATACCCTGTTAACCCATGAAATCCTCGCAACTGCTTAATGGTTGTGGGGACTTTCCATTCCTTAATGGCTTTAATTTTGTTAGGGTCTACCTTAACACCCTCGTGAGATACAATATGACCCAGATATTCCACCTCTTATACTCCAAAGAAACATTTGGATGTTTTTGCATACAATTGTTTCTCTTGCAATAGTTTGATCACCCTATCAACATGTTGAACATGATCCTGCGAAGACCTGCTGTAGATTAGTATATCATCAAAAAATACTAGCATAAATTTTCTAAGGAAGGGTTTGAAAATGGAATTCATCAATCCTTGAAATGTAGAAGGTGCATTGGTAAGGCAAAAAGGCATGACCAAAAATTCATAATGACCCTCATGAGTTCGAAATGCTGTTTTCGGAATATCTTCAGTGTTCATTTTAATTTGATGATATCCTGAACGAAGATCCAACTTGGTAAAATAAATTTCTCCATGTAATTCATCCAATAATTCATCAATCACAGGAATGTGAAATTTATCTTTAATGGCAAGCTTATTGATCTCCCTATAATCTGGACACATGCGCCATTATCCATCCTTCTTGTGTACCAATACTACAGGAGCAGAGAAAGAACTTTGACTAGGTTGAATTATACCAACCTCTAACATTTCTGCAATCATACGTTCAATTTCACTCTTTTGGACATAAGGATATCTATAAGGCTTGATGTTTGGAGGAGCACTTCTGGGAATCAAATGAATAGCATCATCATGATCACAAATAGGTGGGAGTCCTTTGGGAGTTTCAAACACCTTGGAATGATTGTCCAATACTTTTTGGAGATTTGCAGAAATAGATGATTTTGATGTTGGAACTTCTAGTGAGCATAATTATGCAATTACGCCTCGTTGTTCTTTCTTTAGAAGCTTTGTCATGAGATTAGAGCTTATTATCTTTCCCAGCTTCCCTGCAATACATCGTAATTCAACTTCCTTACCTTTTGAAAAAAAATTCAAGAAAAGTTCTTGAAAATTAAAAGATATCATCCTAAAGATTGTAACCATTGTACTCCTAGTAACACATCAACACCTCCCATAGGAATTGAAAGCATTGGACTATTCAATACATATTCCCCCATGGTTAGCTTGATATTATGGCATTTTCTAGAGCAATTTATAGTTCCTCCATTTGCAACCATCACTTGACATTCTGGTGCTGGTTATAGGAAACAATTCAATTCCTTGGCTACCTTACAATGAATAAAATTATGGGTACTACCTGAATCAATCAACACTATTACCTTTTTCTTCTTGATATGTCCTTCTATCTTAAGAGTTTGAGGAGTGGTAATTCCTGCCAATGCATTACATGATATGGTAGGACTCATTTCTTCCTCTTCTAGGGTTGGTTCCTGGTGTATACCCTCTTCTTTTGAAAATTCTTGTTCATTTTCTTCTTCCTCTTCACAATCTATGTAAAATAATTTCTTCTCAGCACACTTATGACCTTTAGTGTATTTTCTATCACAACTGCAGCAAAGCCCTTTTGCTCTTTTTTCTTCCAATTGTTGTGGTGTCAACCTTGTAGGTTGTGGAAGTCTAGGAGTCACAACACTTCCCTCTTTATAGAAGTGAGTGGTAGCCTTCCTTGTCACCATAATTTTACATTCAATTTTTCTTGCCAACCTGAATGCCTTCTCCAATGAGTCAGGTTCCAAAACACGAACTTCTTGTTGGATGTTATCCTTTAAAGTACCTATGAAGAGATCAATCTTGTGTTCCTTTGAAATATCAGTTACCCTTATATTCAATTTTTGGAAGTCCTCAATGTGCTCCCCCACTGAACACTTTTGTTTGAGTTTTATCAATTGGCTAAAGAAGGTGTTGCTCTTTGTATCCTCATAATGTGCTATCATTTCCTCTGTAAAAATTGACCAAGTGACAATTTTTTCATGGGAGAAAAGCTATCAATACCATACAAATGTATTTTTTTCTAAATGTAAAGTTGCGATGCGTACCTTTTATGTGTTTTTCACATTATTGAGATCAAAATATTGCTCCATCTGTAGTATCCATGTTACAGGATCCTTTCCATCAAATTTCCTCATATCCATTTTTGGAATATGGTGGTTCTTCCTTCCAACATTAGAGTTTATGAAATCACGATTAACATTTATTTTGTTCTCATCATGAGTTTCCTCTACTATCTTTTCACCATTAGGAAAAATTTCTTGTATCAACTTTGTCAAACCTTCCATGTCTGCTTTTAGATCATTCTTCATGTTTTCCATTTTTTTATCGATCTTAGCTTCCATGTCATCCATCTTAGATTCCATGCCAGCTTCCATGCCATCCATGCCATTCTTCAAACCATCCATCTTAGATTCCATGCCTTTCTTCAAACCATCCATCTTAGTTTCCATGCCTTTCTTCAAAACTTCCATGTCATTTTTTGTTGCTCTTTGCGAGAGCGAAATTTGTTGCACTTGCTCTTGTAATTTTGATATGTCATGTTTCCATTCTTCGTCTTCATGAGTCATAGTAGAGCCTTCTAAAGGCTTAATGGGTGTTGAATTATTTTTAGAGGCCATTTTAGAATCTAATATTGATATCTATTCTACAATATGCTCTTGGAATCAGTTTAACTTGATTCTTAAAACAAGACTTATGCAATTCGAAAAAAAATTACACACCTTTTACTTGCTTTTGAGGAGTTCGATATTGAAATTGAATTATCTATATAATTGAAAATCCTCAATATCTAAAATTCAGCCATGTAGTAGCCCTTTGAAGCGTATTTCAAATGCCATAGGTCTGATCTGATTTGGATTCTTCGAGGCAAATTTATGTCCAATCTCCCACAATGACCCAATTATGGACTAGTTCAGTAGAGTGAACTTGGACGACTTGCCACGTGTCACTGTTTCCTCCTTTGGCTCTGAAATTGATAGAAAGAAAACTATAGTCTATGTACTTGCGGTCACATTTTACAAAATTCCAATCCGATGCTCAGAGAGAGAGAGTTATGAAGCTTTTCCTATGATCACCTCTTTGAGATGAAATTCAGAAGCCTGAAAAAGCCCTAACTTCCACAAATAATATCTCTGCCAATATTACGAACCAAGATCTGACATTTTGCGACGATGTTCATCAAAATTTTGGCTTTGCACTCTAAATATTTAAGCTTATGAACCTTCGTAGAAACAAATTTATAACAAAAATTCCACGATGACCTGTTTAGGTTAAATTAAGGAGGCTGCAAAATGACCTACCTTCCACAGATCATATCTCCAAAAATATTGCAAACCAAGCTCTGAATTTTTTTGAAGATTTTCTTCAAGATTTTGGCTTCGCACTCTAAAAATTTTAGCTTCTGAAACTTCTTAGAAAAAAATGTATAGCGAAAATTCCACGATGACCTGTTTGGAGTAGCGAAACCCTAGAATCCCAAAGCTCTGATACCAAATGTTGTGAAACCAGCTCCAAAAATAGAACAAAAGAGATATCAATGCCTTAGAAATAAGCCACTTCGAGGGGGAAACCTCCAATACATTACATGACTGAATAATTCTTGGATGATACAAATTACAAAACCTCCTTTCTATATATAAGAGTCCATGAGGCCACAATGTAATCCTCGCCGACATAACAATAATAATTTAAGGGCATAATAATAACAATATGGGGGTTACAGGGGTACAATAATAACAATAAGGGGGTTACAATAATAATAATAAGGGAATATACTAGTAATATAGGGACCTAATAGGAGGACATAAGGCAACAACAAAATGATTTGCGGTTTGCAATTGCACGGTAAGTGATGTGGCGATAAGGTGGGTCCTACCCATCGCATAGGGGGTTTTTAGGACCAGGCAACATAAAGCATTAACAAGGTGGCATAATTGCGATGCGATATATCGCATCGGGGTATCACAATCGCAAGACAGAGCATGCAACATAGAATGATTTATAACGGGGCTGCACTGCGATCAGTGATAAGTGACTGTGCTACAACCTGTGATTTGTGATAAGTGACTACGCTGCGATCTGTGATCTATGAAAGTGATTGCGATGCGATCTGCGGATATTTAAATGCGTTAATCCATGTATTAATACAATAATGTGTGGTTATGTTATGTTAATCCGACATTAACGGATAAGAGTGGGTTAGCGCTAAACGTGCTTAATTCCACTTAAACACCAGTTATCTTAACATTAAGTGCGTACTTATATTGGTGGAAGAAATGGCAGACCCACCAAAAGCAGAGAAGCTCCACATTTAGTGGATTTAACTGACAGACTTCCAGATTTAGTGGAGGAAAACTGGGGAAAATTGATTTTGTCATAACTGAGGCAATATTTGACCAAATTGGGTGCAAGGATAGTCATTCTAGACACATTTTAAGGATTTAGAGCCATTGAAACATGTTTCAGAGTCAGAAGAGGTCATCTACACAGGTTTTGTTGTCGTGAAGATTTTTGAAGCCTAGGGTCACCACGAGGGAAGGCCATGCCCAGAGCATCTGGTAACCAAATTGAGTAAACAAATAATCGTTTCTAATAGATTTCAATGTTTTAAACTCATTGAAATAGGTTCCAAGAGAATTTGATGCATGTAAATAAAAATTTGAGAAAATTTGATCTAATACAGAGGCCCAAGCAATGGAGCTGGACCAAGGAGATGTAGCCTATGAGGGGTGAACTCCTTCATCAAAAATATGTTTTATTGTATCAGTTTGTGTGGTTTGCATTCATTTATGTTTATGTTGTTCAACACTTTAATTTCATGCTTTATGCTTTCAAAAACCCTCATAAAATTCATTTTAATTCCTCTTTTGACACACATAAGCAACAAGAGAACTTGCACATCAAGCACAAGATCAATGAATAAGTTTTATATCTGAAAATGAAATTAGCACATATATAACTAACATTCAATTTCAGATCAAGTTGTTATCAAAGCCTGATTGAAAGGCAAGGTTATTTGCTTGATAGCTGCTTGAATTTTTGTGCAAGATTATGGTTTCAATTTTGTGATCGTGACAAGGTTAAAGTTGCAAAAAGGTGAAGGGAAATTGTTGGTTGCAAGTTATGAGATTAGGACCAGAAGAAAGAGAGCTGAGAGAGCATCATCTTCACCCAAAATTCCACTCATAGCTTCACATGAATAACCTCAAGTTTTGTCTCAAGAAGCTGAGAATGAAGAGGTACAATTTGCACAAGAAACTGAGTTGATTAAAGAGGTACAAGCATCATGCTTGATGCATTCACTGCAGAAAGAGCAGAAGGAGGTTCTAAGCCTTCATATGGAGAAGGAAATTCATACGGTAAGAAGGATGAAGAGAAGAATTCAAAGGGAAATGGAGGAAAGCCACCTCCATATCCACCGTCTTCATCATCCTCATCATCCCCATCTGCATCATCTTCCAATTCCACTACAAAGACCACTCACACTCACTCAAAAGCCACAAAAGGAAAGACTCCATTACTGAAATTGGACTTTAAGTTTGAATTTCCCATGTACAATGGTGAGGTAAATGAAGAGAGGCTTGAAAATTGGATATGTAAATTGGAGGTGTATTGTAGAACTCAAAACCTTCACGAGGATGACATAAAGATCCAATTGGCTTCATTAAGGCTAGAAGGAGTTGCACTACTTTGGTGGGAAGCAAAGACTCAAGAGGAAATGCGAATCCATGGTAAGATATCCATTTCTTGGGTTGAGTTTATTTCTTCCATTAAAAGACAATTTTATCCATTAGCCTATATGAAAAAATCTATTATGAGTTGGCAAAAATTTAGGAAACTCAAAGGCCAAACCGTTCAAGAGTACACTAAGGATTTTAGAAACAGGGCTTTATTGTTAGGAGTAAATTTTAATTCCCAAGATGCACTCTTGAAATATATTGGGGGTTTACATTCCTATTTGAAGCATACTATTCTTATGTTTAACCCAAGCAATTTGATGAATTTTGTGTACAAACCACACACTTAGAGGCAAGGGGAAAACAAGGCATATAGGAGAAAAGAGAAAATTTTATGGAAGAGGAAAAATAAATAGTTTTGTAAAAAAAGAGAAGGAAAAAATCACATGCAAGAACTATTCAAAGACTGGCCATGATGAAGACCACTGCTGTCAACTTCATCTAGAATTGAAACCAAATAGATTGAAAGCCAAAGAGAAAGGGAAAATTGTTGCTATAGCTGAACATGACTTAGGTCAGATTCAGGAGATAAGACAAAGATTACAACCATGGGTTTGAAAGGTAAACATGTTGCAAGCACTAGTTATTCAAATTGTTCAAATGATACTCATGATGAAGATACAAGAATAGAAATTTTCCATTTTAGAGTTGTCTCTAAACATACCAAGATTGATACACTTTTTGATAGTGGGTCATAGGATAATTTGATTTCCGAATATTTGGTTAAGCAAATAGTCCTTGAAACTATTAGACATCCAAGACCATATCTGTTGGGTTGGATATGTAAGAATGCAAACTTGTAGGTTACAAGGAAGTGCTTACTGAGATTCGCCATTAACTTGAACTTTCTTAATGAAGTTGAGCTTGATGTGGTGTCGCTTGAGATATCAAGTACAGTATTGGGAAGTCCTTATCTGTATGATAGGAAAGCTGCATTTCATCGCCATGAGAGCAAGTATCGATTGTTTAAGGATGGTATTGAGTACATAATCAGAGCACATAAGAGGAAGATAGGTTTGTCTCTTATGCATGCAAGTGAAATGAAGAAGATAGTGAACGCAAGTCAGAACTTGACATTGTTGATGATCAAACAAAGTGATGCATTGAATCACACTTTTCAAAAATATGCTTATGCTTGTAATAAGTTGTTTCAGGATGTCAACAGGTTGCCTTTGAAAGAAGGTGAAAAACATTTGCAGCAGTCAACATTGGTGTTGAGCAGTGTTGGAAACAAGATGCCGTTGCAAGAGAGTGCAAAGGGCAAAGATAAAGTGACAAAGAAACTTGGTAAAGAAGACATGAGTTCCACAAATGCTAGTTTATGTTTCCAAAAGGTACATGGCAATGGCGAAGATATTTGGTCAAGAGTCGACGCAAGTACAAAGCGAAATCAACTAAAAATCGCCATGGTGATAGTGTGCAAGGTGAGAAAGTTTCTAAGTTTTCTTTGATTGTTGAAAAAGGTAGGAACAAGATGATTTGTACAAAAATAGATCATTGTTCTATAAATTCAGAAATATCGCAGCATGACGACGTCAATGACAATAAGAGAAGGTCACAAGAATCGAGGAGAAAGTTGACTTATGAAAATCTCCAAATGATGAAATTGGGAAAATTTCAATGGATAGAGTCTGGAAGGGTGAGGGAACAGTCCCCTCATCCACATAATCAGTAATCAAGGGAGATTTTAGGGTCCAAAAGGCTTCTAGTGGGGAGGAATGATCAGAGGCTCAATATTTTTGCTAAAAAATGAAAGTGCTCAGAATTGAATGAAACCGGAACAACATCGACTGACCCATCGCAGGGAATCCAACACAACTCATTTCATTGAAAACTAAGTTCAGATGAGGAAGTTATGCTTTGATGATCGTTGTTCATAACAGGCAATTTTTTATTCAAAAATTGCAGAACAAGTACAAGCTGATGACATGGAAGCCCAGTCAACATTCATGGAATCTTCTTCAGTTTTAGTCCAATGGGACTGTGAGAAGTGTCACTCTGGGATTCGCCAATGTTGCTTGTGGAAGTTGAATTTTTATCCTATTTTCTAAGTTTGGAATTATTACTATGGTGGATTAAATTATTGATGGAATTTATAGGCCAAGGGGGAAGGACCACATGGCGCAGCTGAGAGCCAAAGCAATCTGGCAGATAATATTCAGTTGGTGGCATGTATATACGTAACCCTCTAATCCTGTACTTCAAAAATTTAATAAACCATCTAATGAGTTACTGCATTCAACCATCTCGCATCGATAGTTTAGGAGCGGAGGACATAAGGCAACAACAAAATGATTTGCGATTTGCAATTGCACGATAAGTGACATGGCAATAAGGTGGGTCCTACCAATCGCATCGAGAGTTTTTAGGAGCAAGGAACATAAATCATTAACAAGGTGGCGGAATTGTGATGCCATATATGGCATCGAGGTATCACAATCACAAGATGGAGCATGCAACATAGAATGATTTATAGTGGGGCTGCTCTGCGATCTGTGATCAACGATAAGTGATTGCGCTGTGATCTGCGATCAACGATAAGTGACTGCGCTGTGATCTACAATCTGCGATAAGCGACTATGCTGCGATCTGTGAAAGTGAATACGATGCGATATGCAGAGATTTAAATGCATTAAGTCATGTACTATTAATACAATAATTTGTGGTTATGTTATGTTAATCCGACATTAATGGATAAGTGTGGGTTAGTGCTAAACATGATTAACCCACTTAAACACCACTTATCTTAATATTAAGTGCGTACTTATCTTGGCAGAATATATGGCGTACTTGCCAAATGCGAAGAAGGTCCACATTTAGTGGAGTTAATTGGCGAACTTCCAGATTTAGTGATGGAAAACTAGGGAAATTTGGTTTTGCCATAACTGAGGAAATATTCGACCAAATTGGGTGCAAGGATAGTCATTCTAGACATATTTTGAGGTTTTGGAGCCATTGAAACAGGTTGCAGAGGTAGAAGAGGTCATCTACACAAGTTTTTGTTTCCGTGAAGATTTTTGAAGCCTAGGGCCACTAGGAGGGAAGGCCACGCCCAGAGCATCTAGTAACCAAATTGAGTAAACAAGTAGTCATTTATGATATATTTTGATGTTTTAAACTCATTGAAACAGGTTCCAAGATCATTTGATTAATGTAAACATAAATTTGATCTAATACAGAGGCCCAAGCTATGGAGTTGGACCAAGGAGATGTAGCCAAGTAGAGGTGAACTCCTTCATCAAAACTCTGTTTTATTGTATCAGTTTGTGTGGTTTGCTGTCATTTATGTTGCTGTTGTTCAGCACTTTAATTTCATACTTTATGCTTTCAAAAACACTCATAAAATTCAGTTTTAATTTCTATTTTGACACACATAAGCAACAAGAGAACCTACACATCAAGCACAATATTAGTGAATAAGTTTTATATCTAAAAATGAAATTAGCACAACAATAACTAACATTCAATTTCAGATCATCTCGACATCCTATACTCCTATTGAAGTTTTGATTTTTTATGACTCTCATTCTACCCTCACCCCCAACTGTCGCCCTCACGGCAATGTATTGAACGTAAAAATCTTACTGCATTATGCAAGGGGTGTTTTAGGAACTATACATAAATTTTGAATGAATGGCATGAAGAACCTCAAGTTCACTTTATAGCCGATGAAAACGGGTTTTTTTTGTAATCCTTGCAAGAACTGCAAGAAGAATTGTTACACCTAATGTAAGAGCCTTGAGCTCGATACACCTCAATGTAATTGTAATTACCATTTTATGATATAATAGAATCCTTCTTACTTACAAAAAAACAAAAAATACTTGAATTCATTTTATTTATGTTTTTTTTTTATTATTTAATTTTTCTCCTTATTATTTATATAAATGTAAAAAAAAAAAAAAAAAAAACCATTTAAAAAAGTAATATATATGAGATTTTATTTTAATAATTTTTATGTCAAGAATTTGTCTCACCATAATATATATATGAAAATGATATGCTATTGGATAGAGGATTGATAAATCCATTAGATTTTCCACCTAAAATGAAAAAGTTTTGCCCAATTTTTATGTCATGGAAAAATTAAATTAAAAAAAAAAAAAATTGAAAAAATTAATGAAATGGAAAGTGTTAAAATGATATATCATTGGATAGAGGATTTATTGATGAATCCAATAACTTTATCTTTACCACCTAAGGTGAATATGTTTCACCCCTTAAAAGTTTTTGTTATGGCAAATCTTATAGCAAGGGAGTTGGATGTTGGGATTTCAAATCCACTTGAACAATTTATCTCAATAAATACTTACTATGAAGCTTAGTTGAGTACTTAACAAGAATTATTAAAATATCTTGATTGAAGTTTATTTAAACTCTAAGTTGAGACATTCGCGAGTCAACAAAATAATTCAATTGAGCTATTTATGGAACTACACTTGTACAAAATAATCGTAGTACAATTGAGTATATTGGGAGTACAATACAACGATCAATCTACAACAAAAAAAACATAATAGAAAATTTCTGTGCATGTAAACCAACTGGCATGTGGTTATTTTATCATTGTATTTTTTTTTTGTCATCGGAAAAAACACACATGGACCACTGCTCAATATGGGGATTATAAAAAATTGAAAGAGGTAATATGATTATTAATAGGTCGATGAAACTAAAGTGCAAGAGAAGGATAAAGAGAATGATGAAAATAATTGACATAAAATGTAAATTGATCTGCAACTCAATCTTCAATACATTTAATTGGAGAATCTTTCGAGCATTCAATAAAAGGTAATATTGCTAATTTCAACCTCATTCCCCAAATGCATACCAAATATTTTATTGTATTTAATTTAAAAACTATAATAAATCTATAATATAGTCTTCATGTTAAAGTTGAGGCATTTCTCAAACACAAATAATACAACCCATTAATGTATTTATTTAATCACAAATCTACAATTATTTTATAATTCTTGTGGATCCCTTCTTGTGGATCCCTCAAACTCTATGGTATAATGCTCAATGTGAATGCCTTTAGAATTTGTCAAATTATTGAAACATGTTTGTACTACATTTCATAGATTTAAATTTACATTTCTAGCTATGGTATGAGTAATGATGGAACAACAAACGTTTCTATTTCTTAGGTATCTTCAAATAACATACATAAATAACTACAAGTATATTCTATTGATTTTTAAATGATTGGTAAACAAAAGTAATAGTGATGTGTGGAAATTTCAATATTGTGTCTATTTTTTCTTTATTGTTTGGAGAAATTATATATATATATTAGAAAATCCACATAGATTTAAAATATTAATTGTAATGTGCTAAAACAATAGACTTGAATCTACTCTACCAATTGTAAAACCAATTACGACCATGAAATCACAAAGCATAAAAGAGAAATAATTTCAATCACACATTACACAAATATTTCGTGGGGAAAACCACAGCTAAAAACCCCACTATTTTTATATTGTATTAGTAAGAAAATATGAGCAGATTACAATGCTTTTCTCCAACTTGAAAAACCTCTGCACTATCTCTATTTGTCTCCCTACTTCCTAGGCAAGCATAGGCCAATACTTAACCAATTTTCTTCCTGCTTGGATTCCTATTTCCTTGGATAATTAGCCCCTATTAATTAGGGAAATTCTCAATTGGAATTGGGCAATACATCTAGGGCCTTCCTCTGACTGCATGCACCACTTGTACAATTTGGATGATTACACAACTGATAGTACACTACCCTTAAAATCCAATCTCAACTAGGTGTTTCTCTGATATGACATGCATGAGTTATTTATGGTTGATTTATCAGTTATCTAATTGATCACTGCATGTGGTTCAAGTTCAAGATCCACACTTTGACCTCTCACTAGTTCCTCCATCAGTTGGAACTAGTTAAACTATCTTTAACTCAAATAAACTGAGTTAATTAATTACAACTCAAAATAAACTCAACCAGGGTTCCTATTTTCTAGGAGCCACTCTACATGACTCAAGTTAGACCATCGAATCGAATTAACTGAACCAACTAATTCAAACTAAGTTTAACTCTTAAAAGTTGTCATGTGACGTGGAATTGCAATTTTATTCTAATTTAATTCAAGTTAAAATTAAATTAGAATCTTTCATGGTGCCATTTTTAACACTCCCTCTCAGTGATAAAGGGATAATCTGATATCCTGATCCTGCCTCTATGGAACTCGAACTTGCCTCTTGAAAGTTCCTTCGTAAATATGTCCACATCTTGTTCCATTGTAGGAATGTACTCTAGCATCATGATCTACCTTTGCACACAATCTATGAGATGGTGGTACAAGATGTCGATATTCTTGGACCTATCATGAAAAAATGGATTATCTGAGAGTTTGATGCAGCTCTAGTTGTCACAATAAATCACCGTAGGATCCATATGTTGACCAAACAACCCAACAAGGATATTCCTCATCTAGATAGCCTCACATGTTGCTTGACTAGAAACCATGTACTGTGCTTCTGTTGAACTAAGTGCAACTGATCTTTGCTTCCTGTTGTACTAGGAAATTGTTGCTGACCCAATACTAAATATTATGCCTGATCCCAACCCAATCTGCATCTATGAAGCTTTACAACTTCACTCCCTCTGCCTGACTCTACCAAAGAATAAACTGAGTGGTGCCCTTGAGGTATCTCAACACATGTTAGGATTCCTTCCAATAGAGCTTGGTTGGCTTAACCATTGATTGACTAAGTTGTTTAACCGCATAACACATGTATAGTTGTGTGTTCACCAATTATATGAGTGAACCCAAAAGCTGCCTGTAAATGGTAGTTTCTACCACTTCATATGAAGAAGCATCTTCCTTCCTCCAATTCCCTGCTAGAGGAGTATCCATGGGTTTGCTGCTCTCGATGTGAAACTTCTTCAATATCTTGTGGCATAATTTCCCTGAGAGACAAACAATTCCCCATCTCTTTTCCAGATTTCCAAACCAAGGAAATAATGCAAGAACCCCATGTCTTTCATCTCAAATTCTCTTTCCAAATATTCTTTCCAATATTTTATCAGCCTATTAGAATTAAATCATCGACATATAATACTATAATCATTAATTTACCTTCAACCACAATATGGTAAAGGTTTGCATTTTCTTCACTTTTGGTGAAGCCCAAATGGTTAAATAGCTGTTGATTTTGGTGTACCAAGCACGAGGTGCTTGTTTTAGCACACATACAACTCTCTTTCGAAGGTCTCAAATCTTTTTGGTTGCTCTATGTACACCTCTTCCTCAATCACTCCGTTGAGGAAAGTTGTATTTACATCCATCTAATGTATTTTCCATCCCAGCTGCGCTAAAAATGAAAGAATAAATCTGATTGAAGAGTACCTTGCTACTGGAGGAAAGGTCTCCTTGTAATCTATTCCCTCCACCTAAGATAACCCTTGGCCACAAATTTTGCCTTGTGTTTCTCGACACTCCAATGTGTTGCTTGCTTCACCTTGTATATCCACCTGGATCCTACAACTAACTTGTCCTCCTGTCTTGGGACAACTTCCCATGCATTGTTCCTGATAATGGAGTCATACTCCTCTACCATGGCATCAACCCATACTAGTTGTTGCATTGTTTCCTCGAATGAGGATGGCTTAGTCTCTACACTCTCACTCATAATATCCATGTAACCAGTGTACCAATATGGGGACCTTCTCTGCCTATGATGTGAAGTGGGTTCTCCCATATTCTCTCTAGAATGATGCATCAACCTGTCAGCCTATTTGGTGTGCTTCCTTCCATCTCTAAATGTCTCTACATGAGTGGGTGCTTCCACTCTCTGCTCCTCTGCTTGTGGTTGCTCCACCTCTTGAGGTTCTTATTTTGGAGCTAAAAGCTCCTCATATGCATGCAATTGAAGCTCCCTCTCAAGGGAAATTCGCATGACATTCCCTTCATCGAATTTCACATCTCTACGAACCATTTTCATCCTATGAGATGGTAGGTACACTCGATAGTTGTGAGGTGTATAAGTGTACCCCAAAAATATGCCCAAATCAGCTGTTGGTTCTATCTTTTTTCGCGTATCCTTGGAAACATGAAAGTAAACTGATGAACCAAAGATTCTGAAGTGAAACACATATGGCTTCTTATCAGAAAAGGCTTCTTCTAGTGTACTCATCTCGAGGATCGGATGAGGACTTCTGTTATTCACATACTAATGGTGTTGCATGCTTTCAATCAAAAGTGTAATGGTAGGGCTTGATCATGTAACATCGATTGTGCAACTCCCATAATTATTTTTTTATTTCTTTCTGCTACTCCATTCTATTTTGGGTTATGTGGTTCTATTAACTCCCATCGAATGCCTTCTGATGCACAAAATTTATTGAATTCAATCGACACATATTATCCACTGTTGTTGCTCTTGAGAGCCTTCACTTTCCTGCCTGTGTATTTTTCAACAAGTGCTTTGAACTCACAAAATTTAGAGAAAATCCTGTCTTTCTTATGCATGAAGAATATCCAACATTTGTAGGAAAATCATCTACAAAAATCACATAATACCTGTGCTTGGCCATGGAGGTTGTCGAGAACGATCCACACACATCTGAGTGAACTCTTTCAAGGATTTCTTGCACTCGATTGTCCTTATAATGAGAGGTGGATTTGGTTTGCTTGCCCAATGTAAATCCTTTGCATGTATCACGTTTCTCAAGTGCACCTTTGGGAAGTCTTGTAGAAATCTTCTACATGATCTTTAAAGCTCCGTGGTGTATATGGCCCAATATTCTATGCCATAACTCACCGATGTCTCGGCTCTGCATCTTCATTTCTTTTGTGCTCAAATCAACACAACCTGCTACATCCAATTTGTAGAGGTTCTTTACCCGAACCCCAATATTCTTTACTTGTACCGTGGCTATATGACGAAGGAACTCCTTTCCTTTGCTAAAAGCCACATCGTAGCCATGGTCTTCCAACTTAGCAACTAAAACTAAATTATTCTTCAAACCAGGAACATACATGACATCTTTTAATGTGAGATCAGAACCAGAATCCCTTTGAAAAGAAACAATACCGATGTTGGTCATGATATACCTTCCATCATCTCCAATCTCGATGTGCATCTGGAGGTCCTTCACCTCCAAGTTGCTGAATAACTCTTTGTTGTCGATCATATGGAATGATGCACCAATATATAGGTACCACACACTACCCATCACTGATGAAACCATGCATGCGATGAGGGTAAAATCCAACTCGAATTGTGAAGTAAGTGCTTCACTTGCCGCTCCTCCTGAGGACTTCTTTCCAACCTTCTTGTGTGGACACTTCGTGGCATAGTTTCCTAGCTCGTGATAGTGAAAACATTTAATGTTCGATAAGTCCTTCTTCTTACCTTCCTGACTAGAATCTGATTTGGAATGGGATGACTTCCCTTTCCCTTTCTTTTCCTTTCCAACCAAGGTACAATTATCCTCATCATTATGATTTTATGAGGATCCATCTCTGGTGTTCCATTGAATCTCTTCTTCCACCAAGTCGAACTAAAAATGCTCCCACTCTGGTAGCTTCTCCCTCCCATTTAAAGAATCCTAGTAGTTGTGCCAAATATTGAGAAGGCCTAGAAGTGTTAGGCTCACCAGATCATCTTCGGAAACTGTAACACCAACACTTCTAAGCTCATCCCGACATTGGGTGAACTTGGTCAAGTACTTTGCGATTGTGTTGCCCTTCTCCATCTTGATTTTCATGAGATTTTCCTTCAGTTCTAGCTTCCTGTGGTCACTGTTGTTCCGACATTGGGTGAACTTGGTCAAGTACTTTGCGATTGTGTTGCCCTTCTCCATCTTGATTTTCATGAGATTTTCCTTCAGTTCTAGCTTCCTGTGGTCACTGTTGTTCTGAAACAAATCTGTTAAGGCCTTCCACATTGCATATGGAGTTTCTTTTCCATGGAGGTTCAAGACAATATGATCTTGAATTCCTTCCAATAGAATCCGTCTGGAATTTTCTATGCATTTATTCCATTCTTCTAAGGCTAGTGCATCAACTGCATCTAGTTTTGGGATGTACATGTCAATGAACTACTTCAATCCATTTTGCTCCAAGATTTATTCCATCTCGTCTCCTCTCCAGGAAATGTGATTCGAGCTACCCTCAAGGGCATACTCGAGCCTTAAACCATATAATGCCATCCTAATCTTGTTGCTAGCTCTGGAGAAGAAATATGAGAAACTTGTTCCTCTTGTAATTACAAACTCGTATTCTTCTCTTCTATAGTGATTTTAGCTCTGATACCATGTAGAAAATACACGTAGATTCAAACTGCTAATTGTAATATACTAAATAAATAGAATTGAATCTACTCTACCAATTGCGGAAACCAATTACGATCGCGAAATAAAAAAAACATAAAAGAGAAATAATTTCAATCACACATTACAAAATTATTTCCTGGAGAAATCTACAACTAAAAACCCCACTATATGTATATCACATTAGTCAGAAAATATGAGAAGATTACAATTCTTTTATCCAACTTGAGAAACCTCTACACTATCTATATCTATCTCCCTGCTTCCTAGACAAGCCTAGGTCAATACTTAACCAATTTTCTGCCTACCTAGATTCCTATTTCCTTGCGTTTTTTCCTTGGGTAATTAGCCCCTATTAATTATTTAAACTCCAAATTGGAATTGCTCAATACATCTAGGGCCTTCCTTTGACGACATGCACCACATGTACAATTTGGATGATTATACAACTGATAGTACATTGTCCTTGAACTCCAATCTCAAATAGGTCTTTCTTTGATCTGACATGCATGAGTTATTTATGGCCGATTTATCAATTACCTGATTGATCACTGCATGTGATTCAAGTTCAAGTTCCACACTTTGACCTCTCACTAGTTCCTCCATCAGTTGGAATTAGTTAAACTGACTTTACTCTTTAACTCAAATAAACTGAGTTAATTAATTACAAATCAAAATAAACTCAACTAGGGCTCCTATTTTGTAGGAGCCACTCTACATTACTCAAGTTAGACCCTCAACTTGAATTAACTGAACCAACTAAGTCAAACTAACTTATTTAACTTGTACAAGTTGTCATGTGATGTGGAATTACAATTTTATTCTAATTTAATTCAAGGGAAAATTAAATTAGAATCTTTCTTGGTGAAATTTTCAATATATATATATATATATATATATATATATATATATAATTTTACTTCAAATATGAAATAATTAAGAAAATCAAGTTAGAATATGTCATCAAACACAATATGTAACTGCCGTAACCCATCGTATTGGTCCATAACACCATTGAGAAATAAATAAATGAAATTCAAACCTCAATTCAAGCAATGTAATTACTTAATTCAATTTTTATTTGTTGAGTTTCTTCTCTTTAACCAAGGGCATCCCTCTCTTTTCTTAGGTCTTAGAAAAAAAAAAATTGAAGCTTGGTCTCCTAATTACTTTCGCTCCCATCATATCCATCCTCTGCTATAATATACTATGGCATCATCTATATCGATTTAACCACTGATAGAACCAAGATGGTATAAGTGTTGACTATATCAACCTAAATTTCCTAGCAGGAAACTATCAATCGTCATCACATATATAAGGGAACGTGTCCATCATTGGCCTCCAATGATTCTCGGCTTGGAAGTTACTTGGTGAGAAATGCCTCCAACCTTCCTCAAAGAACAAGGGTCAACACCCCAACATACGACACTGTTTATATGCTTGTCATCAAATAATCCAGTTGGGTAGTCATGTCACCTGCGTTTTGCACCATATCCCATGTCATAATAGTGCAAATATAGTAGATACAAAATACAATGGAACAATGTACATCAGACCATTCCTCCTTGGATGTCCTAACATCCCCCAGTTTCTAGCATGGATCTTTCCTATCACATTGTCCCTTCTAATGTACAGGTTATTTCTCATCCAAGCATATCCATAAAAACAAAATATATATAGATAGATGATCATAATCATCATTTTATTAGGTCTGGTATTCATGTACATAAATTTTGTTTCAATTAACATCAACATGCTGGAAGTAAATCATACATCAGATAAATCATAACCTTGATATGTCATACACTAGATAAACCATAGCCAAATAAGCCATACATGAGATAAATCATACCTCGGATAAGTCAAACATCATATATTTTAATAAAAAAACATAATCCATCAAGTGTTTTATAAAGTAAGTTCATATATCCAACTGAAATGCATCAATATTACATAGCATTCGTAAACAAAACAACAAGAACCAAAAAATAAGACCTCAACATATGTAGCTATCTAGGTCAAAATGGGCATAAAAAAGGGTCAGAAAGTGATGGGTAGTCACGATGTATAATCTCTGCATCTTCCTAGTTAGCAGACCCTGGGCTATACTTGTCCCTTTGGACCTTAACTTGGTCCACCAAGTGATACCTAAGTCGTCGAACCATATGGTTTGATATGTCTAATGGTTCGACCATAACGGTTCCCATGTCCAAGACCCGCAATTCCCTCCAATCAAGTTTATAAGATTCTTTTTGAAACATAATGTCGTAGAACATATACCTCAAAATGATCATGAGTTTTATGCATGTGGGGTGGAAGTACAAGACGATCAGAAATTGGGCCAATTTTCTCTTTGATTTTAAAATGCCCTACAAATCAAGGTGACAACTTCATCCCTCTCCAAAAATGAATGGTTTTTTTATTGGGTTAGATACGAATAAAAACTTGGTCTCCCACTTCATAACTTTGATTGGTCCAATGAGCATCAATATAACTCTTATGTCTATCATGTGCTTCCTTTAACCTTTTTCAAATTTTCTTTAGCTACTCCATTTCTTAAATAAATTCTAGCCCTACTGTTGTTCTGTCATCCTAAACAATGTTACCGATGAAATAGGTAACCGCAATGTTACCTACTTTTTTTTGGTAGCATAAAAAGCACCCGATTTTGAAAAGTGGTGATGCAGAATCACCATTTTTTTTTTTGTGCACATTTTTGACACTATAAAATTTTTATTTATGAAGTATGAATATTTGTTTTAAAATGTTAGTGATTTTCATGCTAATTTTGAAATGTATTGATGCAGCATCAACATTTTTTTTTTAGAGCAGTGATTTTCATGCTAATTTTGAAATGTATTGATGCTGCATCAACCCTTTTTTTTTAGAGCAGTGATTTTCATGCTAATTTTGAAACGTATTGATGCTGCATCAACATTTTTTTTTAGAGCAGTGATTTTCATGCTAATTTTGAAACGTATTGATGCTGCATCAACCTTTTTTTTTTTAGAGTGGTGATTTTCATGTTGGTAATAAAACACAAAACTTAGATAAAAAAAATATATATAAAAACAATAAAAAAACCAATAAAAATGTAAAAAAAAACAAAAATAGCTCATAAAAATAAAAAATTTAAACAAAAATAAATTAAAAAAACAAAAATATTTTAAAATTATATCAAAGGAAATGACAAAATTTGAAGGAAAAAAACACATAATTTAAAGAAAAAAAACAAAAATTGACCAAAAAATTAAAAAAAAAAAAAAATCAAAAACATTTTTTTCTAACTTATTAAAAAAAACAATATATTAAAATATATATATATATATATATATATTTTTAAAAAAAAATTAAAATAATTAAAATTAAAAAATTAAAATTTAGAAAAAAAAAATTATAAAAAAAAAAAAATTTAAATTTAAAAATTTAAATTAAAAAAAATAATAATAATAAGGAAAAAAATACAAATTTTAAAATTTACAAAAGAAACAAATTAAAAAAAAAACAATTAAAATTGAAAAAGAAAAAGAAAATTAAAAAATAAAAAAAAACAAAAAAAACTATCATTAAAAAACAAAAAAAATGAAAAAAACCACGTGCAAATAATTAAAAAACAAATATACATAAATTTAGTGTTTTTTTTTTTTTTTTAATGAAACCATTTATAGATTTTAAAAATGAAAAACTAAATAAACAAAAAAATTAAGAAAAACAATTAAATTAAATTAAAATTTAAAAATTTTAATAAATAAATTTTAAATTTTAAATTTAAAAAAAATAATTATTCTATAATATTAAATATTAAAAAAAATTAAACAAATTGAATTTAAAATAAAAAATTGAATTAAAAAAATAATTTTAAATTTTTTGAAATTCAAATGTAAAAAAATAAAATAAAATTAAAATAAAAATATTAAAAATTAAAAAAAAAACAAAATCAAATAAAAAATAAATGTATATATATATTAAAAATTAAAAAAAAAAAAAATTATTTTAAATAAAAATATTAAATTTTAAAAAATATATAATTTTTTGAAAAAAAAAATTTATTTTTTGAAATTAAAATTTTTTTTTAAAAAAAATAAAAAAAATCAATTAAAAAAAAACAAATAAAAAAAAATCAATTAAAAAATAAATAAAAAAAAATAAAAATCAATTACAAATTAAATGGAAAACAAAAAAATTTTAAAAATAAAAAAAAATCAATTAAAAAAAAACAAATAAAAAAAAATCAATTAAAAAAAACACAAATAAAAAAAAATCAATTAAAAAATAAATAAAATAAAATAAAAAATCAATTAAAAATTAAATAAAAAAAAAAAAAAAATCAATTAATTCCGGGAATCGGCCCTCCGCCCGTCGGGGGCCGGGAGGCCGGCTGGGCCGCCCCCGTGGCGCCGCCCGGCCTGCCACCGCCGCCCAGCGGGCAGGCCGCGGCCCAACCACTATTAATTGATTTTTTTTTTATTTTATTTATTTTTTAATTGATTTTATTTTATTTGTTTTTTTTTTATTTTTTTTTTAATTTTTATTTTTATTTTTTAATTTCAAAATATTAATTTTTTTTTTAATTATTTAAAATAAAATTGGTTTTGTTTTAATTTTTTTTAAGTTTATTATTATTATTTTTTTAAATTTATTATTATTATTATTATTTTAATAATTTTTATTAAATTTGGCCCACTTTTTTTATTTAATTGTTTTTTTTTTTAATTTTTAATTTCATAATTTTTCTTTGTTTTTAACTTTTTACGGTTAGTTTTTTAATATTATTTTATAAAATTCAATAAATTTTATATATATATTTTTAATTTATTTCTATTTAATATTTTTTTTTAATGTTTTACTCATTTTTTTTTTTTTTTTGTTAATTACAAAAAAAAAATTATATATATTTTTTTCAATTAAAATTGTGTATTTAAAATTAGTTTTTTTTTTCAATGAAACTTAATTTTTCTAAATGAATTTTTTTTTTATTTAATATTTTTTTTCTTTTTTTCAATTTTCCATTTTTAATTGATTTTTAAAATTTTTAATGTTTTTCGTTTAACAATATTTTTTTTTTTTCTTTTATATTTAAAATTTATTTTTTCTTTCAAAATTTATTTGTTTATTCATTTATTTATTAAAATTTAATATTTTTGTTTTTAAACTTAATTTGTTATTTTAATATTAACCTTTTTTTTAATTTAATAAAATTTGATGTATATACCTATTTTAATTTAAGTTCATATATATATATTTTATTTTTTATAATTTAAATTTAATTTATTTTTTATAGTTTATTTTCTTTTTTAATATATATTGTTTTAAATTTAATATTTTCATTGTATTTTATTTTTATTTTTTATTTTTAATTAATTTTTATTTTTTTTCTCCTTTTAACTTGAATAGTGGTTTTTTTTTTTAATTTTGAATTTTTAAATTTATTAAAATTTAATATATTTCCTTAAATTTAATTATTTGTTTTAAATTTTTTTTTCTTTTTTAAAATTTAATAAGCATTTTCTTTTTCTTTTTTAAATTTAATTTCTATATTTTATTTTTTATATTTTCTTTCTTTTCTTAACTTTTTTTTTTTTTTTTTTTAATTTAATATTTTTATTTTTATTTTTTAATTTCTATATTTTTTTAAATTTTAATCTTAATTTTTTTTGGTTTATTTTTAAAAAAAAATTTCCTTAAATTTTAGGTTTTTTTTAATGATTGAATTAAAATTTTTACTTTGTTTTTATTTTTATTTTTTTTATCTTCATATATTTTTAAATTTTAAGCTTTTAAATGTTTTTATTTTTTAAATTTATTTTTTTCTTAAATTTTAGGTTTTTTTTTAATGTTTGAATTTTAAAAATTTAAAAATGTTACTTCTATTTTTAAAAATGCCAAAAGTATGACACAATTTTTTTTTTGTTATTCCAGCATCAACTAATTTCGTTTTGAGGGTGTTTTTTCAATCTTTTTTTCAAGAAACAATTTTGTTTTTACCATAATTTTATAAAATGTTGAAATTTGACCTTCAAAAAAAACGAAGTGCGATCTGGAAGACACACTTTTTTTTGGGGGGTGTTTTTTCAATCCCTTTTTCAACAAACAATTTTGTTTTTAGCATAATTTTAGAAAATGTTGAAATTTGACCTTAAAAAAAAAACAAGTGCGTTCTGGAAGACACATTTTTTTTGGGGGGTGTTTTTTCATGTTTTTTGAGTGTTTTTGGGCTAGAGTTCCCGTTTTGAGGTCAGGTTACCTATTTCATCGGTAACTATGTTCCTACCATTCTCAACTTAGTCATGTCCTACATGGTCTCCCATATAGAGCTTGATATGAAATCTTGATTGAACTATGGTAACTATTATTGTAGGTGAATTCTACCAATGGTAGGTACTTGTCCCATTGAGTATGGTTAACCATAACATACATTCTAATAATGTCTTCCATATCTTAATTTACTCTTTCAATTTACCCATCCATTTTCAAATAATATGCAATGCTCAAGTTCAACTGATTCCCCAATATCAACTAAAAACATATCCAAAACCTAGACGTGAACTGAGACTCCCTATCAGAAATGATATTTATGGGTAAAACATGTAGCTTGATAAATTTGCTTACTCGTGCCACATTGGTGACATTCTAAGTTCCTTCTCATTGGGATGAAATGGGTACTTTTAGTCAACTTATCAACTATGACCAAAATATGATTGTGTCTTTGTGACATGAGTGGTAAACCTATAACAAAATCCATAGATATGACCTCCCATGTAAACATAGAGATGTCGTGTATGTTGAAGTTCAACAAGAAATTTCAGCACCTACACTAGTGTGGGACCACAGGTATTAGCAGCACCTACACTAGTGTGGGCTAAATTTGGTGCATGTCTATTTTAGTTATCTATTAATTAATATGGATAATAAAATGTAATCTAATCTCAAAATAACTTGTAATAGTTAACTGAGTGTGATAAACTCAGTTAAATCATGAATTTCTAGTTGAGGGTAATTGGTGAGGCATGCAGAGTAATTCTAGTTGTAACAGAGTTCGAAGTACATTGGTGCATTAGTTAATGCAGGTTGTAATTAGTTTAACTCAGTTAAGTGAGTTAAACTCAATTGTGCTAGTTGTAACTGTTTGATACACTAGTGAGAGATCAAGTGAATTAAATATTATTTAATTCACAATTAGTGATATCACATGCAACTGAGGATTTACTATTACTAACTACATGCATGCCAGTTCCAGTGGAGACCCAGTTGAGATCTAGGTGAAAGGGAAGTTGAATATCAGTTGTAGGATTATTGGGTTGCACCCATGCAACCAAACACCCATTGGATTTCTCATGATCCTTGCATAGTTTAGGAAGGCCAAAATTCCTATGGAATAGGGATTGCATTCCACACAAATTGCGCAAGAAAGGCAGGCTATCAGGAGGCATAAAATTGGCTAAGTATTGGTCAATTTTATCCAGGACAATTTGAGATAGTTAGCTGAATACAAGAGGGCTCTTGCAAGAAGAGTTGTATGTAACTGTTTCATGTATCCATGCTGAATATACAATAGAATATAGTGTGGTTTTGAGCAGCAATCTTTCCCCGGGAAATTATCTGTGTTGTGGCTTGATTGATTCTTCTTTGCTTCATGTGATTGGCGATTGTGTTTTTAATTCCGCAATTGATTTGTAGAAGTGATTCAGTATCTATCTTTAGAACATTGTTACATAGGATTGAATCCATGATATACACACTTGTTGTATAATTTCTACAGTGCAATTGTAGGAGTCATGTTGGGTGCTGATGGCCAACCTTCACTTAATGACATTCAAGACACCTAACAACAAATTGGACCATGTCCCACTTCATGCTTGTGAAAAAGATAATTTTCTTCACATGAGCATACATCTACTTCCTGCCAGGATGTGCATAGTAAAGTGCTCTACGTGAATCCTTGAGGACTACTCTTTGTATATTTCCTTCTTGAAGGATGTACATTCTTGCTTGAAACCTCAATATCCCATCTTGATTGAGGGAATAGCCCTAAAACCTTGGTTCCCCCTACTTCCTACTCTATAACACTTATGTAACCTTTAGATACCAACTATCTCTAAGGAGTTGTTTTTTTTTTCACAGGTTCCCTCAAATTGAGCCTCAAGGGTATCAAGGGAAAGTTTCATGGTCTTTTACTTAGTATAGTGGTCACCACCTTCTCCTTTCCCTTGATGTACGTAATCCAAAAATCATGCTCATTCATGAACACACTATATTTCCTCTATCTAACATTCAAATCCTTTCGAGTGAAGAGATGCTTTAGGATTTCATGATTAGTCTATAGCTCAAAGCTTCTTCTGACAAGGTAGTTCCTCCAAAGTTTCAAAGCCAACATCGTTGTCGTTAATTCTAATTCATGGGTAGCATAAAAATCTTCATGTTTCTTCAACTCATTGGATGCATATGCTATTACTCCCCCTTCTTGCAATAACAAAAGTCCAAGTCCTTACTTTGGAGCATCCATGCAAATTGTGAAGTCCTTCTCCATGTCTGACACATGAAGGATTGAATCACTAGTTAGTAATCACTTCAACTCCATGAATGCAATGTTGTATCCATTTGTCCATTCATACCTAACTCCCTTGCACTGTAACATGGTCATGGGTTTGAAAATCTTTGAAAATCGTTCTAGGAATCTTTGATAACAACTTGCTAGCCTCAAGAAGCTTCACACCACATGAGTCCCTTTTTTTCTTTACACCGGCCAATCCATTATGTCCTTCACCTTTTTTGGGTCCACCAAAATCCCTTCTCCCATCACTACTTGTCGTCCTAGTGTCAAATTGCCCTTCTTTAGTAACCTTGGTTGACTATCATAACCATATGAAGTAAATGGCTTGCAAAGAATGAGATTAATCATAACATTTACCTCATGATACACCCATCATTACCAAAATAAATAATTAAAAAAAAAAAAAAACAAAAATTGTAAAAATTATGAAGTTAACAAAAACATAACTTAAGACCAACCAAGACATGATATATCATTTAAATTTCACACATACACTATATACATAGTTTCATTGCACTTATAGCTTTATTTTAAATAATTATCATTATTATTAATTATAAGAAGAATTTGTAGAAATTTTATTACAATTATGTATTGCCTGGATTCTCCTGATCTAACAATTATATGTCACTGTTAAATACAGAATCGCTTCTACAAAAAATTCTTGCGGAAATTTAAAACACGATTGTCAATTACAAACACATGAAGAAATATCATTCACACATAACACAGATGTTTTTACCAGGAAAGCATAAAGCTAAAAACCCCACTATCATATATTATGTATATATCATGGATCATGAAACAATCTCATACAAAACTCTAATCCAAGAGCTCTCAGTACAATATACAATCATCTCACACTGTCTTGTAGAAATTGGAAAATGCCTTAGCCAAATTTCTGCCTCACAACAGCTTGCCTCCACTACGCAATCCAAGATGATTACAAAGACCAATTCGATGCAATCATTCCCTCCTTAACTGCAAAATCCTCATGAGAATATCCAATGTGTGTTTGGTTTGCAAGAGTGCAATCCAATATAGTACAACTGATAGTCAAATGTCCCTTTCACCTACCTCTCAACTCGGTCTCCACTTGATCTGACATGCAGGTAGTTAATAATAGTAAATCTTCAGTTGCATGTGAGATCACTCCATGTGAATTAATTTAATATTTAATTCACTAATCTCTCACTAGTGTATCTTCAGTTACAATTAGCACAACTGAGTTTAACTCACTTAACTGAGTTGAACTACTTTACAACTCACATAACTAAACATCCAACTCTGTTACAACTTCGAATCACTCAGTTACAACTAAGTCCACTTGCATGTCCCACCAGCTAACCTTTGAACTCGAAATTCCTTCAGCTAACTAGTTTGCCACTTCAGTTAACTAATTCCAGGTGCTCCATGAGAATAGATTAATATTTATTTTCCAACTATTATTAAGGGATAATAATAGTCGACATGCATCTATAAATAGAACTCACACATACATCTAAAAATAGAACATGATTTATAAATAGAATTTTCTCACCATATATAAATAGACATAATCTATAAATAGAATTTTCTCATCCATTCTAAAAATACACTTCGACCTAAAAATAGCCTGAGGCTCCATCCTAGTGTAGGTGCTTAATTTTCACTAGGATCATCATCTTTTTGAATCTCAACACTCCCTCTCAACAAGAAAGGGATTACCCTTCACCCCAATCCTATCTCTATGGTATTCGAATTTGCTCCTGGTGAGTGCCTTCGTCAGAATATCTGCATCCCCATATTCCGTAGGAATGTACTGAAGCAACATGATCTTTTGCTATACACAATCTTTGATATGATGATACTGGATATCTATATGCTTAGATCTATCATGAAACACGGGATTAATCGAGAGTTTAATGCAACTATGATTATCATAATGAATCACTGTAGGATCTAAATGAGAACCAAACAAACCAGCTAGGATCTTTCTCATCCAGATAGCCTCACATGCAACTTGAATTGATTCCTTGTATTCCGCTTCTGCTAAACTGAGTTCCATGGATCTTGGTTTCCTGGTGTACCAATAAACAGTTGTAGATCCGATAATGAAGACCCCCCCTGATGTTCTCTTTCTATCCGTTGGGCTGCCTGCCCAATCTGCATTCGTGAAGCCATGCAACTTCACCTCATTCGTCTGTCTGTACCACAAGCCATACTCATAAGTGCCCCTTAGGTATCTCAATACATGCTTTCCCGCCTTCCAAAAGAGCTTCGTAGGCTTAACCATCGCTTGACTAAGTTGGTTCACCGCATAGCATATGTCTGGTCTTGTATTCAATAAATACATTAGCAAACCCACTAAATTTTGATATTAGCATCCACTACCTCTCCAGATGTAGCGTCCTCTTTCCTCCAGTTTCCTAGAAGAGGAGTATCCATGGGTTTGCAACCCTCCATGTGAAACTTACCCAATATCTCCCTTGCATACTTGCCTTGATACACTAAAATTTCACCATCTCGTTGCCATATTTCCAATCTAAGGAAATAATGAAGGAGGCACATATCCTTCATCTCGAACTCCTTTGCAAGGTCCTCCTTGCATAAGTGTATTAGTTGCTCATCACTAGTCAGTATTAAATCATCAAAATAAATAACAATGATTAAAAGCTTACCCTCCACCACAATTTGATATATTTTTTCATCCACCTCACTCTTGGTGAAGAGAAGTATGGTGAAATAGATGTCTATTCGAGTGTACCAAGCACAGAGTGCTTGCTTCAACCCATACAACGCTCTTTTGAGTCTTCACACATGCGACTCGCTGCTGAAGAACTCAAATCCTTCAGTTTGCTCAATGTATGCTTCTTCCTCAATGATCCCATTGAGAAACACAATCTTCACATCCATCTAATGTGTGTACCAACCCATCTGCACTGAGAGAGAAAGGATGGTCCTTATGGAAGAATATCGTGTGACAGGTGCAAAGGTTTCTTCATAATCAATCCCCTCGATCTATGAGAAGCCTTGGGCCACAAATCTGGCCTTGTATTTCTCAACACTCCCATCAACAACTTGCTTTACTTTGCAGATCCATCTTGAACCTACCACTGATTTATCAACCGACCTTGGAACAAGTTCCCAAGCACTGTTTCTGACAATGGAGTCATACTCCTCCACCATTGCATCTACCAGTGTGGGCTCCTGCACTTCTTCCTGAAAGGAAGATGGATCAGTCACAATACATTTTCTCATGAGAGACATGTATCCAGTGAATCCGTCAGGAGATTGTCTTTGTCTACGCTGTGAAGTAGGGACTCCTACATTCTGTGCAGCATCAAGTCGCAGCCTTTCAGCTTCTGTGGTATGCCTTCTGCTAGTTCTAATGTTTGGCTCTGCATGAGTGGACTCCTCCACTCCATGAACCTCCTCTTGTGGTTTATCCACATCTAAAGACTCATCTTTGAGAACCAACAATTCATCCTCCACATGCAAGTCCGACTCCCTCTAAAGCGATAACCGCGTGGCTTTCCCCTCATCGAATTTTATATCCCGTCACATAACAATCATCTTACTGTTAGGAAAATACACACAATAATTATGGGTTGTTTCTATGTACCCCACAAATATCCCAACTTCAGCAGTCGGCTCTAGCTTCTTCCTGGTGTTCTTGGTCACATGCACATAAACAGATGAACTAAAAATTTTAAAGTGAGAAACATCCGGTTTCTTACCAGCGAAAGCTTCTTCAGGTGTACTCATGCCAAGTAATCTATGAGGACAACGGTTTTGCATATAAACCACAGTGTTGCATGCGTCATCCCACAAATAAATTGGTAGGCCCTAATCATGTAGAATTACTCGTGCCACACCCATGATCATTCTGTTCTTCCTCTCCATGACCCCATTTTGCTATGGGTTATGAGGCGTTATGATTTTTCTTCGAATTCCTTATTTGCTACAAAATTATTTGAATTCGTTCGAGATGTATTCTCCACCATTATCATTCCTCAGAGCCTTCACTTGATTCCTTGGCTCTTTCTCCTTCAGTTCCTTCAACTCTCAGAACTTTGAGAATGTTTGATCCTTCTTCTGCATGAAGAAGATCCAACATTTACGAGAAAATTCATCAACAAAAATAACATAATACCTGTGTTTTTCTGTTGAAGCAACCGAGAATGGTCCACAAACGTCTGTGTGAACTCTCTCCAGGATCACCGAAGCACGGTTCTCCTTTTCATGAAAGGTGGACTTTACATACTTCCCCATGGTGAAACCCTTGCAATGATCTAACTAAGAAAGTGTTCCCATTGGAAGTCCAGTAGATATTTGTTGCATGACTTTCAAGGCTCCATGAAGAAGATAGCCCAATCCCCTGTGCCTTAATTCGCCCTCATCCTGGCTCACCACTTTTTATGCCTTGCCCATCATGGTAGTGCATCCATCTACCTCTAGCTTGTAGATATTCTTAACTCAAATCCCCATTCTCTTGGTTTGACTCATTATTTTATGTCATAGGAAAGCTTTTCCATCGCTGAAAACAATGTCATAGCCTCTGTCCTCCAACATTGCGACTGAGACCAATTTTTTCTTCAGACTTGAAACATGCATAACATCTTTCAATTGAAATGGTTTACCTAACTCCCTCTTAAAGGTAATGGTACCAATTCTAGTCACACTGTATCATCAATCGTCGCCCATCTCTATATGCATTTGGAGATCTTTCTCCTCCAAGTCACTGAAAAGCTCCTTATCTCCTGTCATGTGGAAGGAAGAGCCACTATCAAGATACCACACCGATCCAAATACACTTGACACGATGCATTCAATCAAAGAGAAATCAAGTTTAAATTGCAAGGCAAGGGCCTCACTAGTTGCAGCTCCAATAGCGTTCTTGTTCTTCTTCTTTCGTGGGCAATTAATGTTGAGATGCCCATGTTCGTGACAGTGAAAACACTTCACCTTGGAAAAATCCAACTTCTTGCCTTTAGACTTGGATTTTGAATGGAATTTATTCCCCTTCACTTTCCTTGCCTTGGAAGCCAAAGCACAATCCTCTTCATCATCATGCTTTGATGAAGATCCATCTCTGGTGTTCCGCCTGAACTCCTCCTGCACTAGATCTGACCACATTCGTTCCCAATATGGCAGTTTTTCCTGTCCGTTGACAGAGTCTTCATAACTGTGCCAACTCTTAGGAAGTACCAAGAGACCCACGCTCACCAAATCGTCATTGGCAATAGTGATTCCAACACTCCCCAGTTCATCCCAACATTGGACAAACTTTGCGAGATACTTTGAATATTATCGTCCGTTTCCATCTTGATCTTTTTGAGTTTATCCTTTAGTGCCGATTTCCTATGGTTGCTACTGATTTGGAAAAGATTTGTCAAAGCCTTCCACAGAGCATAAAGAGTGGCTTTCCCATGAAGGTTTGAGACAATGTGGTCTCATACACCTTCCAACATAATCTTTCTCGCCTTCGCTACTTTCTTTTTCCATGCATCAAGTAATGCAGCATCCGTCGAAGTGGGCTTAGGAACATCACTATCGATGAATTCCTTCAAGCCATTATCTTCAAGCACTACCTCCATCCTGTCCTTCCAGGCAATGTAGTTCGAGTTGCCCTCGATTCCATACTCTAACCACACGCCATTGAAAGCCATTTCGATGTTTACTCAACTATTGCACCAAGAAATTATTGCAGCAAATTCGAATTGTTTCCACCAACAAACTCAGCTCCTGCTTAAAAATTGCAATCTTATGTGTTATGATACCATGTAGAAATTTTAATACAATTATGTATTTCCTTGATTCTCCTGATCTAACAATTATATGCCACTGTTAAATACATAATCGCTTCTACAAAAAATTCTTGCGGAAATTTAAAACACGATCACCAATTGCAAACACATGAAGAAAGTCATTCACACATAACACAGATGTTTTTTCCGGGAAAGCATAAAGCTAAAAACCCCACTATCATATATTATGAATATATCATGGATCATGAAACAATTTCATAGAAAAATCTAATCCAAGAACTCTTAGTACAATATACAATCGTCTCACACTGTCTTGTAGAAATTGGCAAATGCCTTAGCCAAATTTCTGCCTCACAAAAACTTGCCTCTACTGCGCAATCCAAGATGATTACAAAGACCAATTTGATGCAATCACACCCTCCTTGACTGCACAATCCTCATGAGCATATCCAATGTATGTTTGGCTTGCAAGAGTGCAATCCAATATAGTACAAATAATAGTCAACTGTCCTTTTCACCTACCTCTCAACTGGGTCTCCACTGGATCTGACATGCATGTAGTTAATAGTAGTAAATATTCAGTTGCATGTGATATCACTCCATTTGAATTAATTTAATATTTAATTCACTGATCTCTCACTAGTGTATCTTCAATTACAACTATCACAACTGTGTTTAACTCACTTAACTAAGTTAAACTACTTTACAACTCACATAAATACACATCCAACTCTGTTACAACTTTGAATTACTCAGTTACAACTAAGTCCACTTGCATGTCTCACCAACCAACCTTTGAACTCGAAATTCCTTCAGCTAACTAGTTTTTCACTTCAGTTAACTGATTCCAAGTGCTCCATGAGAATAGATTAATATTTATTGTCCAACTACTATTAAGGGATAATAATTGTCGACATGCATCTATAAATAGACATGCGATCTATAAATATAACACGCATATACATCTAAAAATAGAACATCATCTATAAATAGAATTTTCTCACTATCTATAAATAGAATTTGCTTATCCATTCTAAAAATAGACTTCCACCTAAAAATAGCTTGAGGCTCCATACTAGCGTAGGTTCTTAATTTTCACTAGGATCATCGTCTTGTTGAATCTCAACAGAATTAATACATGATTTAAACATACACACATTTTTAAAAAACACATGTAACAAGGTTCTTAACCATGAATATTCACCCATTCTTTCCCATAGAGATTCTTAGCCTATAAGAAGGCTTGCTACAATACAATGGGAAAATACCATGGCTTACTAATACCGCATGCCCAAATAATAAAAAGAAAAATTTATGTTCATATGACACATGCTAATATGACTTATTCTTTTTTTTTTTTCAATTTTATTGAAAGGAAAAAAAATAGCATAACTATTTTTGAGACAAATCTCAACTTTTAATTTATGACTACCACTAAGAATATTATAGAATATACTATGGAGGTTAAATCTCAAGCATCCAACTAATAATGATTGATAATTAAATTAAATATTGGAATCCATATTCCAACATAAATACGTTTATCAATAGAATTAATTAAATTATTGATCTTAATGTTAATTAATTAACCCAAATAATATATTCTCCATCTTATCATCCATGATAATATCCTATGCATACGAAATTGGCATATATCAAAATTTTAAACATGTTCAGAATGATAAATTTCTTATGGAATGTTTTGTGGTCTTAAAATTAACTAATCCAAAGTTTAAAATTTTGTTTACAACATTTTTTTTTTAAATGATGTAGGAGCATCGTCTCTCAAAAATCAATTTGTGTCTAGACCTTAGGGGTTTTCAACATTTTATCAAGGGAGTTGGTTTCCTTTATTAATTTCCTTCAATTATAGATTCTTGTTAGTTATGAAGAGTGTTGAAGTGTCCTTAAGGGAAAAATGTAATTAGTTTGTTAGGAGCAGGTGGAATTACCTTCTAGAAGTTAGGACATATGCAATCAAAGGGATAGGCTTTTTGGTTAATAAACCTCCATTTTGTTATGAGATATTTTATAAAAGAGGACATGTGCATATTTTGGTTAGTAGCTAGATATTTCGATAGGAAATAATATAAGTAGACAAAAAATGCTGATATAGTAGAGCCAAGTCCAATTGAAAGATTAGGAGAGGAAGGAGGAGAAAGGCTAGGACAAATTGAAAAATTTATTAATGTAATGGAATTATGAGATTTTTCTCTACTGCATGGGTATGACCTCTATGTATCTGAATTTATATTTGATTATGTATATGTTAAATCCTCCACATTTATTTTATTTATGTGTTAATGGTGCATTGAGTATAACCTAGTTAACCTTCCTAGTCATAAGGTGATTTGGAGGAATGTGTGAGAGAGAAGCTCGAGGAAGAGCATGAAATATCTTAAGTAGTAATTGACTTATGCATTGAAATAAGGTACTGGTGCAGTGAAGACCTGGTTAACAATTCGAACGATTATATAGATCATCTCCGCAGAGGAAATTTGGGAAATAAAGACCAATTGTGGAGTTGGGTTGACAAGGAATTCATCAGATACTCTATGGATTTGGATTAAGGAGTCCCCCCCCCTCATCAGAACAAATTACCAATACTAGAAAAAATGCATCACAACAATGGGTGAGAATTATTTTATGGTGAAGAAGCAAATAAATCCCCATTTACGTCCATCAGCCACTGACCGATGGAGAATTCAATCAAGTGCTAAACAAAAATTACCAATCTTAACTAAGAGCTATTGGGTCGATTAATATGTTGATAGACTTGAGAAGACAGGGAAAGTACTTATCAATGGAAGTCCGTTAGGACATTGGAACTATGGGGAGGAGGTGAAAAGAATTGGGGTCCAAAACTGTATCAAGATTGGGATATGAATTTTCAAAGGATGATATATTAGTTGACGGGTCTTGAGCTATGTTACACGGGGACCCTTCCCCACCAAAAAATCCCTTGTACCCGACGTTCCTGTGTACTGGGGAAATTTACAGGGGTTGAGAACGTCCCCATTTTTTGGGGGACTTCATTAGGGACTTGGGAACTTCCAAGTTGTTCCCAATTTGTCTCGGGAAGATTTTGGGGACTTTTCAGGTATCATTCTGTCATCCCCAAGGAAAAAAAAATATGTTTGACCTGATTTTGACTGGGATTAATTTGTTGTTTGGATGGATTTTCTTGCTGTTTTGGATGATATTTTGGCATGGAATTTTTTTTTTTTTATGATAACTTCCAATGGTAACTGCTAAAAATACTCATGTTCAATGTTGACATTTATTTTCTCCTCTCTTTGTCACTTAACTGTCTAAAGAAATAACCCTCAGTGCTAGATTTCAACCTATAATTATTTTTGCTTAAAAACGACATCCCTTTAGAAATAATTAAGAAGTCTGCCAACCTTTACTTCCTGTGGCATGAATCAAGAACACAATTATTGTTGATGAAAACCTTCTAGTTTTTTCCTAAAGGTGAAGTAGATTGTCTTTGAGACTGTTCAAATGTGGCACAATTAACAGGTTTCTAAACCCACTCCTATCCTATAGGAAAGTTTTTGAATGGTGTTTAGCATTTTTTGCAAGGAATTATTGGGTACTGATTTGTTGTGTTTCGTCCCAGTAGTCACATGTTTTTTCCCTCAAATAATGAAGTTTGTATGGATGTTTAAAGGTTGTCAATAGAGACTCATTTCGTCACATTTCCTATTAAGACTAATGTTTCCAATATTGTTCTTTGCACTTACTATGTTCAATAATAATAAACCAGGATTCAAGATTGCTTTACATGTCAAACTAATGTAAATAAACCACACTATGTTAAGGCTCTAGCACACTTTGAAACTTTTCTAACTATGCCAAGGAATTTGGATTTATTAAACTTGGCCATATTAGTAGAAATGACTGTAAGAAAGGCCCTTTTTTATTTCGAGGGATTGAGAAAATATCTAGTGTGGTTGACAAATTAAACTTGGATTTTATTTTATAAACTTGGTCGATTTAGGTGTTGAGATTGACAATATTAGGAAATTGAGCCAAGTCTTGATTTCGAAAAAAATAGCATGCTTGTCGACTCATATTAAGGAGAATTAGTTTACATGCAAGAATGTCAACCAAGAATAGTAAGACTAAGTCTTATTTTGGATTTGACAAAAACTAGCAAGCAAAACAACTAGGTCTAGTAATTCAACCTAGGTTTTTTATTTAACATTTATGGAAAGACACATTAGGTCTTTGAAAGGTCAAACTAACAAGAGTTAGTGTTTTAGCGCTAGGCGATTTGTATCTTCATATAGATGGATACCCTCCAACTAATTACCATGTGTCACACTAGAAAAATAGTTCACTTTCTCAACATTGCTCTTGAATCATCATCCTTCAACTAAAAACTTCAACTTAAATTTTAGATTTAAGATTATGTAATTAATTTTTAATTATTAATATGCATTTCAGATTTATTAGCTAGTTCAATGTTTATAATTTATTGCAATGATGTATCTTTATGCACATGTTCAATATAAAATAATAATAATAATATTTATTATTTTATAGTTTATATATATTATTGCCATCCCCTTGAAAATTTGGGGGTGTTCTCTAGCCGTACCAAAAACTCGTCCCCCTGTCCCTGTCACTCCCCCCCCGTCCCCAAAGACAGTGCATAATAGGTCTGGAGAGATGGGAAATTTCCCATCAACTGAAGGTTGTCCCAACATCGGTACTGCGGGACAATGCATAGGAACGAGACTAAAGCAGAGGCTGAGACCCAACATGATGTCAAGCTGACGTATTTTAGACCACGAGGAGTTTTTGGGAGGGGCTAAGACCTAGTCAGGCAGGCCAAGACCTGACACCCACTATTAGGGTCTATCAATTTACAGTAATGGGAAAAGGATTCTGTCATTTTTTGTGAAGGACCATATGATCGAGTTTTGATAGATAAAAGGGGTAGAAAAAAGGAAGAAACTTGGTGGTCTAACATACAACTAGCCATAATGCCTTTGGATTGAGTGCTCAGATCTGGGCACTAGTCACATGACCTGGTTCAAATAGAGCTCTAGGGCTAAAGGGCCATCCAAGATTGAGATTTCACAGGATTGCGGATTATAATGGAACATGAATATTGTGAGGAGTTTGAGAGTAGTGTGCCACAACATCAAAAATGTTATCTAGAGTGGAAGCAAACTACATTTGTGGAATGAGAGCAACAATGAACTTGAGACACGGGTGGTCATCATGTTGGTAGCATGGAGGAGGAGATTTTGTGATGGTTTTCATCGAAGGATTTTAACCTTGTGCATTACCGAGCTAAAGTGCCAACAATGTTGCATTACTAAACAAGAGGAGATAGAAACCTATGATGTGGTCGTGCCTACATCAAAATAAACCTAGGCCATTGTTTAAAGTTGTGGGTGCACATACCTAAAGCCATCAAAGGAAAGGAAGAAGAGATAATGTGGGGGAACAATGGAGGTAGGGGGAAGAGCTAAGAAGAAGCTGACCCAAAGCCTATTTGTACCCCCATCAAGTGGTATTCGAGCATGTAGAGGTAGGAGATTAGAGTATATCTATGAAATATGTGGCTTGTGGAATAAGGATAAAAAACTTGAGCAGAAGAGAGGCAGGACATAGTGAAGTTCTGTAGAGAAAAGGAAAATGATTCCAACCAAGGAGAGGAGTTGAACAAAATTGTTAGTAAGAGTGATAGAGGAATTTTGCAGGAGTATGAAGTGAAGAAGTCATAATTTCTTAGGGTCATAGATTCTGAGGATTTTTCATCTTTATATTTTTTATTTATCTATGCAGATAGCGACTGAGAGAGTGAAGGAAATTGTAACAACCCCTACAATAGGAAAATTGTAATATAGAAGAGAACAACTTCCAATTGAGGTCAGGTAGAAGCTTTTGAGACAACTTCATGGTTGAAAATGTGGGTAGAGTTGTCTAGAGTTCGAGAGAAGGCAAAGCTCTTGAGAGGAATTGAGAAGTGAATAAACCTAGAGGAAGGAGTTCCCAAGAATTTCTAGCAGAAGGAACCTAGAAATTCCAAAAGATCAAGCTCAAGAAAAATCTTGGTGAGGTATTGGGTATCAAGTGTGAGGCTTGCTACAAAAGAAGGCTATTTATAACTAATAGTGAGTATGGAGCATATCATAAATGGGGAGAGATAAATGATTATGAATAGTTAGGTCAAGGGTTCTAGAAGGAGCCACAGAAAGATGAGTGATGAGAAATTTAAAAGGGATATAGCCAAGATGAATATATAACTAAGTGTATTGATAATGTTGCTACAAAAAGGTGAGAAAGATAAGAAAAGTAGATGGAAGTTGAAGAAGAATATCAAATGGCCTATTAAGGAGTTACATGAAAGGAAGTTAATACAAAGATTAAATTTCTTGTTAAAAGGAGAGATGAGACTCAGAAGCTAAGACAAAACCTAAATATTTCGAGGGAGCAATTTACTTTTATGAATCAAAGTAGAGAAGTATGCTCAAAAAAGAAGAAAGGGAAATTTGAGATGAGTTTATGAGGTTCCTGGAAAGTTTAGAAGCATATATAAGGACTAGAGAGTCTCGTATTTTTGAAATTAAGGACTTGTGTGAGTGTGTGTATGCAGGTGTTGAAGATGATGGATTTATCCAAGAAGTTTCCACCAAAGAGAAGGAAGATCAAATAGACCTTAGAAAGCAAAATAACACAGATCTATCTAAGGGAGACAATAGATAATATTCACAAGATGAAGAACTAGAACAACTAATGAAAGAAGTTGAGGATGAAGATGATATCGATAATTTATCACAAGGGGAAACCACGAAGTCTATAAGCATGTACAATAGAGGGACAAAGAACAAAAGGATAAAGAGATAGTTGGTGAGAATTGTAACAAATAGAGTACTACAAGACAAGTAGCCCCAAAGGATGAATGTAAAACCAACCACATGTTTTTAGAAGAAAACAAGGGAGGACATCATATGTGGTTAACAATTTGTTTATGATATTGGCCTTTATATTTGTGGTTGTAAGAGAGAATATGAAAGTTAATGGCCAAATTGTCTCATGTGATACCTTTATAGAAGTAGGGCGGAGTATAGCATTTAAAATTGGAAGTAAATAAGGTTTCATTGAAAATAAAGAAGGTTGGAGAAGGAAGATCAATACAAATTTGTGGGAAAATGTATGTAAAGGGAGGAAGAACTCTTTTGAATCCTCTAAATCAAAGTGTCGTTGAAGTAAAGAAGCTCAATATGCATGGGTTAGGCCATAGTTTAGTATGTGAAAAAAATATTGAGGATGATACACAAGTTGCAATGTTTTCATGGGAATACATCATATGTTTGAAGAAAAATATACCAAAATTTCAATCAATAAATGGCATTAGCTATTGGCTATGTATGGTCAACATATGGATCAAATTTTGGTCATACAAACCATGAGACTAGAATTGAAGAAATAGTTCAGTGAGATGGATGGAAAACAAGTAAGAATGGTATGGGATTCTAGAATAGTGAAGTTAACAATACAAAAACAAAGAGTTGACACAGAGTAGAAACAAAAACATGAAGCTTTGGATTCAAGAAGACATTGAGCAACAACATAAATACAAAAGAATGACCAAACGAGTGGAAAACAACAAAATCAAGTTTGGAATCCTCGAGGGTTTAGTGAGGAAATTTACATGGCTAAGAGGCCATGAAAACTTTTTACTTTAGGAATCTGATGTAGGAGCATAGTTTCTCAAAAAAAAACTTGTGGCCAGACCTCAGGGGTATTCAAAATTTTATCAAAGGAGTTGGTTCCCTTTAATAATTTCCTTAGATTGTATTTTTTAAAATTTAAAAAAACTGGGTAGTTAGTAATTGTGTTGAAATGTACTTAAGGGACATATGTAATTAGTTTTTTAGGAGTAGGTGGAATTAGATTCTAGAAGTTAAAAAAGATTTAATCAAAGGGAGAGGACTATTGGTTAAGAAACCTCCCATTTGTTATGAGATATTTTGTAAAAAAGGATAAGCATAGATTTAGATTAGTAGCTAGATGTTTCAATAAGCAAGAATATGAGTAGACAGGAAGGGATACTAAAGTAGAGTCGAGTGTGGCTGAAAGGCCGAGAGAGCTCTGAAGGAGGAGAAGGGGCAATGGATTAAGCAAATCAAGAGAGATTGTACAGTTTATTTATGTAATGGAATTATGACATTTTCATCTCATGCATGTGTGTGACCTATGTATATCTGAATTTATATTTGATTATATATCTATTAAATCCTTTGTGTTTTTTTTGTGTGTTTTAATGATGCATTGAGTATAAACCAATCATCCTTCCTGGTCATAAGGTGATTCGAACGAACAAGCAAGAGAGCAACCCAAGGAAGAGCATAAGAGCCCTTGAATATTCATTGGCTTGTGTGTTGAAACAAGGTACTAGTGTAGTGAAGACTCAATTAAAGGGCCAAATGATTGTATAGTTCATCGCTATAAAGGAAGGATGGGAAAGAGAGACCACTTGTGGAGTGGTATTGAAAAGGTATTCATGAGATGCTCCATAGAGTTGGATCAAGGAGATTTCCTTCCTAAGTAGAAAGTACCAATGCCTGTACGAAGGCCTCACAATGGAGGAAGAGAATTAGTTTATGGAAAATACAATGAATAAATCCCCATTTACATCCATCATTCATTGTTCGATTAAGAATAAGATAAAGAACTAAACAAATATTTCCAACGTTGACCAAGAGATATTGGGATGATTCATTTGTTGATGGACCGAAGAATATAGAGGAATTCCCCATCAAGATAAGTTTGTCTGGACATCCAAATTAATGGAAGGAGGTGCAAAGTAGTGGGGTCTGAAACCCCATTAGGCTTGATATTCAAAATTTCAAAGGACGATTGTCAGTTGACATGTCCTGAGAAATGGGAAAATTTCTTGTCAACTGAAGTCTATCCCAACATCGGGACCACATGATAATGCATAGAAACAAGACTATAGTGGCTGGTGAGACCCGACATAATGTCAGTCTAACATTTGTATGACCACAGGGAGTTTGTAAGAGGAGTAGAGACCCAAACAGGAAGGTTGAGACTTGAGACCCACTATCGAGGTCTATTAATTTTTAGGAACAAGAAAAGGATTTCATCATTTTGTGTGAAGCACCATTAGATCATATAGTTGAAATTTTCAACAAGAAAAAGTGACATTGGCATCTTGAAATGAAATCCATAAAATGTCACCCAGAAATGATACCATATGAGGCTTATGATTTAATTTTCCCTTAATTAAATTGGACGAGAAATTGCAATTTCATTTCATGACAACTTATATTAGTCAATTGAGTCAGAAAGATTGGGTTAGCTTAGGAAATTTGAGTTGATGCTCAAAGAGGAGGCATGTACAATTCTCCCATGATTTAAGGGGGTCCAGTTACATTTATTTGTGAGTTGTAAATAGTTAACTCAATTAATTGAGTTCAAATCAATTTAACTAGTTCTAATTAAGAGATGAGCTATTGAGAGGCCTAATGAAGTAAATATGATTTAATTCACAAGTAGTGATCAATCAGTTAACTGATAATTCACTAAAATAGTTGTTGCACACTAGTTCTATGGAAGGCAAAGTTGAGATTGGGTTTAAAGGGAAGATAACTATCAGCTGTATAATTAGAAAATTGTATAGGTGGTGCATGTAGTCAGAAGAAGGCTTAAAATAAATAATTCCTTAATTAGATAAAATTGTATTTAAAAGAAGGAATGAAGGCACAAGTTTAATAATTGTTTTGGTCAACACGAGTTGGTGAGACCAAGCAATCAGAAGCACAAGTTTGTGTATGGAGCTTCTGAGAGAAAGATGTGCAAGAGAATCTTGTGCAAAGGTTAGAGCGAGACAGTCGGAAGAGTGCAGAGTTTTCTTAGGAAGAGATAAAATTGTATTTTTTCATGATCTTGAATTTATGAAATATACGGATAGCGGGGTTTTGAGCAGTTTCTTTCCCTAGATACATCTTTTGATGTGCGATTGATTGTTTCTTTCTCTTGCTTATATGTGATTATGTGATCATGTTTTGTTTCCAAAAATTCTAGTAAGGATTCAATATCTTGTTTTAGTACATTATAAGATCAGATTGAATACCTGTGGTTATATTTTCTACACATATTTCAATGAATAAAAATGGGAGAACAAAGGAACCATCTCGGTGGTCTGACGTCCAATAAGCCATAATTGTAAAAGATAGCTTAGTACTCCTACATGGAGATTTGTCTAAAATTAGAGAGTCAGTTAACTGATTAAAGTTGAGTGAAGTCGAGTTAAGTCTTATCTTGGGTAAAGTCAAATTTAGTGTGTGTTTGCATGCTGCGTTATTTTGGGCGAGTCACTAGTCGAAAAAGATTAAATACCCCTCAGCGGGTTCATTGTAATCAAGTTTGTGTGATCAATTGAAGAGTCGCAACTCATGTTATTGTGTGTGAATTTTTCGTGTTATTTTGTGCCTTTTCTCCTCTTCCTTTCCATCAATTGGTATTAGAGCCAAGGAAGGATCACAATATCCATGGAGCCAGCAGAGCCAGTAAAGAAGAGGGCCAAGTGAAGAAAGCTGATGATTTAAAACAAAAGTTGCTTTGCAGAACTGCCACATAGTTAAGGTGTGTTGCAGAATTGTTGCATATTTAAGGTGCGCCGACTAGCGCACATTCCATTTGTCAAAATGTGAAATAAATTAGGGAAAACTTGTGTTTTTGGATTTTTGTGCAGATCAACACAACTCAAACCTATCGAAAAATGCATTGACCCATACTAAAAAAAAAAGAACGTGAGTGATATGTTTGAAGGTTCTCATTAGAGGAAATTTCAGCCTAAAAGTGGTTTCCTATGGAAAGATAATAAAATATTAGTTAAAATAATAAAACAAGAGTTATGAATTTTGGAGGGAAAATAAGAAAACTAATTTTTTAAATTGTATTTTTGGCTTATCTCCTTATAGGTTTACTCAAATTTCAACTGTAGACACTCATTGGATGCGAAATTAAATTCCACATCCAACGAGTACCCATTATGCATACTTTTGAGAAGACCCATTGATCTAGGTGGACATTGGTGTCCACTTGGACCCCCACCATTGTTTTTTTCAGTGTTTCAGTTTCCTTAATTATAGCACAATTTACTAATTTTGGTAGTTTTTCGGGTCATGAACTTCCGGAGCTGTTTTGAGGTCCTAAACAACGTTTTTTTGGAAAATTGGGGCACACATGAGTTTTAAATTGATACTTTCCACTCAAAAGTGATAGTCCTCAGATATATATTTCTAACGAGGTATTGTGTGTGTCAAACGAAGATCATATGCCAAAGTTACGACCCCGAGAAGTTTATGTACCAATTTACCCAAGCAGGGCCCATAGTTTTGGCACTTCATCTCCTAGGGTTAGGTTTTTGGATGTTTAGGGTTTTTCATTGTTTCTAAATAAAAAATAGGTCTTCGATCCTCATTGTAACATAGAGTTCAGAGGCATGTATACATCTCTTCTCAGAGATAAGCTACCATTGCCCGAGCTAGTTTATTTCCCTTATGCCTGTACGAATATTTCAGTTTTTTGATATTAATGAAATGAAGAGTGATTTCTGCTTCATATTTGTATTTATGGTTATATTTGTTTTCTGTTGTGTTCCTGTCTAAGTTCGAATCAATGGTATTAGAGCGATATACTCTCTCTTTTTTTCTTTGTATGTCCCCAACGAGGTCAAGGTATAAGGAGTTAGGGATTGAATTGGTTGAACCTTTGCAAGACCAGCCTCATAAACCTCGATGACATCCCATGGAGGAATAAAATAAATATGAGGGAGCATGAGATCCTTTCAAAATATTTCTCAAAGAAACTCTCGAGCAACAGAGGAACGCGATGATGGACAAATTTTCTGAGATCCTTCGGTGGATGCCCACAACCAACACATCTTCATCTGATAGTCACTTTGGAGGTGCCACTCCCTTCAAGGTACAAGTCAACTTTGAGATTCCCATATTTTAGGGACAGATAGTTGCAGACGCCATAGATAAATGGTTAAATCCATTGGAAGGATATTTTTCAGTTCATGATTTTTCCAATAGGAAAAATCTTACTTTTGCACTCCTAAAATCTGCCCCCCATGTCGAAAACTGGTGGGAAACCTACTGTGAATAGAGGGAAAAGAGAGAACCCTCACTATTTTCAATAGAACCCACTTTGAATTCTTTCTGATATTCCATCAAGGAGAAATATTACCTCGTGGGGAGCTATGTGGAAAAGTACATTCAATGGACTACATTGCGGCAACAAAGGGATCAAGATGTGCATGAGCTAATGAATCTAATCCATACCTTGCACTCAAAGTTAGGTATAAAATATATGAAGAAACATCTGGTGCTTAAGTACCACAATCGTTTTCATAAATAAATTCCAAAGGTAATGGAGTTCCTCAACATCTCCTCGCTTGGTGCAACATACTGATATGCTGCCAAGATCGAGTAAAAATTTAAACAAAAGAAACAAGACTTTGGATATGCGAATCTAAAGCAAGGGAAAGGAGCCCCCAAACCGTAGTATAAAGGACAAATCCAAGGTAGGGTGACACAGGACAATCCACTGAAGCCGCAAACAAAGAAAAACACTACAAATACAAAGAAGGACACAAGAAAGTGGTGTGAGTTCCATAAGAGCCCCACTCACAACACAAGTGAGTGTCAGGCCAAGCAATCAATGGTGGCCGAGCTAAAGGCTTTTGAATCAGATGCATTCTCTGACTCTGAGTCAAAACCCAACAAGGGGAATGACAGAGGGAATAAAATTATTGATGCGGAGCCTAGTGCCACTGTTTCCACCACCAAGATACAAAAGGATGAGCCCGAAGATCCACAGGAGGGGTAGCACCTCTTCCACTCCCAGATGTGGGTGAAGGTTTCTCTGTTGCAGTTCATTGTTGACAGCGAAAGCCAAAAGAACCTCATTTTAGTAGAGGTCATGAAGCGGCTGGGCCTACCGACCACAACACACCTGCATCCGTACACCATTGAGCGGCTTCACCAAGGACGAGATATTCGCGTCAGCCAACAGTGTCACCTTCCCTACAACATCAAGCCCTTCACATATGAGGTATTGTGTGATGTTGATCCTCTTGAATTTTGTGATGTATTATTAGGACAAAAATACTTGTCGAAGCAACATGTTGTGTAAGAGTCTAGGCCTCACACTTTTATTATTACTTTTGGAAATAAGTTGTATAGGATACCAGGGGTAGCACCACCTACCACCATCTCTTTGATCACTTCGAAGTAATGCAGTAAGCTCTTTTCCTAGAGTGGGAAATTTGTTTTCCTTATGATTCGCCATCAGGGCAAGAAGAAGATTGTGGTCATGACTTAGAGATAGGGCTCCTCTACACGATAACAATATATGGACAAGGTCGCGGAGGAGTACAAGGACATCTTCACCTCACCCATAGGGGCACCTCTTCATTGTTAGGTCAAGCACCCCATTGATCTGACCACAGGTGTGCCACTGCCTAATAGAAAGATATATCGATGCTCTATTTTGGAGAACGATGAAATCAATAGGCAGATTCAGGAGCTATTACATAAAGGGCACATTAGGATAAATTCATCACCCTGTGGGAGCCCAAATTTGTTGGTGCAGAAGAAGGATAGGACCTGGAGACTCTGTATTGATTATTAGGCATTGAAAAAAATCACTGTCCAGAATAGGTATCCAATCCCACAGATTGATGACCTTTTGGAATAGCCCAACGGGTCCAAATATTTTAGCAAGATCGACTTGAAGTCTGGGTATCACTAGGTACTAATCGAACCCTTTGATGTGTGGAAGAATGCCTTCAAATCCAAGGAGGGCCATTTCTAATGGATAGTCATGCCTTTCGGGTTGACGAATGCCTCACAACCTTCATGAGGTTGATTGATGACATCTTGCGACCCTTCACCAAATCATTCATAGTGGTTTATTTGGATGACATCCCTTCAACCAGAGTTGGGAAGACCAATTCCGCCATATTCGACAAGTCCTCCAAACTATGCAACAACACAAGTTGTGTACCAATTTGGAGAATTGCACTTTTGGTATGACCCAGGTTCAATATCTGGGGTACATCATTGATGAGAAGGGTGTGCATGTGTACTTAGCCAAGATACAAGTCATTCGGGATTGGCCAACCCCAACCACTGTAACAGAGCTCCACAGCTTTTTGGGTCTTTCGAATTTCTATCGCAGGTTCATGTTGGGGTTGTCTCATATAACTTGGCCTTTAAGTAAAGTCACCAAGGGTGGAGAAAAAGAAAAATTATTTTGGTCTGAACCCCAACAAAAGGAGTTTCTAAGTTGAAGCATCGCCTCTTCTCTGCACCAATTCTCACATTACCAGACCTGCAACAACCATTTGAGATCAATGCAAATGCTTCCGAATATTCTATTGGTGCAGTTCTTACTTAGCGGGGGCATCCAATGGCATTTCACAGTGAGACACTTTCAAACATAGTACGAAAGTATCCCACCTATGATAAATATATGTATTCCATTGTGCAGGGCTGCCGAAAATGGAAGCATTGCATTATGGGGAAGGAAATGATCATCCACACAAACCACCTACCCCTACAGTTCATTCAGACACAAGGGAAGTTGTAGAACGATTGCCATAAAAAATGGTCCACATACCTGCAACAATTCCACTTGAACATTAAGTATAAGAAGGTAAGCACCAATAATGTTGCATACTACCTTATCCGACCACCGGTCATGGCGCTAACCACTGTGCTCGACTCTTGTGGGAATGGGACTTCAGAATGGTTGCATCTGTACAAGAGAGATATAGAATTTGGCAATGCATACTAGACACTCCTGGAAGGCAAGAAAGTTCCAAATTTTCACCTCCAACATACACTGTTATGTCACCTAGGACACCTTTGTGTTTCTTCAAGTGAGCATGCCAAGATGATTTGGGAGGCATGCTACAGTCAGGTTGTTGGATACTTCAGAGCAGAGAAAACCGTGGCAGTACTAAAAAAGTATTTTTATTGTCCAAACCTTTGACATGATTTTTGGAAGTACATCAAATCCTACACTACTTGCACCATTGCCAAACCGTTCATCAAGAAGAAAGGTCTATATACTCCTTTGCATACTCCTAGTCGACCTTGGGAGTCCATATCCATGGATTACATGTTGGGCATCCCTTCGACTAAGCATGGCAATGACTGCATTTTCATGTTCATCGACAAATTATGTTAGATGGCCATTCTGGTGGCCTGCAAGAAGAGTATCACAACAGAAGCCACTGCTAAGCTCTTCTTTGAATGAGTGTGGGTACACTTTGGGAGACCATAGTCCATTATCTCAAATTTGTAGGTTTTAACCCTGTATATAAATTATCTGCAAACGAATCTTAAAAACAGAAAGTAAACAATAGTGAGAGCATAAAACATAAAACAGATAAACACAGAGATTTTCCCCTAGATCCCAAATCGGGATGACCATCTTGATTTTTCATTATATTCCTTTTAGTGTTACAACACATATATATACATGCCGAAGCATACATAAACCCCAATCCATTAACCTTGGATTAGAACATAATCGTAGTTCCCTTGACCGGATATACAAAATACCAGGGGCCAAAAACCATCATGCCCCAAAACCATGTGCAAACTCATGGACAAAACCATGGGCAGGTCCGTCCACCAAAAAATAAGGTCCAATTTTTTTTTCCCAAGGCGCTGCCCCAAACCCTGAACCCTGAACAAGGGGGCTACCTCCCCCCCTGTGACCCCCCTTTTGCATCTTGCGCAACATACAGGGGAAGCTATCGCCCCCCCTATGAATCCCCCATGTGTGACTAGTCATGGAAAGAATATAACACATACCCAACATTTTCCCACTTGTTGTTCTCTTTCCATAGGGGGTCACAAGAGAGCTAAGTCATTAGCCCAGCTTTGCAACACCCATTGTTTCTCTACACCAAGAGAACTTTTGAGTGCTCACAAACTTCGTCAATGCATCTGCAACATTCTTCCAAGTGTCTACCTTTACCAACAACACCCTTTTAGCCTCAACCATATATCTCACAAAGTGATATTGAACATCAATGTGCTTTGTCTTTGAATGATAAGCAAGGTTCTTAGCCAAGAAAATTGCACTTTGGCTATCATAGTCTATCCTTATAGCTTGCTGCACCAACCCCATACTTGAACACAATCTCTGCAACCAAAATGCTTCCTTGCTCGCATGAGTGGCTGCCATGTATTCTGCCTCTATAGTTGAAAGAGCCACTACAGACTGTTTTTTACTCATCCAATTGACTGCACCTCTAAATAGGCTAAAAAAATACCCACTTGTAGATATTCTTTGGTCCATATCTCCAGCCCAGTCTGCATCAACAAAACCACGAATGTCCAACACTCTTTCCAATCCTGGTCTTCCCTAGTAGCACAAGCCATAATCACTAGTGCCACGCAAATATCTGAAAACTGGCGCTTCATTGTTGTCCAATGCTCCTTCCCTGGGTTTGACATAAACCTGCTCAATACTCCCACTGCATGTGCAATTTCTGGTCCAGTACAAACCATTGCATACATCAAGCTACCCACTGCACTTGCATATGGAACACGGGACATATCGTCCTCTTCTTCTTGTGTCTTGGGACACTGTTCAGCAGACAACTTTACACCTACAGGAATTAGAACATTCACCGGTTTACTATCCTGCATATTGAACCTCTGCAATATAGTATTGACATACTTCCTCTGGTTTAACCAGAGCTTCCTCTTTGCCCGATCTCTCTTAATTTCCATTCCCAAAATATAATATAGTGAACAAGATCCTATGCCTAAAATGGAGAAATGTGAGGTCTTCAAATCTTGGATAATTTCTTTGTCATTTCCAATCAACAACATATCATCCGCATACAAGACCAAATAAATAACACGGTCACCAATTAATTTAAAATAAAAAAATTGATCCTCCTTGCTTCTAGTGAAGCTAAGTCCCCGTATATAGGTATCAAATTTCTGATACCACGTCCTTGGTGACTGTTTTAACCCATACTTATACTTCTTTTTAACTCCGCATACCAGTTTATTTCTTCCACTTCACCATAAAAAAAAATTCAAAGGTTTCATGATCTCCTTCCATCTTTCGTGAAGAAATGATATTCACATCCATCTGCTCTACCTAAAAATCAAATGCGTAGCAACAGATAAAAGTAATCTAATAGAAGTAACTTTGGCAACAAGAGAAAAAATATCGCCAAAATCAATTCCCGACACCTGGGAATAACCTTTTGCTACAAACCGAGCTTTGTATTTCTCCACCTTGCCTTCTACATCCATCTTCTTCTTAAACACCCATTTGCTCCTGATGGGCTTCCTTCCAGCTGGAAATTCTACCCGATCCCATGCCTCATTTTTATGCAAGGATGCCATTTCATCAACCATGGCCTTCTTCCAGAGTTTTCCATCCGCTGAATCTAATGCCTCCCTAACGGTTTTGGGATCATCATCAGTTATAGTTAAAGCAAAATTTGAATAGAAAGCATATGGACTATACCTTTCTCGTTGTCTTCTTTCTCGAATTGATCTTCTCACAGCTGGAGTTTTTGGCTCTTCCTCTTCTGAGTCTTCTTCTATTGTAGAGTCTGATTCATCCTCCTTTAGCTCAAACTCTATCTTCTAAGGTTCCTTTGGTAGGACTTCATGTTTAACAACATCTTTCACCTCTCTAAACACCACATCTCGGCTATACACAACCTTCCTTGTTTCTGGGTTCCAAATCTTGTAACCCTTTAAACCATCCTTATACCCAATAAAGATGCACTATTCAGATTTATTATCCAACTTGGTCCTTTTCTCCTTTGGAACATGTACATATGCATCACATCCAAATACCCTTAGATGTGAAAGAGAGGGTTTCTTACCAGTCCATACCTCATGTGGGGTCTTATCCTCCAACGCTGGTGAAGGTGATATGTTAACCAGGTAACATGCAGTCTCCATTGCTTCTGCACAGAATTCCTATCCTAACACGGTACCATTGAGCATGCTTCTTGCCTTTTAAATCAGCTTTCTGTACATTCTTTCTGCAACTCCATTTTGTTGAGGTGTGTATGGAGTAGTCTTCTGCCGTGATGTACCACACTTTTTAAAGAACTCTTAAAATTCCTTCTTGTAGAAATCTCCACCATTATTTGTCCTCAACACCATTATCTTCATATGTGTCTTGTTTTCCACCAGAGTCTTAAATTATTTAAATCTGTCAAAGAATTCATATTTCTTCCTCAAGAAATATATCCATGTATTCCTTGAGAAGTCATATATGAATGAAACATAGTAAACAGGCTTACCTAGTGATGGAACTGACACAGGTCCAAACACATCACTGTGCACAAGCTCTAATATCTTGTTTGCCCTCTTAGCACCAGAAGGAAAAGTCACCTGATTCTGCTTCCCATATACACAATGTTCAGAGAAACCGAAATCTAGAGAGCTATTAGACATACCTTATACCATACCATTTCCATACAATATCCGAAGGCCCTTCTCTCCAATATGTCCAAGCCTTTGATGCCATAGCATGGTCTTTTCTCCAAAGACCGCTAGGCTTTCTGCTCCAATTTTTGGAACCACAGAACTGTTGCACCCATCAATAATAGTGCTTCCCTGAAGCTTGTACAGAGTTCCAATCCAAACTCCCCGCATTAATACCAGTTCTCCCTGAACCATCTTACAGGCATATTTCTCGAACACTATTTTTACACCTGCATCATCCATCTTGCTTACAAAAATCAGATTTTTGGCCGATGCAAGAATGTGTAGAACACCAGGAAGTGTTCTAATCCTTCCACCTTGCAACTTCAGCTTGACTTTTCCATGTCTGATGATTATGGCCTTCCTATCATCACCTAAGAAGACATCACCACCATCATATTTCTCATACTTGCAGAACCACTCCCTATGGGAAGTGAAGTGAAAGGATGCACCCGATTCAATCAACCATGAATCATGATCTACATGTGTATTTGAAGAAGAAGGAAAATACACATCCCCAACTTCATCTGAGGTGGTTTTTTCCTTTGCAGAAGGAGCATCATAAGATCCCTTTCCTTTCAGAGCTGATTCACTATTTCGTAGTGCCCTTCCTTTCCGTATTTCAACAAACTCATTTAACATTCTAGGAGAGAGGATTATATCTCCCTCTAGATTTAGATCTCCCACTCAAAACCTTATTCTTTTTTCTCGTTCTCGGGGACCTTCCTCGCATGTGTACAAGGCATCTCCATTTTGACCCTCCATATTTCTCCATCTCATTTCCCTCCGACAACAAGGCCGAGACAATGTCATCAAAATTCAAGGTAGTTGTATTACTACCTATTGCAATAACCAAAGATCAGTCTCATGAGTCCGGTAGAGAACACAAAAAACTAATGCACTTATATTCACATTCGATATTTTAATATAAACGTACGATGTACCGATTCTACTACAAACATTAACACACCAAATGCTCTTTCACCGAGTCTCCATCCTTCATCCTTAGGTTATACAACTTTTTCCACAGGAACAATTTATTCACCAGAGGCTTAGATTGGTACAAAGTCCCTAGATTGTCCCACAAGGTCTTCATTGTAGCTTCCCCAGATACATTCAACAATACTGCATCTGAGACACACAATCGCATTGTTCTCTTTGCCTTCCGATCCAGATTCTTCTAGTCTTTATCTGACATTGCCGGTGGTTTAGTACCCAGATCTACCACGATCCACTAATCTTTATCCACCAACAGATCCTCCATATTGAGCTTCTACAACTCAAAAATATGACCATTAAATTTCTCAATCTCTATCTTTCCACTGCTCGCCATCTTCCTTCACCACAAGAATCGATCCCGCAGATATCCCACTGAACAGGGTCTACCATAGGCCCGAGAAAAAACCCCTCAGCAGAAAAGGCGTCCCTTGAAGCCAAAACAACTCTAATACCAATTGTAGGTTTTAACCCTGTACAGAAATTATCTGCAAACGAATATTAAAAACAAAAAGTAAACAATAGCAAGAGCATAAAACATAAAATAGATAAACACAGTGATTTTCCCCTAGATCCCAAATCAGGACGACTAGCTTGATTTTTCATTATATTCCTTTTAGTGTTACAACACATATATATACATGACGAAGCATACATAAACCCCAATCCATTAACTCTAGGTTAGAACATAACCGTAGTTCCCTTGACCGAATCTACAAAATACCAGGGGCCGAAAAACATCATGCCCCAAAACCATGGGCAAACCCATGCACAAAACCATGGGCGGGTCCACCCACTGAAAAATAAGGTCCAAATTTTTTTTCTCGGGGCACTGCCCCGGACCTCGAATAGGAGGGCTGCCACCCGCCCTGCTGCGCCTGACACAACATACAGGGGGTGATATCACCCCCCCTGTGACCCCCTTGCGCATGACTAGTCGTGGAAAGAATATAACACATACCCAACAAAGATCAGGATAGCAGGTTCCTAAGTACATTTTGGTCAAGTCTCTAGTCGATGTTGGATACCAAGATCACTAATTCCACGAATTTCCACCCACAAACTGATGTACAAACACATGTTGTCAACATAATGATCGTACATATTCTACGCATGTACAAATCGAAGCATCCTTACACTTGGGACTAAAGCCTCCCCTATGTATAACAGAGCTACAATAGAGCCCTCCATAGCTCAACTGGACACAACCCATTTCAGGTGGGGTTGATATTCCAGCCACTATGTCCTTTTGATGTGGCCACACCATTTGCATCTACTCAGGCATCTTCGGCCCATGTGCAGTCCAAAACCGACAGGTCTAACAACTCTGTTGAGTGAATCGAGCACATCCGCTAGCAGGTCCATGACATACTGGACAAAGCTAATTCTAAGTACAAGTAGCAACATGATCAACATCGGGTGCCACAAAAGTTCTAGGTGGGAGACAAATTTTGGCTAAATTTGTATAAGGAGCACCTCAGCGGGCCCCACCGTAAGCTTAGGCTGTTCTGAATGGGAAATACACCATCACCAAGGTTGTAGGGGACAATGATTTCAAGCTCAGCATTCCACCATTCCTTAGCCTGCACCCAGTGTTCAATGTGGACAACCTTCAACCATACTTTCCATCATTAATGGACACATCTGACATTGTGGAACAACTCGCTTCAATAGAGTTGTACCCAAACTGCATGGAACATGCCACAAATGATCGGATCATGGACATGTAGATCAAGAATAAATGCCATCAGAATATTCAACTATATCAGGTTTTCAAGTCTATCCAACTCCTACACCAAGTCAAGTGGCTCACGAGGGACCAAGTTCAACAAAAGTTTCCCCATCTCATGGAGGCACTCACTGCAATGGGGAACATTGCTTCCTAAGGGGGGAGGAATGTTCCATGTGGATATTGGTGGCCACCCACCTATTCCACTTGGGCCCCCACCATTGTTTCTTTCAATGTTTGTGTTTCCTTAATTGTAGCACAATTTACTATTTTTGGCAGTTTTTCCGATCCTGAACTTCTAGAGCCGTTTTGAGGCCATAAACAATTTTTTTGGGAAAACCGGGGCACACATAAGTTTTCAATTTTTTTTCCACTATAAATTTGTAGTCCTCAGATAGATATTTCTAACGAGGTATTGTGTGCGTCAAATGATGATCGTATGCAAAAGTTATGACCTCAGGAAGTTGATGTACCAATTTATCCAAACAAGGCCCATAGTTTTGGCGCTTCATCTCATAGGGTTAGGTTTTTGGAATTTTAGGGTTTTCCATTATTTCTCAATAATAAATAGGCCTTTGATCCTCATTGTAACACAGAGTTCAGAGGGATGTAGCCACAGTGTCTCTTCTCTGAGATAAGCTACCATCGCTTGAGTTAATTTATTTCCCTTCTTCTTGTAAGCATATTTCAATTCTTTGATATTAATTAAATGAAGTGTTATTTCTATTGCATCCCTTTATTTATGGTTATATTTGTATTCGGTTGCGTTCATGTCTAAGTTCAGATCACCCACATTGATAAAAAATGAAGATACATTAAAAATGTGGGTTCAACACACGTTTTTTATGTATCATCAATTCTTTATCAATGTGGGTCTTCTCAAAATTATGCATAATGGGTACTCATTGGATGTGGAATTTAATTCCACATTCAACGAGTGTCTACGCTTGAAATTTGAGTAAACCTATAAGGAGATAAACCAAAAATACAATTAAAAAAAAGTGGTTTTTCTTATTTTCCCTCCAAAATATTTACATGTACTTATTTTTAAATTTAAATGATTTTGATTGGTTTACATATTATGACATGGAAATTACCTAAAAATTTCATGGGCACTTTTAGGCTGGAATTTCCTTTAATGTTCCAAAGTAAAAAATAAGGTTGAATTTTCGACAGGCGAACTCAAAAATCAGGTGGTATGGTGGATAATTTATAAAAATGTTTTGAAAAGAACTCACATGGGGGTATTGAAAGGAGATTTATGAAGGTTTCTTTTATATAAAGCCTTTTTTATAATAATTTTTTTTTAAACAGTTTTTAGTTGGAGTGTTTTATAAAGGTTATAAAAGGACTTTATAAATTTTATTTTTTATAACAAGTTTTTTACAAAGAGCCTTTTGAAAAAGGTACTTTACAAAGATTACAAAAGGAGAAATTTAGGGTTTCATAAGAGAATTTTATTTAAAGATGGCTTCAACTTGTTTCCAGCCATAGTTTCCACCATTCATAGGAAAATATTAATGCGTGGGCGATTAAGATGGAGACAATGTTGAAAGCTCATGATGTTTGGTAATATGTCACAGATGTATTTCTAGAACCTAAATATGAAGCAACTAAATGAGCCCTCAATACTGCAGAGAGGGAACAATGGAATAAAGACAAAAAGAAGAATGCACAAGTGTTGCAACTTATCCAGTATGGAGTGGACTGAACAATGTTCTAGAAAATTATGATCACATATTCAACAAAGAAAACATGGGAGACTTTGGTGACAAGCTATAAAGGTATGTCCAAAGTCAATATTGTTAAGTTGCAAAATACTAGAAGAGATTTTAAAAGTTTGCAGATGAAGGAAACAAAGGACATTGACGCATTCATGAATCGGGTCTTGACCGTCGTAAATGAGTTAAAAATGTATGGTGATGACATAGAAGATCAAAGGATGGTTGAGAAGGTCCTTAGATCTTTGTCTACCAAATTTGACGTTGTGGTAGAAACCACAGAAGAAGCCAAGGATTTGGAAACACTGAAAGTTGATGAGTTGATGGGATCACTTCTATTCCATGGGGCAAGGATAGACAAAAATACAGATTCCACTTTAGAAACCACTTTCAAAACCCAGGTTTCTATTTCAAGAGACATATGTTGAGGTAGAGGATGAAGAAGAAGACATGGTGGTCAGAGAGATGATAGAGAAGAGCAGGAGCATGAAGTGGAAGAAACAACAAAAGATTCAACAATAATCAAAGAGTTTAAAAATTAAATGTGAGATGTTATTCTTTTAATAAATTTGGTCACTATGCCCATGATTGCAAGTTCAAGAAGATACCCGATCAAGGAAAGTAGAGAACTAATGTCTCTATAGAGAATGCTGAATCTATGTTCCTAAATTTCATACCATGCATGAAACTTCTAATAATGTGTGGTTGTTAGACAATGGTTGTAGTAACCACATGACATGAAACAAGAATTTGGTTAAAAATTTGGATCAATCTATGAATACAAAGGTAAAGTTGGGCACTAACAAGACTATGTATGTAGATGGCAAAAGAGTGGTCAACATTTTTACCAAGCAGGGGGGGCCAAAGAAAATATCAGAGGTATATTATGTCCCCGGTCTCAAACATAATTTGATATGTGTTGGTCAATTTATGGAGAAGGGATACAAAGTTATTTTTCAAATACAAGAGTGTGTTATATTTGAAAAGCCCCCAAGAAATCAACTAATAGAAAAGGTGCATATGATGAGGAACAAAATCTTTCCTTTAATCATGAATTACAATGATCAGGTCAATTCTTTTACAGTTGCATGTTCTAATGATTACTGGTTATGGAACTTTCATTTTGAACACTTTAACTTCTCTGGTTTAAGATTGTTGCAGTAGAAATAGATGGTTAGAGGATTACTTCCCATCAAGGAACCTTATAGCACTTGTGAGTGTTTCATCTTGGGAAAGCAACATAATCAGCGAAAACGACCATAATCAACAGAAACAATAGTTGATATAAGATTTCCATTGATAGAAGAATAGGATGTAACAGTAAAGGAGAAGCACGAATCATAAGAGAAGACACCTAACATAGTCACGCCAACAAGGACTCCAACTTATTTTGAACAACATGGATCTTCAAGTAGATCAATAGGTATAAATACTCCCAGAAATAAATGAGGTGATGAATCAAGCAATGGTAAGAGAAAGATGAGAAGTCTGAAAGCTATTTATGATGATTTGGATGTTAGTTCAAATTTTGCATTGTTTTCTTTCCAACCTTCTTCGTTTGAAGAAGCAATAAGAGATGAAAATTGGGTGCAAGCCATGGATGAAGAAATTGAAGCTATTGAAAGGAATGATACTTGGGATTTGGTTGATTTTCCAAAAGACTAAAAACTCATTGGTGTGAAGTAGGTGTACAAGACAAAGTTGAATGAGAAAGGTGAAATTGACATATTTAAATAAAGGCTTGTATCAAAAGGATTTTGCAACAACTGAGAATATATTTTGGAGAAACACTTGCTCTGATAGCCAGATTGGATAATGTTAGAGAAGTTCTAGCCACAACAACTCAAAATAAGTGGAAAGTTTATTAGATGGATGTGAAATCAACCTTATTGAATAAAATTCTAGAAGAATAAATCTATGTGAAACATACTCTGCTAGGATATGAATTTTAAGGACACGAAGATAAAGTTTACAGGTTGAAGAAAGCACTCTATGGACTCAAACAAGCACTTAGAGCCTGGTATAGAAGAATTGACAGTTAATTGATCAAGAATGGGATTTGCAGAAGTAATATTGAGCCTACCTTGTACATAAAGGTAAATGAGCATGGAAATTTTTTGAATGTTTGTTTGTATGCGGGTGACATGATTTATACTGGTGATCTTGAATTGGATGAATTTAAAGAATCCATGAAGAAATAATTTGAGATGACAAATATTGGTCTCATGAAACATTTTATTGGCATAGAACTTAAACAATCTAGAAAGGGAATTTTTATTTTTCAAAATAAGTATGCTAAAGACTTGCTGAAAATATTCAGGATGGAAAATGTAAGCCTGCCCCTAGACCAAGAGCAATAGGTACAAAATTAATTAAGGATGGTGAAGGATTAGATGTCAATCCAACTTTATTCAAAAGATTGGTTGGAAGCCTCATGTATCTCATAACTACAATATCAGATATTATTCAAGGAGTGGGCTTGATTTCTAGATTTATGGAAACTCCAAAATACTTACATTGGAAAGCAGGAAAAATAATTCTTAGATACCTAACATGAACAATAGATTTTGGCGTAATGCATAGAAGCACAAATAAGAAGGATTTGATTGGATATACATATATTGATTTTGTAGGCAATTTAGATGATACAAAGAGCACTTATAGCTATGGGTTCCATCTTGGTTCAGGTGTGATATCATGGGAATCTAAGAAGAAACCTATTATGACACTACCATTAGAAAAAATAGAATATGTAGCAGCAACATCAATGACATGTCAAGCAATGTGGCTAAGAAAAACATTGGATGGAATCAAGTAGAAACAACAAGGATCAACAACAATATATTGTGACAACCATTGCACTATCCAAGAATAGTGTGTTTCATAAAAAGAGAAAGCATATTGATACTAGATATCATTTTATTAGAGAGATTGTGAGCAATGGAGAAGTCCGCTTGAAGCATTGTAAATCAAGTGATAATTTGGTTTATATATTTACTAAGCCATTAGCAAAAGACGTATTTGAGTTTCATAGAGGAAACTCAGGTGTTGTAAGCCTAGCTAATACTTATACCAACAAGCATATTTGAGTTGTCATGAGCCATGTCTTAGTTTAGCAGTCATAATTAAGGGGGGGTGTTAAAGATAGCTAATTAATCCTGCATGGAGAGTTTTCTAAAATTAGAGAGTCAGTTAACTGAGTCAAGTTGAGTCAAGTCAAGTTAGTTCTTATCTTAGGTAAAGTTGAATTTAGTCTGTGTTTTCATATTGAGTTATTTTGGGCAATTTTCTAGTCTAAAAAGGTTAAATACCCCTAACTAGGTTCATTGTAATCATCGAGATTGTGTGATCAATTGAAGAGCCGCAACTCGTGTTATTATGTGTGAATTTTTTGTGTTATTTTGTGTCTTTCCTCCTCTGCCTTTCCATCAATAATGCCTTTGGAATGAGTGCTTGATTATGAATGTTGGTCACATGACCTGGTTCAAATAGAGCCTTGGAGTTAAAGGGTCATCTAAGATTGGGATTGCATGATATTGTGCATCATAGTGGAGCATGACCCATGTGAGAAGTTTGATACCAATGTATGGTAGTGCCAACGATGTTTTCTAGAGTGGAATCAAACCATAGTTGTGGAATGAGAGCAACAATGAACCTGCCATGGGTGGTCATCGTGGTGGTAGCCTAGAGGAAGAGGTTTGGTAGTGGTATACATTGAGGGAAACATTGCATGGAAGGATTGTGACCCCTGTATGTTGTTCAACTAAAGCACCAACCATCTTGCATTGCTGAATGAGGGGAGATAAAAGCCTGAGACATGGCTATGCTTGCATTAAAATAAACCTGTGTCATGGTCTAAAGCTATGGGTGCATAGAGATGATTCCATCAAAGGGTAGATAGTGGAGCAACTATGGGGCAATAATGTAGTTAGGGTGAATATTTGAGTAAAGGTCGAGCCAAATCCTATTCGCATCTTGTTACGTGGATTAAACCCTCTTGCGTTCAAGAGCTATCTCCCTAGTACTCCAACGAGTAACTAGAAACAAAGATCCATTTGAAAACATTTTCCTCTAGATTAATTGAATTTTAGAATTATTATAAGAAATTAGAGAGGACATGCCCCTACTGTGAAATCCAAATGTTCAATGTAGTCTTTTATCCTGTCACTCCAAAGTGATTTCTCCAATAAGTGGAGCTTGCAATCAAGGAAAAGACAAAAGGATCAAAGCATCTGCAACATATAATAATCAGGAAAAGATATTCCAACTTAGTGATCAAGGAGTCTAAGTATTGATGTTATTTCAATAAGCATAAGAACAACTCAATGAGTAAAAGAGATCCATATGTATTTTCTTGAATAAAAAGAGTAATCTTACAACCTGATGCCTTTATGTCGTACATATTTCTCCCGGGGTCCTAAACAATCGTTTCTCCTTCAGTTTGATAAGCCTTCCTCTTTGAATATGAGCTTGAAAATTATAGACAAAAGGGTGTGATCATTCTCATGCCAACAACAACTCACTAGTGTAGAAAGTATGCACTCTTGTGAATTCTCTTCAGTAATTCATTTTACAATCTACATACAATCTACAATCTAATCTTCAACCTGAAACTTGAACTCAATTTATAGGGAAATGGAGGAAGTTTCAATTCCATGAAGAGGGGGATGGATTCCTCTCATGAAGGGATTTGAGCTCCATGGACCAAGGGATAAGATCCATGAGTGGAGAGATAAAGCTCAAACTGATTGCGACTCTAGAAGCTTCTAGTTGGGAGAATATTTGACCAGCTAGGATTCTAGACTTTACTTTTTTATTTTATTTGATTTTCGCGGGGGTGTGTAGGTAATAGTGGCAAAAAGTGTGGAATTTCTGCAGTTTATGGACTAAACAACAGCGCATGCGCAGGGAAAGGCTAGAAAAAACTACACAGGTAGACTTTTAAGGGTTTTACAAAGCTTTTCTCCAATTACAAGACTTGATTTAGGAACATTAAGGTTTTTTGACTTCTAAGGGAACATGATATGGATGGCGATAGACCCATATGAACAGTCAAATGTCATGGTGAAAATTTTTAGTGTAACAGATTGCCCCCTAAAGTACGAAGTCTGAGGTTATTCTGAAGAGTGAAGTGCTTTATCATTCTGAGGATTGGATTGGAGACACTAGTCGAAAACCTGTAAAACAATTCAATGCAAATATATATATATATATATATATATATATATATATATATATATATATATATATATATATATATATATATATATATATATATATCATTGTTGAGGTAGGCATTCCCATACTCAGATCAAAACTAACTAAATGTTCTGGTATAGATATGGTTTCAATATTACATAAAAAGTAGACATAGTATGGGTGCAACCATCTGTCATGAGTAGTCTACTGTATCATGAATAATAAAACTCCTCATAGCTTGGATGGTGGAAACTAGATCCAGGGTCTTGATTTCTGCTACTCGAACTAGTATGAATCTATCCATGTGATTGATTGTGTCGTAGTCGAACATGGTAGGAACCACTTGATTACCGGTCAATGATGTGAACCGTTAACAAGTTTGAGAGAAACCACCAATAATAAAAATGGATCTCAAAGTACTCTAGTACAATCTATGAAGTGTGAATGAATGATTTTAAGTCGAACACTCATAGAATCGTTCGATCGAAGGTCAATGATATAACCTGTTGTTGAAGGCGAGAAACCTGCCATTAGGGCATGCAGATCCTAGGGTACTGATAGGATTCTAGATCAAATTTCTAGATGATGTCGATAGAAAGTGATCCGTCACATGAAAGCCTATGACACGAAACCATTAGATCAAGTTTTGAAGAAATAATTTGCAAGGACTGACTCAGGGATGGTCAACGTGAATGGAGACCAATGTTTGCAATGAATGGTTTATTTGAACTCTCTCTTGAACACATAACGACACTGTATATGGCTTGGCAGAATTCGACGTAAAGCTAATACCCAGAAACCGATTGAATAATTTCAATGTGGTTTGATTAAATTTTAGAAAAATGATTCCCAACCTAGGTACAAATGTGACAAAGTGTCGTGTTCAAGAGTGGCATGCTTCTTTTTAAACAAGGGTGACAATTGGATTCCTTTTCTCTTTTTTCCCCCCACCATTGCTGGCAAGTACCTCTTTATTTTTTTCAACCTTGAGGAGGACAACATTTTCTTGTTTGTGGAAGCTCATCCTTTGGATGAGTCCATCTTAGTATTAAAATCGAACCCTAAGGAGTGGTTCAGTCCTGTTGCAATCAATAGGTCCTTTACTATTAAATTTTAATGAGTCGAGTATAGGAGAAACTCAATGTTTTTCAATTTTAGGAAGTTAGAAGAAAAAACATAAGTAAACTCCATAGTTGTTCTTTTCATAAATTTAGTCTCTTAGGCAAGAGAGAACTCTATTGACCATGATTAGTCAACGCATACCTTTTTCATAATTATTCCATTTCATTCCGGAAAAGGGGTAAACTTATACTGAAGGGAAGACTGTTCATTTACTTTAACGAGTTCGAATGGTCAAGTACTCGACAATCTTTTCATATTGTGAGAGTCTGAAAAGGGTTTAAGTACTCCAGGGTTTCGCTTTTTTCGTAAGTTTTAACGAGTTCGAAAAAGTGATAAAAAGTGTACTCATATGGTCGAATTTCAATTTAATTTACGAGCATGAAAATAATAGCAAAAGAAGCTCAGGATTTTCATGAGTTTAATGAGTCTTGAAAATAATAACCAAAATGGACTCAAGATAGTTTCATTTTTATACAAGCTTGAAACAGAGAAAATTATGCTTGAAAGTGGTTCCATTTTTACACAAGCTTGAAACAGAGAAAATTATGCTTAAGATATGTTTGTTTCATTTTTACACAAGCTTGCAACAAAGGAAAAATCATGTTGAAAGTGGTTTCATTTTTACAAAATCTTGAAACTTAGGATAATTGTGCTTGAGATTGGTTTGTTTCATTTTTACACAAGCTTGAAACAAAGGAAAAATCATGCTTGAGATAAGTTTCAATGTCCCCCAAGCGTAACCTGCGAGAGAATATGCCCCCCAAGCGTAACCTACGAGAGAATATGCCCCCCAAGCTTCATTTCATTCACTTAAGTCGACTACTGGTTACTAATAGATGGATGGAATGAAGGTTCAATTACGATATCTGATGAAATAGTCGACTTAATCAGGAGAGGATTTGTTTCATTTTTTAATGAGCTTGAAATGGGAAAATAACTATGCTCATGACTTGATTCATTTTTTAACGAGGTTGACACAGTAAAAGAACCATCCTCCTGGAAACCTGTTTCTTTTTTTAACGAGGTTGACACAATAACAGGAACTATCCTCATGATGAACTGATTCATTTTTTAACGATGTTGGCACAGTAAAAGAACCATCCTCATGGGAACCTGATTCATTTTTTAACGAGGTTGACATAGTAAAAGGAACTATCCTCATGGGAACCTGTTTCATTTTATAACGAGGTTGACACAGTAAAAGAACTATCCTCATAATGAACTGATTCATTTTTTAACGAGGTTGACATAGTAAAAGGAACTATACTTATAGGGACCTGTTTCATTTTTTAACAAGGTTGACACAGGAAAAGACCATCCTCTTGGGAACCTGTTTCATTTTTTTAACGAGGTTGACATATGAAATGAACCATCCTCTCATGAACATGTTTCATTTTTTAACGAGGTTGACACAGGAAAAGAACCATCCTCTCGGGAAATTGTTTCATTTTTTAATGAGGTTGACACAGGAAAAGAAATATCCTCACTATGAATTGATTCATTTTTTAACGAGGTTGACATAGTAAAAGGAGCTCTCCTTATAAGAACCTGTTCATGGCTTTCATCTGGAAGAAACACATGTCAAGGGACACACCTTGATCATGGCCTTCAAGAGGTCTTCATCAGAAGGAAGAACAATTCTTTGAAAGGAACACATGTCAAGGGACTCAATAGGGATAAGAACACCACGTTCAAATAATCCCATAGGGTTTACCATGTAAATTACTGGATCTAAGTCAAAGGAAGTCGAGAAAATAGTGAGAGTCTCGCTTGCATCAGTAACTAAAAACATGGGAATGGTTGCCACATAATTAACCCGTGGCGAGGTAGATACCACTTCTGTATAAGGAAAATTCAGGGGTGTCAGATAATTGGTAGTCGAGTCAAGATTAACAAAAGAAAGCTAGTTATTACTCACAATGTTTCCATTGTGAGGGAAAGACATCACGTGAAAAAGTGTCGATACAGCAACTTTCATTGCATAGACATAGTCTCACCCAAGGAGTAAATTGAAACCCAAGGGACCTCAGACTACCATAAGATCAATACAGACAGTTTTACCTTCCAAGGTAATAGAAAACTTAGGAAGGATCCCTAAAGGTTTAATAATGGTTCTGTTAAAAGTGGACAGTTTCTATGTAACTGTTTGTTGAGGCCTCAGAAATCTGTGGCAACAACAAGGGGGATAACCACCCGCTCTGGACCTTAAGATAGCTCCTTTTCCGTTTGGAATAGTGGCTCCGACTGGATATAATGGGACCAGTTTGCCATAATTGGGTTTTTGTTTGATTGTTAGGTTTCTCTCAAGGGATTTACATGAATAATTACTAAAAAACTAAAACAAATTTATTCTAACATGAAAAACTTGAAATTGAAACTAATTTAATCTAACTCAGGATAATACTAATTCGATGCGATCTAAAATGATATCTATTCAATTTGTGATGATTAAGATCATCACAGATTTAATAGAATTATTATTTTGTAAGATGATTCTCTTGAAAAACAATTAATCAAAAGAAAATGAGAAACATGTCGCATATATTTGATGATCATATACAAAAACAAATCAATTCCTATCTTTATATCATATAGTAGTGCAACTGATATTTCAAACAAAAATAATTGATTTCATATATCATTCATGAAAGCTAGATTCATCACTAATATTCAAAACAGAACTAGCATACATGATAATAGTATCAGATGTGTACCGTCCTGTTCATCCGATCAATGATAATAGGCCACATTCAACTCATACATCAATAAGTCTTTCAAAGAATACAGAAGTGCATCAACATATTAACAAAATGATATGTAATCGGAATGTGTTTTGTCTCCATTATTTCATTAAGACATCCACAAAATTACTTACAATTAAGCATTCTTCATGGAATGTTCTTCATTAAAATTGACCACATTCTCTAGAGGCATGAGAAGGGCTTAAATACTATGCTAATTACCTACAAAAATATTATACAAAATATCTTATGAGGTGGTTTCAAACAATTTTTTCCTTATCTTTAGTATCAATTTTCTAAAAATTGAATTTATATAAAACAAACTAACTAATAATCATGCTCGATGATAAGCTACTGCGCTGTGATTTTTGCTCACAAATGCTCTGACATTGCTGAACTTGTGGAGGTTTGCCAAATGCAATCTTCATTTGTGCATCAAATATAACGGGTCCAAAGAAAGCAAATTGATTCTCTATATGGAGTTGAAAAATAGTTAATTAACCATGTCCGACCGTGTTTGACCAATAGCTCGTTAGTATGTTTCCCAATCGCTTTTCTTTATCCGTAGAAGTGCTTCTTCCCCGATTTGACCAGCTTATTTCCAACTTTGAATTGCCTTGAACGGGTCTTGGTTCTTCTCAGCAAACTTTGCAACAAACTGACTGTTGTAGGTATCTTGCGGGTCAGGAAGCTTATACATGATTTTCAGATCTTCAGGTCTGAAAGAACCTAGAATCTCATCCTTGCAATTTCTTAACTATCTGTCTTTGATCACTGATTTATCAAGCACCCATCTATTCATGTTGGTATATGGAAGAAGAGTAGCTCTCGCTGCTATTCTATGGAAGAAAGAACATGCAATATATTTGAATTGTAAATTTGAAGGTGTTGCATCATCAACAGCTGCCGTGACTTCCACTACTTTTGGCTCTTCGTTTTCAAGTATAGTGTAAATAACTTGCCATTTAGTAGCTCCTCCATCACCAGTGAAGACAGTATCAGAGACTATAAGTGCCATTCTTGTTTGTTCGAATTCTGCAACAATCTGTTTTTCGTGCTTCTGAATAACTTTGCGGATGGACATATCTTGAAAGGAAATCCCTATTAAAGACAGAATAAATGATGAAATGATGGAAGATCTATTGAAATGATCCGTTTTGAAAGAAAAAATCTGGAAAATAGCTATATCAATAATTAATCATGACGCATCCATAATTGTTTACATTGGGATGATAAAACATAATTAATACTTTCTGACATGATTTATTTTGCGTAAAAACCTTTATTCAAACCTGTCAGATCAATCGCATCGCACCCCTTGAACCTGTCTTAATGATGCGTATTTCCTTTTGTTTATGCGATATGCGATTTCGCGAAATCTCAAAATCACAATATCGCAATATTGGAGTTTCGTTAAGAATTGCTTAAAGTTTTGTAGTGTAAATCTACGATATGCAATTTATTATGTTCCTTGCGAAATTTCAAATCGGCAATCACAAAAATGGGATTTCGTTGATTTATTGTTTTAACTAAGAAAATATTTGTGCGAAATTGTGATTTGAGATACAAATGTTTTTATTTAAAAAGCATTGATGTTTTTTGGAGTTTGATTTTTATCAAAAGACAAAAATACTTTTATAAAAAGGGTCCCTATTTCTATTTATCAAAGGTCTAAATTATTTTAAAAATAAAAATGGGGGGAGTTGTTGCATAGCACAACAATTGGCAATTCACTTCGGAGAACTAGATATCTCTGATTGGTTTATTTTGACATTTCTAAACTTTCAAAACGAAGAAAAGATATAAGAATAAAAATAATATGATTCATGAATTAAACAATATTTTTTCAGAATATAATATATTTACCTATCTCATTTCTTCTAAAGTAACTCCTTCAGTGATATTATATAGGTATCTATATCAGTCAGTACTTAGATTTAAAAAGATAAAGTAGGTTTTCTCTAAAATTGGTTTCATAGATTTTTACTCATTTATCATAGATAGAGCCACTATTGCTAGCAGGCATTTATAGCATCGACAGGGTTATCTTTTAACCAATAATGATTCATGGTCCCATCCAAATTTGATTTCTTATTTTAAACTATAATTATGACATATCATTAAATTTATTTTTCTTGATACATTTCCAAAATCATTGTCCAGGTTTGGTAGCCTGATAATGACAATGTCATTCACTGATAGTAATTTGGACTGAACGAGTTGGCTCGTGATGAGACCCCTTGTCTATTGATTTTTTATAATCATATAGCTATTACCCTGTTATAGTATGCAGTCTCGGTAATATCAGTCTACATTATTTCTCTATGATCATGATAAACAAGCTAGTGATGAGACTTATTTTCTTTTGAATTTGTTCGTTGTATATATTTCTTTTTTATATTTTTAAAGAAGAAATTTTATCGGATGGGATGAATCATTAGCTCGTTTAAGAGTTATGGATGATAATTTTAGAGTTGGTAGATATCTTTTTGTAGAGAATCCTTGCTAAGTTAAAAATTTCCTTTTCTGACTGATACATAATACTATATTTTATGATATCTAGAGTCTTTTTCGGGAAGAAAATTTCTTGAGTAAATTTCAATTTATCTTAAAAAAATAAAGTTTATTCATTTCTCATAATTATAGTCATATTTTTCTTTACTTATTTATAGAAGCGAAAGATCAAAATAATTTATCAGAAACTTTGAAAATTTGAATGAACCAATGATGATGCTATTTTCAACTTTTATTTTCCTAAAGCAAAAATAAAATTTAAAAGCTTGATTTTCTAAGAGAAATATTTTTTTGAGAATTTGATCATTTACAGGCAAGGAATCTTTTCTACCTGATAAGTCTTGCAGCAAAAAGGTGGATAAGCCTATTTTTCGATGATTTGAAATGGACCAAGCCATAATATTTGGAATTTGATATGTTTACCTTTTTCCTCATGTTCCTTATCCCATTTTAAAACAAGATCTCCTATTTCAAAAAAATTTGAACTAGTGGATGATGTGTCAAATGAGGTTTTCACTATTTTTTGATGATGAGCATGTATAGCTTTAGCTTTTTCTCTTTGTTCTTCCATTTTAAGAATTTGATCTTGTCTAAGTTGAAGAGAAGCTGAAGGATTTTCATCAATAAACTGCACTAAAGTCAATGATGGTATTGTTACATTTTTGGGTAGAACTGCTTCTTTCCCATAAAATAACAT